>CM072893.1:2168300-2693116 GCA_037013685.1 Acridotheres tristis
AAGGAACTGGGAGCACTGCACCTTCCCAGTGCTCCTAATCCCCTTCCCAGTGCTCCTTCTTCTTCACTCCCCGTGCTTCCACTAGCCCTCCCACTTCCCTCCCAGTGTTCCCATTATCTCTTCCAGCACTCCCACCACTGGCAAAACACTGCGGGGCACTGTGGGAAATAGAAAAGGTATAGAACTCTCAGAAAGCTGTGTGAAAGCAAATTTCCAGATGGAGAAATGCAAGAATGCTGGAGATGCAAGGACAAGAAACAATAGGGCTGTGAGCTGTGTAGAGACAGGCCTCGGGAAAATATGTTAAGCATGAGAGTAGAAATATGTAAGCTTCATAATGAAGGTTTATCTATTCTTTTAAGCTATTAAGGCAAGGACTGTTCAAAGCAAGATGCACGTGTGGCTTTATTAATTGGCCTGAGCAATCGCTTGTCAACTTTTAATATTCTGCTATTGGCTAGAAAGTTGTTAAAAGACTTTGTCACAAAGAGAACTTCATCTGCTGTGCCAGCAGCTGAAGCTGTTCCATCTGCCTTGCTTGGTTCTGTAAAATGAGGCTGATGACTGTGATGGAATAAAGCTTCGAGACAGCTGCTCCAGCATTCCTGTCCTGCTCTTTGTGTACATAGATATTTGTAAATATAAGATAAGAGAAAAAATATCCCAGAAAAACCCAACAGTGATGGTGAACTTTGTCCTGCCCTGTTTCGTTTTATTAAACAACTGTTGGAATCCCCAGAGAGTTCAAAGGGACATCTGTCGAATAATCCTTTGGGATTAGAAATGGATACTATTCTTGTCTGCTCCTGGCTGCTGGACGCCCCAGGATGGAGCCGAGGAAGAAGCCCTGTGGAGAATCAAGGTGAGCTCTGGGAAAAAGAAATCACGGGACAAGATTTGTCTCTTGAGAAATGGCACGTTTATCACCGGCTAAAGAAAATTATTATTACTGAACCTTATATTAATATTCAAGGTGATGAACTGAACATGGGTCAATATGAACTGTTCGAGTTCAGACCTTAACTCTGTCTTCCCATTCTCTTTTTTGGATGTTGTCCACTGGAAACTTTATAATATATTCACTTTTGAAGGGGATCAGAGCGTTGTTAAAATGATTGCTGCTTGTCGAATTATCATGAATATTTTTCAATAGCCGATCCCACCCGTGCTTTTCCTGGACCCCAAAACGAGTAACCAACACCCTCGGTAATTGTGTTTGAACTGGAGAGGATACCCCTTCACCTGTGAATGGAAGGGTGTCAAAGAAAACACAGCTTTTTCATGATTTTTGGCGTCTCACCAGGCGGGAAATCACGGTTGTCCATTAATTTCATGTTTAAAATTAAGGAAAAGACCTTTATGGTGCTGTTCTATGAGTTTGAATTGAGGGAAATCGCTCCATTTTACCGATCTTATGGGTACAAGACGGGCAGACCCCCAGCACCGCCTTGCTCTGCCCCTCTCCTGGCTGCAGCCCGCTGGCGAAATCCAAGAAGCAGCAACCAGGGAGTACGACTGAATAACTCCTGTGAGGGCAACATTGTCCTGTTTGGCAATTGGCACACGACCAATTGAACTGTACTCCATTCCGTCAGGATTGGTCAACGCAGGCAAAAGCCGGTTCGCCCCCCACACATCGTTTGTTCGCTGTCCCTGGCACGATCTGTCAGATTTGCATGGCTCGGGTGGGAGCGCTTCTCTCTCCCGCTGCCTTCGGGCTGCTCCGGAAAGCTGGGCCAGCTCCAGCAAAAGCCGCGCTCGGCTGTGCCCCAGCCCGGGGCTCGCTGCGGCCGGAGGGGCCGCGCTGAGGGGAACGGGGCGGTTCTGGCGAGTTCCTTGGGCCGGCTTCCCCCGTGTGCCCCGTGCCCTGAGACGGCGGAGGGAGCGGCTGCCCGCGGTCTCGTCCTTGTCGCCGATCCCTGGGGACGAGCCGGTGCCGCAGCAGCGATGGCTCCTCCCGGTTCCCTTCCTGAGCCTCGGTGTCCCGCAGGGCCGGGACCAGCCGTGATCTGTCATCATGTCCCTTTTAATGGACCATCCCCGTGGGTGTACAGCTGTTCCCGAGGCCGATCTCCGAAAGGCTTTTTCAGCACTCCTGATGTGTCAGAAGGAAGGGGCTGATTGTTCCAAGCAGAGAGACGGCGGCTGGAGCTGGAGCAGAGTGAATTTTGCTCCAGTCATGGGCCTGTGAAGGAGCTGCTGCATCTCCAGGAGGGACCAGCAGCCGGGCTGACACACTTGCCAGGGGCACAAGAAGCCACTTGTCATGAGCAGAGGGATGCCACTTGTGAGTGTGCAGTGAGGAAAGATGTGGAGAATGGAATCTGCAGCAGGGATGGCAGTGTGAGGGAGCCCCTGGATCCCCAGGGCACATCAGCACCCGGCCATGTACACAGAAACATCCTCAGAAGATTGCCGGGTGAGTGCAGGGCCACGCCTGTGGTCTCTAGGGAGGGGACAGTGTCATCTGTCAAGGCCAGGGCTGGCAGGTGTGTGGCTGTTTCCCGATGTGTGGAAGAGGCCTCGTGCTCCGCTCGGCGCCAGCAGTGGCTGGGAGCGGCAGCCGCAGCTGCCCCCAAGCGTGTGCAGCTCTCCTGCTGCAGCCTGTCCCCAGCGCGGTGTCCCTGGCTGTCCCCACAGCTGTGTCCCTGCCCGTGTGCAGGCTCTTGGCTCTCTGGCTGCCAGCTGAGGGAGGAAGGGAGGAGCAAACAGGCTGAGAGGTCCCTCCTGTGCTCGCCGGGCATTGGGGGAGCAGCTTGGAGGGCGGGCTGTGGTTGTGGCAGCCAGCAGCTCTTTCCTGCTGCAGGCGAGTGGTTCAGCTGCCATCCCGTGCTCACGTCGGCGCTGATTGTGCTCCTGGTGCTGGTGCTGGCGTTGGCGGTGGCCTTGGCTGTGCAGTCAGGTAAGGGAGGGGCAGCAGCCTGGGCCCAGCCCCTCGGGGCAGAGCGGGGTCCCTGCTCCCTGCACAGGGCAATCCTCACACCTTCTCCTCTTCCCCTGCAGCACCACAGCTTCCAGTTCCACCTGCGACTCCGCCGTTGGTTCTGGGCTGTCCCCGTGGCTGGGTTGGATACAATGGAGTGTGCTACTACTTCTCAAAGGATTCCAGAAGCTGGGAGCAGAGTCAAGAGCGGTGCTCCGAGCAGGACATGGGGGGACAGGGGCACAACGTGTTCCCCTGGCATCCAGCGCTGTCTCTGCTCCTCCCTGCAGGGTTCCTGTCCTTGGCCATTCCGAGTGTTTGTGCCTGGCTGATGATAAATTCAGGAGTGTGATGTGCTCCAATCCGCAGCCGTATCTGTGCAGCAAGGCCCGAGCTCCCCTGTAACAGGGGGTGGAGAAAGGACCTTCTCCCCGCTGGGCAGTCCCAGCTTCCCCTCTTAGCCCGGCACAGGGCTGTCCTTTCTCAGCTGCACCCTGTGCCTTGCACTTGCTCTCAGGGTCACCTCAGTGCCTGTTCATCCCCTCTGCCAGCGCTGGGCTGGCTGTTCCAAGGAAAAGTCTCTGCAATCCATCCTGCCAGCCATGCTAGCTGGAGTGAGGCCATTGCCCTCATTGCACAACAAGATTGAAAGGGAAATCCAAATTTCTCTTGGCTCTTGGAAATCATCACCAAGTGGCTTGACTGGGAGATTTTTGGACTGTGCTTGGATGTTGAAGAACAGCTCACACATGCTCATTCCCTTACTCTGATTTGCTTGGTAATAAATTCAATTCATTTTCCCTGTCCCATTCCCATGATGGGTGAGAGATCTCTTGCTGCCTTTATTGAGATCCTCGAGCCTTTCCTGATGTGTTCTGTTGCCCACCCAGTGTGAGGAGGAGAGGGACAGAGGAGTTTTCCTGGCACCTGGCCAGACCCAGTCCACTCCAATCAGCCCTGTGATGATTCACTCCTATCCCACAATTACCAGGCCCCACAGCGGGTCTGGTTCCACATGTAGGCAGCTCCAGTAGCTCAAAGTGGGCAAAATGGGACAGAGTGAGAGGGGGCAGCTGGTGTCAGTGGGTGAAATGTCTTTGCTGCGAGGTGGCAGGGAGAGGAGGAGGAGAAAGTGGTGCAAAGTAAAGGGGAGACAAAGAGGGACAAGGCTGGAGCGGTGGAAAGCAGCGGGGATGGGCATGGGGCAGGCGGGCATTTGGCTTTCCAGCTCTGTGGCAGGAAACGGAAAACTGTGAAATCCATGCAGGAGAAGAGGGGAGGAATAGCAGGTGCTGGATATGGCCGAGAATTGGGATTCATTTCTGTGCCTGAAGTGCCCAGGCCGGCAGACTCCGAGCCCCGCCGCACGCCCGCCCCCGCCAGCGCTGCGCTGTGTCTTGCCCTGCCCTGGCCTGGCTGCAGCCGCCTGTCCAGACGGCCCCTTGGCACTGAAAGAGCTGCCCCGAGGGACAGCTGGGCTGCTGCTGCAATGGGATCCAGAGAAGAAAACCATCAGAATAAAAAGCTGCACTGCCGGCTCTCCTCTGCCCGCTGTCACTAATGGAGCAGTGCCGAGCCACCGTCGGAGCGGCCGTGCTGGTTAAAAAGAGCCACGGGAAAGGCTGGGAAATGTAAGGGAATAAAATTCAGAGAATAGTATAAAATAGTCTAAAAATAGTGCACCAGCAGTGGCTGCTGCCCAAGTGTCACCAAAAAGAGCTGCACCAAGGGAGCGTCAGGGCTGCGGAGGTGCTGAAAGAGCAGCGGGAAAGGCTGGGAGGAGTGACGGGAATAGAATAGAGAGAGACTGGTGTGAAATGTTCTCCAAGTGCTGCACCAGCAGTGGTCGCTGCCCCACGACTGAAAGAGCTGCACCGAGAGACCATGGGGTGGCCGTGCTGGTTAAAAAGAGAGGCACGGGAAAGGCTGGGAAGGGTGAAGGGAATAAAATAGAGAGAAGGGTATAAAATAAAATAATCAAAGAACCGCACCAGGAATGGCCACCGACTGCTGTCACTGAAAGAGGTGCACCGAGGGACAGCCGGGTTGCCAACCTGGAAATGGTGTGACTTGCCTTTTCCTTTCTTAATAACCATCAGTGGTATCTTCAAGGCCTGTGGTTATACTTAGAGATGTCCAGAATCATGATTACAGTTGGAAAAACTGGGGTTGGAATCAGCTGTGGCAAAGATGAGAAAGATCACGGGAGCAGAAATACAGATTTCCCAGCTCCCTCGCAGGGACAGCAGTATCACCACAGGGACGGAAAATGCTGATATAAAACATCCTTTCCTACTGGTCCCCCTGCTCATCTTTAGGTAGTGTTCTTCAGTGTTTTAATCCATGGAAATATTGCAGAGGGACACGGAAGATTTACTAGCATATTGAAAAGAAGATGAAAAACCATGAAGGATGAGGTTTGGGATAGGGACAGAAGCAAATTCACACATCCTAAGAGAGTTCAATATGGCTGCTGTGAGTGCATGCAGCATGGAGGACAGCTAGATTAAACTAGAATAAATTCCAAAACTGTAACTATTTGGCTTCATAACTGCAGGTGAGGTTAATAACCCTCAGCAATTCAAAAAAAGGAAATCTGGTCTGAACTAATTTAGATTACCATCCCTGCAGCCATTGGCTATCAGCACTCCTTTTCCCCACCCAACTACAAAGACTTGACTGGAAATCTCTCCTTTTCTGCTTCCTACCTGTACCAGTGCTCCAGTGACCTGGGTGATTTCTCTGAAGGATCTGAGCTTTACCTTCACAGCAGCTTTGCTCTTCACTTCCCAGCCTCGTAGCCTTGTGAATTTCTGTGGGTACACCTATTGAGAAAGCAAGGAAATTACAGCCTGCAAAATATTCCAGGCCAGAGCTTCTGAGCTCTGTTCCCAGTCTGATAAGCTGGTCCAGCTGAAGGCTAGGGACAATTTCTCCCAGGTTGATAACTTGGTCAAAATAGAGAGGAATTTAATAATAAAGATAGAACAGCTGTTGTGACCAGGCCCTGGGAATGGGGTGTCTTCTCTCTGAATCAATCACCTTTTTCTGCTCTTGGAGTTGCGAGTCATGCTATAAAAACAAGTGTGTTTCTGAATAAACTCGTCTGTTTCTTTCCTATCATGAATGATGACCATGTAGCTGTGTGTTTTATTTCCGCCGCATCTCAAGGGTTAATATCCTTTTCCACGGCTGCATTTGGAGCTTCACCGAGTGCTTGACCTCGGGGACCTTTTCCGACAAGGGCACCGAAGAATTCGTGGCCCGAAGCCTGCCGAACCGGGGCAGACCCAGCGAGGCTGTGGATAGCCGGGGCAGCGCTCAGAGCTGAGCCAGAGCCGTGCCAGGAGCAGGCTGGAACACCCAGAAAACCAGGACCCGGCACCCTGGGGCCAGGACCGAGAGAGCCATCTGGGAAGATCGTGGACACTTACCCGACTGCAGCGGGACGGGACATCCCACGGAATTCATCGGCTGTGCCTCCATCACAGGTAACGGGAGCGCTTTTGCCCCAGAGCTACTGTTTAGCTCGCTTTAGGCGGCGGAAACCCCAGGCTCAGTGCTGGGGGGACCGGATTTCTCTTTAAATATGGGAACTCAACCTTCTGAAAAGCAGGACACCGTGCTCTCAGCACTGAGAGACATTTTAATTGATTTAGACTGCACGGGAACTTGTAGCTCTCCCAGTCTCCCCATCTGCGCCCCGGGGAGAGATGGTTTTCCACCGCGGGAAGCGCGGGCCCCTCTACCTGCTGGGAGCCCAAGGCTGCCCATGCGGGCTGTGCTGGCACAAGCCCGAGCTCTCGCTGCGAGCAAGATCGCGGAGTGTGGGCGAGCAGAAGTGCAGGCGGATCCCTCTCCGGGATCTACGAGCGGCCGGGACGGCTGCGTGGGGGTCGGTGCCTCTCCGGGGGCCCCGCGGAGCCCAGCGGGGAGCAGTGATCTGCCCGCTCGTCCCCCGCCTTCCCCAAACCAAGGAGGGAGCGGCGGCGGCCACCGCTGCTCTCCTGCAGCCGCGCTCCGTGCCCGGGTCCCCTGCGCAGCGCCGGCTCCCCGCTCAGGTCACTGTGACATCTGTGTCCCCCTCGCCCACTGAGGCAGAGTTTTTTCGGGTGACATGTTCGATCAGCTCGTGGCCGTGATCACAGAACAAGTTATGCAAGCTGTAAATAAGAAACTAGAAATTTTAACAGCCACTCAACTTGTGGTTACTGCGCTGAAAAGAGAGAGAAAAGACAGCAACACACACGGATCTCTTTGGGGAAAAAAGGCCAACTTTATTGTACGGACAGCCCGTATTTAAAGTGTGTTACGTGCAGCTAGGACAGGACAGTAGTTCATTGGACAATTGGGAAAACGTGGCTGCGAGGGGCGCTCCATGGCCGGAAAGTGGCGCAGAAAGCCTCTCCTCGCAGGCACACGCGTGCCACATCGACATCCCCTTTCAAGAAGCTGTTCCCGTGTGTTCCTGTAAGAATCCAGGCCCAGGTGTGTGTGGGATTTGGAGGGGCTCTCTTGGGGGTGTGTGGGGGTGATGTGTGGGATTTGGGTGGGGGGCCTGAGGTGTGTGTGGGTGTCTCTGGGATTCCCGTTTTTCCCCTCATATTTCCTATCGTTTTTCCACTCATGTTTCACACCGTTTTCTCGTCACCTTTCTAGTGCTTCTCTACTTCTTCAACGCCACCTTCTCACCATTATGCCATCGCCATTTTTTCACGCTTCCCCGCCTTTTTTCCCCATTTTTCTGTGCTTTTTTCTCCCAGCGCTTTTTTCACCCCTATTTTCTTCTCCCTTTTTTGCTGCCTTTCCCCTCCTTCTTTCTCCATTTTTTTTCCACTGCCTTTTTTTGCCACCCTTTTTTGCTCCCTTTTTTGCCACCCTTTTCTCCCTACCTTTTTTTTTATTTTCTGCCCTTTTCCCTTGTTTTTTTCTACTTTTTTGCCGCCTGTTTTTTCCCAGTCCTTTTCTTGACCCTCAATGGAAATCCCTCAAATGATGGAATTATTCGGGGTTTCTACCAACTTAAACCCTAAAAAAGAAGGCACAAAAGAGATTCCCAGTCAACTTAAACTTACCGATGATGAAAACTGAGAGTTTGCTCTCATTTCAAACTGATAAAATCGCATCATACAGGGTGTTCTCTGTCCTATTTAAAATAGAACATGGGAATTCCCAATCAATTGGTATCCCTGGAAAAATGGCCAAGGCAGGTTTCTTTCAATCGATACCCTTAATATTGCAGGGTATTGAATGGGAATTGCCCCAGTTTGAACACAGACAATAAGGGAAAATTAAACGGTTAACTTCAGAATATACTTCAATAGAAATCTCTTGAAAGGGAAGCACACCACACTTGTCTTCCCTAATTAATTCCATCAGCCTTCCTTCACTACAAATACTCTCAAAATCAAAAGCAGAGATGCCTCGTGTGTTACTTCAAAGGAGTTATCTTGTTTTGAAAGACAGGTGTCTGCTAAGAGAGCCAGGAGCCTCTCTTGAAACGGAAAATGTAAACCACCTGCCTCCAAATTATTATAGTTTTGAAATTAAGGGGCTCTCAGGCAAAGGTATGCGAATAGGAATAAGAGTTCTTTACTAGGAAAAATTAAAACAGAAATACACCAAGTGCCCGGTGCCAGCAAAACCTCCTGTCCCTCTCCTCCTCACCCTGGGCAGGAACAGAACACATCAGGAAAGGCTCGAGGTGTCAGGATTTTTGTGGGTTTGAATCCTCAAAAGAGCTCAGCAGTTGTTAGTTGCTATAAAGTTGTTTATTGTAAAGGCACAGCAGTTCCCAAAAGGCAAAGAGGCCCAAGTGTTCCAGTCCGTGCTAAAAGCTTTCAGCACAGAGTCCCAAATAGCAGCACAGTCCCGATCAGGAGCAGAAGCAGCTCTGCCGTGCAAGGCCCCGGGAGGGCCGAAGTTGCAGCCGCAGCTCCTGTCTTCTTCTGGGCAATGATGATGGCAGGGAGGAGAAAGAAGAGGGACAGAGAGTCTCTCCCCAGTGCACGGATTCTTATTTACAAATGACCCAGTGAGCTAAAAACAGCAATCTGAAGCATTTCTTCGAAAACTATTAGAATTCCACTTTATTAATACAAGAGTTTATATATAATCTGCACATATAGCCTATCTCTTCCATCGGAAAAATGTAAGCAATATTCTTACTATATTTTTATTATGACTAAATCTAGGTTTTTTGAGCTCCCACTGAGACTTCTTTTTGCGACTTGTTTTTGAGCTCTCACTAAAACTTGTTTTTCACACTAAATGCTAAGGTTTTATTTCTTAAGGCACTAAAAATATATTCTTACGTACTTAAAAGTACTTGCTTCCCTAAAACTCAAGCTTACACCTCTATTTCATGTATGAGCGGCTTAATATACTTTAATGCATCCAAAGGTTTTAATTCAATCTCTGCACTCTGATCTCTCAGAAGAATTCAGAGAGGCCTTTTGTTTCACGCACTCCAACACAGAGGGACGGGGGTTACAGACACATCGTATCACTGCTTCTCCCTCAAGGAGACAAATCCTTGTCCTGCTCCAGCCTGCCTTTCCTCCCACAGCAGAGCAGTCAGATCCTTTACAACAAAGTGACAGACAGACAGAGAGACAGTGACCGTGCTTCATAGTCAGGAGTCTGATGCCAAAAGTGGGATTCCTCCTCAGCACGTGTCAGCTGTTCTTCTTTCTCTTCCAAGGACACTCCAAAAGTCTCAACTTCAGGCCATTTGGTGATGATTTCCAAGAACTCAGGGTGATTTGGAATTCCCATTCCAGCTTGTTGTGCACTGAGGGCAATGCCCTCACTCCAGCTAGCATGGCTGGCAGGATGGATTGCAGAGACTTTTCCTTGGAACAGCCAGCCCAGCGCTGGCAGAGGGGATGAACAGGCACTGAGGTGACCCTGAGAGCAAGTGCAAGGCACAGGGTGCAGCTGAGAAAGGACAGCCCTGTGCCGGGCTAAGAGGGGAAGCTGGGACTGCCCAGCGGGGAGAAGGTCCTTTCTCCACCCCCTGTTACAGGGGAGCTCGGGCCTTGCTGCACAGATACGGCTGCGGATTGGAGCAGTTCACACTCCTGAATACATTGTCAGCCAGGCACAAACACTCGTAATAGCCAATGACAGGAAACCTGCAGGGAGGAGCAGAGACAGCGCTGGATGCCAGGGGAACACGTTGTGCCCCTGTCCCCCCATGCCCTGCCCGGCTCCCCGGCACTCACGAGGAGCTGAAGCTGCTGCCGTCCTCCCACTGCAGCTGCTCGCCCCGTCTGCGCAGCCCGAGCCAGTAATCGCCGTTCCCGCGGAGGCGGAAGAACAAATCCTGCCAAGGAGAGAGCAGTGAGAGCTGCCCCGGCCCCTCGGGGGGACACGGCCCCGGGGCTCCTTCCCTGCAAGGCCCCGGCACAGGGCTGCAGCCCCAGCCCCACCAGCACCCAGCCCGGACCACGAGCACCCCCAGGCTCCCCTCAGACACCCCACAGCGCCCGCAGCCCCTCACTCACCATTTCCTCATCCTTCAGAATGGCCAGCGAGGCCCCGAGCTCGGAGCACCGCTCTTGACTCTGCTCCCAGCTTCTGGAATCCCTTGAGAAGTAGTAGCACACTCCATTGTATCCAACCCAGCCGGAGGGACAGCCCAGAACCGATGGCGGAGTCGCAGGTGGAACTGGAAGCTGTGGTGCTGCAGGGGAAGAGGAGAAGGTGTGAGGATTGCCCTGTGCAGGGAGCAGGGACCCCGCTCTGCCCCGAGGGGCTGGGCCCAGGCTGCTGCCCCTCCCTTACCTGACTGCACAGCCAAGGCCACCGCCAACGCCAGCACCAGCACCAGGAGCACAATCAGCGCCGACGTGAGCACGGGATGGCAGCTGAACCACTCGCCTGCAGCAGGAAAGAGCTGCTGGCTGCCACAACCACAGCCCGCCCTCCAAGCTGCTCCCCCAATGCCCGGCGAGCACAGGAGGGACCTCTCAGCCTGTTTGCTCCTCCCTCCCTCCCTCAGCTGGCAGCCAGAGAGCCAAGAGCCTGGACACGGGCAGGGACACAGCTGTGGGGACAGCCAGGGACACCGCGCTGGGGACAGGCTGCAGCAGGAGAGCTGCACACGCTTGGGGGCAGCTGCGGCTGCCGCTTCCAGCCACTGCTGGGGCCGAGCGGAGCACGAGGCCTCTTCCACACATCGGGAAACAGCCACACACCTGCCAGCCCTGGCCTTGACAGATGACACTGTCCCCTCCCTAGAGACCACAGGCGTGGCCCTGCACTCACCCGGCAATCTTCTGAGGATGTTTCTGTGTACATGGCCGGGTGCTGATGAGCCCTGGGGATCCAGGGGCTCCCTCACACTGCCATCCCTGGTGCCAATTTTATTCTCCATATCTTCACTCACTGCACGCTCACAAGTGGCGCCCCCCTTCTTATGATAAGTGGCTTCTTGTGCCCCAGGCAAGTGTGTCATCCCGGCTGCTGGTCCCTCCTGGAGATTCAGCAGCTCCTTCACAGGCCCATGAACGGAGCAGAATTCACTCTGCTCCAGATCACAGCCAGAATCTCTCTGCTCGGAACAAACAGCTCCTTGCTCCTGACACATCAGGAGTGCTGAAAAAGCCTTTCGGAGATCGGCCTCGGGAACAGCTGTACACCCACGGGGATGGTCCATTGAAAGGGACATGATGACAGGTCACGGCTGGTCCCGGCCCTGCGGGACACCGAGGCTCAGGAAGGGAACCGGGATGAGCCATCGCTGCTGCGGCACCGGCTCGTCCCCAGGGATCGGCGACAAGGACGAGACCGCGGGCAGCCGCTCCCTCCGCCGTCTCAGGGCACGGGGCACACGGGGGAAGCCGGCCCAAGGAACTCGCCAGAACCGCCCCGTTCCCCTCAGCGCGGCCCCTCCGGCCGCAGCGAGCCCCGGGCTGGGGCACAGCCGAGCGCGGCTCGTACCTGTGCTGGAGCCGCTCCGAGCTCCGGGGATCGCCGCCTGCCCGGAGTAGCCCGGAGGCACCGGGAGAGAGAAGCGCCCCAGCTCTGTCAGGGAAAAATTGTTCCCCGTCGAGGAAGAAACAAGGTCGTTGCAGTTTCGTTGTTTGTTAGTTTTGACCAGTCAGCGAGGCGGATCAAGCGGGAGCGGCTGGGCGATGCCGCTCCGGTTCTGAACAATCCCCCGCCTCCACGTCCCACAGCCGAGCCAAGATCCTCGTTTCTGTTTCCCGGTGCCGGGAAGGGCAAGTCACAACCAAACGCTGGCGGGGGTCCAGCGCTGCTTGGAGGCCGCCGGAATTTAACCCTTAAGAGCAGTAACATGGATCGCTTTCCCTCAATTCAAACCCACAGAACAGAAGCATATCATTCTCCTTCCATTTCAACATGAAATTAATGGGAAACCGCGATTTCCCCCCTAGTGGGACACCAAAGATCATGACAAAGGTGTCTTTTCCTTCAACTGAGACCCTTCGAATCGTAGGTGAAGGGGAGGTCCTCCCCAGGTCAAACACAGTAACCGAAGTTTTTCTCCTTCATTTTAAATCCCTTTTCTTCTAGTAACCCCCCCTTCCTTTTTTTTTTTTTTTTTTTTTTTTTTTTTTGGCGGGAGAGGGGGTGTCACTGTGGGGTGACTGGGGGCACTTCGCCCTCCTCACAGATCACACCTGGGGCTGCTGCACCTTGGCGAGTGCTGGGGAGTTTCCTCCCAGTCCCCTCGCCCTATCCCTCTTCCTGGCAAGCACCGGCAGCGATGGGGAGAGCACTGGGAAGGAACTGGGAGCACTTAGTGCTCTCCCTTGGGAAGGAACTGGGAGCACTGGGAATGAACTGGGAGCACTGGGAAGGAACTGAGAGCACTTAGTGCTCTCCCTTGGGAAGGAACTGGGAGCACTGGGAAGCAACTGGGAGCGCTTAGTGCTTTCCCTTGGGAAGGAACTGGGAGCAGTTAGTGCTCTCCCTTGAGAAGGAACTGGGAGCACTGGGAAGGAACTGGGAGCACTTAGTGCTCTCCCCATCGCTGCCGGTGTTTGCCACGAAGAGGGATACTGCGAGAGGACTGGGAGGAAACTCCCCAGCACTCGCCAAGGTGCAGCAGCCCCAGGTGTGATCTGTGAGGAGGGAGAAGTGCCCCCAGTCACTCCACAGTGCGCCCCCTCTCCTGCCAAAAAAAAAAAAAAAAAAAAAGAAAAAAGAAAAAAAGAAAGGGGGGGTTACTAGAAGAAAAGGGATTTAAAATGAAAGAGAAAAACTTCTTTTCGGTAATTGTGTTTGAACTGGGGAGGACCTCCCTGCACCGAGGATTCGAAGGGTCTCCATTGAAGGAAAACACACCCTTCGTCATGATTTTTCGTGTCTCACTAGGCGAGAAATCACGGTTTTCCATTAATTTCATGTTTAAATTTAAGGAAAATACCTTTATGGGGCTGTTCTATGAGTTTGAATTCAGGGAAAGCCCTCCATTTTACTGATCTTATGTATAAAAGGCAGGAAAACCCCGAGCACCGCCGGAACCCGCCTGCGTCCTGCTGGGTCTTGTTGCTCTTGCCCTCTACCGGAACATGAAATTAGAAGCAAACAGACATGCGGTTTCTGGGAAGCAGAACAGCACCGCCCCTCCACTCCCGCTCGATCCGCCTCGCTGATTGGTCAAAACTACCAAAACACGATTCGGCGACATTGCTGGCAGTGGCACCGTGCAGCGTCCGGGCTCTTTCGCCGGCAGGGCCGGAGCGCTTCTCTCTCCCTGTGCCCCCGGGCTGCTCCGGGCAGGCGGCGATCCCCGGAGCTCGGAGCGGCTCCAGCACAGGTACGAGCCGCGCTCGGCTGTGCCCCAGCCCGGGGCTCGCTGCGGCCGGAGGGGCCGCGCTGAGGGGAACGGGGCGGTTCTGGCGAGTTCCTTGGGCCGGCTTCCCCCGTGTGCCCCGTGCCCTGAGACGGCGGAGGGAGCGGCTGCCCGCGGTCTCGTCCTTGTCGCCGATCCCTGGGGACGAGCCGGTGTCGCAGCAGCGATGGCTCATGCCGGTGTCTCTCGGTAGCTCGGAGGTGGCTGCTCCGTGCCCGGCAGAGTTTCCGGCCGTGGCGCCCCGGGCTCGGCGCCGCTGCTCAGGCGGGAGGTGTCCCTGCCCGGCTCAGGGGTGGCACGGGATGAACTTGAACGAGCCTCAGAGCCCAAAGCACTGCAGGCGCCGAGTGGAGGCAGAAAGCGCCGCATCCTGCTGGAGCGGCTGGATGGACCTGGAGCGCTCAGCAGGCTGCGCTTGTCTCCGCAGGTCCGGGCAGCGGGGACAGCGCGGGACTGAGCTGGCAGCGCCTTCCTGAGCCTCGGTGTGCCGCACGGCTGGGACGTGCTGTGACCTGTCATCATGTCCCTTTCAATGGGCCATCCCCGTGGGTGTACAGCTGTTCCCGAGGCCGATCTCCAAAAGGCTTTTTCAGCACTCCTGATGTGTCAGGAGCAAGGAGCTGTTTGTTCAGAGCAGAGAGATGCTGGCTGTGAGCTGGAGCAGAGTGAATTCTGCTCCATCCATGGGCCTGTGAACGAGCTCCTGCATCTCCAGGAGGGACCAGCAGCCGGGCTGACACACTTGCCAGGGGCACAAGAAGCCACTTGTCATAAGCAGGGGGATGCCACTTGTGATCGTGCAGTGAGGAAAGATGTGGAGAATAAAATTGGCACCAGGGATGGCAGTGTGAGGGAGCCCCTGGATCCCCAGGGCACATCAGCAACCGGCCATGTATACAAAAGGATTCTCAGAAGATTCTCGGGTGAGTGCAGGGCCACTCCTGTGGTCTCTAGGGAGGGGACAGTGTCATCTGTCAGGGCTGGCAGGTGTGTGGCTGTTTCCCGATGTGTGGAAGAGGCCTCGTGCTCCGCTCGGCCCCAGCAGTGGCTGGAAGCGGCAGCCGCAGCTGCCCCCAAGCGTGTGCAGCTCTCCTGCTGCAGCCTGTCCCCAGCGCGGTGTCCCTGGCTGTCCCCACAGCTGTGTCCCTGCCCGTGTGCAGGCTCTTGGCTCTCTGGCTGCCAGCTGAGGGAGGGAGGGAGGAGCAAACAGGCTGAGAGGTCCCTCCTGTGCTCGCCGGGCATTGGGGGAGCAGCTTGGAGGGCGGGCTGTGGTTGTGGCAGCCAGCAGCTCTTTCCTGCTGCAGGCGAGTGGTTCAGCTGCCATCCCGTGCTCACGTCGGCGCTGATTGTGCTCCTGGTGCTGGTGCTGGCGTTGGCGGTGGCCTTGGCTGTGCAGTCAGGTAAGGGAGGGGCAGCAGCCTGGGCCCAGCCCCTCGGGGCAGAGCGGGGTCCCTGCTCCCTGCACAGGGCAATCCTCACACCTTCTCCTCTTCCCCTGCAGCACCACAGCTTCCAGTTCCACCTGCGACCCCGCCGTTGGTTCTGGGCTGTCCCTCCGGCTGGGTTGGATACAATGGAGTGTGCTACTACTTCTCAAAGGATTCCAGAAGCTGGGAGCAGAGTCAAGAGCGGTGCTCCGAGCTCGGGGCCTCGCTGGCCATTCTGAAGGATGAGGAAATGGTGAGTGAGGGGCTGCGGGTGCTGTGGGGCGTCTGAGGGGAGCCTGGGGGTGCTCGTGGTCCGGGCTGGGTGCTGGTGGGGCTGGGGCTGCAGCCCTGTGCCGGGGCCTTGCAGGGAAGGAGCCCCGGGGCCGTGTCCCCCCGAGGGGCCGGGGCAGCTCTCACTGCTCTCTCCTTGGCAGGATTTGTTCTTCCGCCTCCGCGGGAACGGCGATTACTGGCTCGGGCTGCGCAGACGGGGCGAGCAGCTGCAGTGGGAGGACGGCAGCAGCTTCAGCTCCTCGTGAGTGCCGGGGAGCCGGGCAGGGCATGGGGGGACAGGGGCACAACGTGTTCCCCTGGCATCCAGCGCTGTCTCTGCTCCTCCCTGCAGGGTTCCTGTCCTTGGCCATTCCGAGTGTGTGTTCCTGGCTGATGATAAATTCAGGAGTGAGAGCTGCTCCAATCCGCAGCCGTATCTGTGCAGCAAGGCCCGAGCTCCCCTGTAACAGGGGGTGGAGAAAGGACCTTCTCCCCGCTGGGCAGTTCCAGCTTCATCTCTTAACCCGGCACAGGGCTGTCCTTTCTCAGCTGTACCCTGGGCCTTGCACTTGCTCTCAGGGTCACCTCATTGCCTGTTCATCGCCACTGCCAGCGCTGTGCTGGGTGTTCCAAGGAAAAGTCTCTGCAATCCATCCTGCCAGCCATGCCTTCTGGAGTGAGTAGCTTGCTTTCATTGCACAACAAGCTTGAATGGGAAATCCCAATCTTCCTGGGCTCTTGGAAATCATCACCAATTGGCCTTAAGCTGTAGACTTTTGGAGTGTCCTTGGCAGAGGAAGAAGAACAACTGACATGTGCTGAGGAGCAATCTCACTTTTGGCATCAGGCGCCTGAATGTGAAGAATGCTATCTCTGTGTGTCTGTCACTTTGTTGTAAAGGATCTGACTGGTCTGCTGTGGGAGGAAAGCCAGGCTGGAGCAGGACAATGATTTGTCTCCCTTGAGGGAGAAGTAGTGAGTGATGTGACTGTAACCCCCATGTCTATATGCTACATTGTGGGGAGGAGGAAGGGAGGGAATCAAGTGAAGCCCATGAAGGAGAGAACAGTGTGGGGAAGATGCATTTTTAGGATTTGGCGTACTTCCCATTCCCTTGTTCTGAGTTGCTTGATAATAAATTCAGTTAATTTCCCCAATCCAGGCCTGTTATGCCTATGACGGGTGAGAGATCTCTCACTGCCTTTATTGAGACCCTCGAGCATTTTCTGATATGTTCTGTTGCCTGCCTAGGGTGAGGAGGAGAGGAACAGGGCGGTTTTGGTGGCATCCGGGACCTGTCCAGGCCCATCCTATTTGGATCATCCATGCAATAATTCACTCCACCAATTCCCGTCCCCACAGTGGGTGCGGTTCCACATGTAGGCAGCTCCAGTAGCTCAAAGTGGGCAAAATGGGACCGTGTGAGAGGATGCAGCTGGTGCCAGTGGGTGAAATGTCTTTGCTGTGAATTGGCAGGGAGAGGAGGAGGAAAAAGCGGTGCAAAGTAAAGGGGAGAGAAAGAGGGACAAGGCTGGAGCGGTGCAAAGCAGCAGGGATGGGCATGGGGCGGGCGGGCATTTGCTTTCCAGCTCTGTGGCAGGAAACGGAAAACTGTGAAATCCATCCAGGAAAAGAGAGGAAAAATAGCATGTGCTGGATATCGCCGATAATTTGGATTCGTTTTAATTACCTGAAGTGCCCAGGCCGGCAGACTCCGAGCCCCGCCGCACGCCCGCCCCCGCCAGCGCTGCGCTGTGTCTTGCCCTGCCCTGGCCTGGCTGCAGCCGCCTGTCGGGAACGCCCAGAAGCAGCTTCCTCGGGGGCTGCGGTTCACATATAAGTTCAGCGGCTTTGGGCGCTTTTTCTTTGTGTTTTATCAGGGTAGGAGCGACGTCGCTTCACCGCCAAATTTCACTTCGCTGATTGGTCAAAACAATCAAGAGCCGCTCCAGCCGCCACGTTGCGGGTTCGCCGTCCCGGCACCGCCCGCAGTGTCGGCCAGGGCTGGGCCGGAGCGCTTCTCTCTCCCGGAGCCTCCGGGCTGCTCCGGGCAGGCGGCGGCCCCGGAGCTCGGAGCGGCTCCAGCACAGGTACGAGCCGCGCTCGGCTGTGCCCCAGCCCGGGGCTCGCTGCGGCCGGAGGGGCCGCGCTGAGGGGAACGGGGCGGTTCTGGCGAGTTCCTTGGGCCGGCTTCCCCCGTGTGCCCCGTGCCCTGAGACGGCGGAGGGAGCGGCTGCCCGCGGTCTCGTCCTTGCCGCCGATCCCTGGGGACGAGCCGGTGCCGCAGCAGCGATGGCTCCTCCCGGTTCCCTTCCTGAGCCTCGGTGTCCCGCAGGGCCGGGACCAGCCGTGACCTGTCATCATGTCCCTTTCAATGGGCCATCCCCGTTTGTGTACAGCCATTCCAGAGGCCGATCTCCGAAAGGTTTTTTCAGCACTCCTGATGTGTCGGGAGCAAGGGGCTGATTGCTCAGAGCAGAGAGATGGCGGCTGTGAGCTGGAGCAGAGTGAATTCTGCTCCATCCATGGGCCTGTGAACGAGCTCCTGCATCTCCAGGAGGGACCAGCAGCCGGGCTGACACACTTGCCAGGGGCACAAGAAGCCACTTGTCATAAGCAGGGGGGCGCCACTTGTGAGCGTGCAGTGAGTGAAGATGTGGAGAATAAAACTGGCACCAGGGATGGCAGTGTGAGGGAGCCCCTGGATTCCCAGGACACATCAGCAACCGGCCATGTACACAGAAACATCCTCAGAAGATTGCTGGGTGAGTGCAGGGCCAGGCCTGTGGTCTCTAGGGAGGGGACAGTGTCATCTGTCAAGGCCAGGGCTGGCAGGTGTGTGGCTGTTTCCCGATGTGTGGAAGAGGCCTCGTGCCCCGCTCGGCCCCAGCAGTGGCTGGAAGCGGCAGCCGCAGCTGCCCCCAAGCGTGTGCAGCTCTCCTGCTGCAGCCTGTCCCCAGCGCGGTGTCCCTGGCTGTCCCCACAGCTGTGTCCCTGCCCGTGTCCAGGCTCTTGGCTCTCTGGCTGCCAGCTGAGGGAGGGAGGGAGGAGCAAACAGGCTGAGAGGTCCCTCCTGTGCTCGCCGGGCATTGGGGTGGGGGATGCAAGGGCCAGACCTGGTTTGTCCAAAACTATCGTTTCACTCTGCCATCCTTCCTGTGACCTTAGCAAAAGGTACGCGAGGCACTGGAAATTTTCTTACCTAGATAGAGTAAAATCTCTCTTTTTCCATGTCTTGCTCATGTCCACCCTACTCAGTTCCCCCCCCCTCCACCTCTTCCTACCGTTAGGGGTTGTGTCTGAATTGTCTCACTCACTTCGTGCCTGGGATTTCTCCAGCAGTGCTTGGTGATGTGGAAATAAACCTAACGACAGTATTTATTGTGTGTGTTCTGCCTGAACGTGAAAAGGAAGGCAGAATTGTTTGGATTCCCGCCTGTGACTTGCATTAAATAGGGAGAAATGGAAGGATCTGCAAAGTACCTGGAACTGTTGCACATGGCAGAAGATCACTTCCAGCAGTCTGTTGATGTCCCAGAAAAGTAAGAGCTACTTGAAATTCACGAGTATCATATACCCTGCCTACAAATCCTTCAACTGACCTTTAAAATCCTTGTTACAAAAAACCTGAACCCTTTTCTCCATCATACAATGAACATGGATGCTGTGGCCAGGACATACAAGTATTAATTCCTCTAGAATACTCCACTAGGAGAAGTTCTTGCTTGAGTAACTCTTTATTTCAGTTTTGTGAAATGCTGAGCTCTTCCAAATGGGTTAAGAGCTGACTGTAAAGCATTATTTGCTTGGTTGACTTGTAGGAACTGTATAAAAGTTTCATGGAAAAGCAGTCTCAGTGAATAATAAATACAGAGTAATCTGTCTCTTTTGCTCAAGGAGCTGGCTGTGGATTTCTCTGGAAGATCACATCCAAAAAATAAATCACAGCAAAATTATCTGAGTCTTTGCCAGCTCATAATATCTTGACTGCTAGTTTTTTGAGTTTTCGGTCTGTGCTGTTTGGGATCTGACAATCTTAATATTTACCAATAGCAAATAAATATAAAGAAAAAGAGCCATGACAAATGGGCTTTGGAGCCATCAGCTGGGAATTGCAGGGCCTGGCTGTGTCCTGTTTTGGCCAATACTCTGTGCAGTACTCTGGTAATTCCCCCAGATTCATTTCCCTTTTTGATGTGTTTGCACAGAAGGAAGACTGAAGAATTTGAGTGAAAACCTGAATGCAGATCATGTGATCCCATTGAATCCATTTGGGTAAATTGAATTTGTTTTCTTCTAGCTCTGTTGAAGTAAGCCCAGGTGATGAAATCCTGGCACTGCTACAGACAACATCCATTGATTTGAAGGAATTGGAGAGACAAGCAGCTTGTCTTCCTCCAGAGGATGGTGAGCTGGGTGCAGGGAATTATTCCTATTACAGATGATTATTTGTGGGGGGAAAAGGGGGAATTCTGACAGCTCTTAAGGGAGAGACAGTCCAGCTTCATTAAGACTAAATACTGGATTGGCTCTCCCTTTTTAGAGTAAGCCTTTCTTCTTCCACCTAGTGGCCAAAGGATTCTCAGTGACTAGAATGGTATCTCCTAGTCTGAAGCTGTAGAATGTTTGACTCTGCTGCAGCCCTGTGGTTGATTGTGTGATGCAGAGAATCAGAGTTTGAAGGTTTTCTGCTGAGCAGGGGCCTGAAGCAAACCCACAGCAGTGAAGATGTACTTGCTTTAAATCAGCTTGGTGCCACTCTGACACTGGTGCAGGTTACAGTGCTGCAAGCTGAGCTGCTCTCTGTCCCTCAGTCTGGTTTTGTGGTCTTCAAAATTTTTCTCTGTCATTCCAGAAATTCCTTCACACATTGTTTCTTGTCTAATCCATACAGGCTTCAAGCTTCTGAGGACTTCTAAGCTCAGATGTCCCCACTTCAATCCTGGCTTGAGAGAAATCAATATGGCTTGTGCCTCTGTCAGGCTTATGCAAGCAGGAAAGCTTTATTTGTTTAAAAATATTTTTATTTTTCAGGTCATCTGATGAATCCCATGTTACCTTTGACGTAGATTCTTTTACGAAAGCACTGGACAGAATTTTAGGTGGGATTGCTTCTTTATATGAAACAAATCCTGGCACTGATTTCTTTGCTGTTGTACTGACACAAAATAATACCCAGGAGCAGACTCGGAGGAGCTGGATTCTGATGATCTGGATGAAGAGGAGGAGTTTGATTTCTCAGATGGGGATGATGAAGACCTGGATGCTGGAAATCCAAGGCAGGAGCAGAAGGTGTCTCCTGAGGGGCTCGTGGGCAGTCTCAAGGCGTACATGAATGAGATGGACCGTGAGCTGGCACAGACCAACGTCGGGAAAAGTTTCACCACCCAAAAGAGAGGGGTGAGTATGCCTCGAGCTCTGATTTGGAGCAGTAATTTCCAAACAGGAAATGTGCTGAAAGTGGCCATTCTGACTAAGGTGGTCAGAACCTTCCCACGTGCAAGCAAAGTGCTGTAGTTGCACCATAATATGTTTTTTTCAAACTAAAGCTTCCCTAAGCTTTGAATTTGCACATCTTTTCCAAGACTTAGTTTCATTTCCCTGGTTTTAGTAGTAGGGCAAGCAGCTGCAGCTTAACTTTTGAGTTCCTGTAGTAGTTTGCTCCCATAGGAAGCTGAGCTAGGACTCAGCAACACTTTCTGTCCTTGTCTTGGAACTTAATCTGGCTCATGGACAGTGATGATTTTTAGCTGGCATGAGCATTTGGTGGCTGAATCCCTGTCTGTCAAGACTCTGGAATGCACTGGACTTTGTTGACTGCAGAATTGTTGTTTCTTTTCTCTGCTCCTGCAATTTGACAACCCTTTCTCCTTGTACTCGCTGCAGGCAGGTTCTGTTGAAGCCACATCTGAGAGTGCTGGCCCCGATTGTGGAGCTGAGGATGCTGAGCTGGCACCCGTGGATGTGGACATGAACCTGGTGGCAAACCTGCTGGAGTCCTACAGTGCCCAGGCTGGCCTGGCAGGACCCACCTCGAACATTTTACAGAGCATGGGCGTGAATTTACCTGAGAACACAGATCTCACTGGCTCGAGCAGCCCAGCAGTGCAGGGAGAGACTTTGGACAAGACATGGCTGGTGGGGAAGTGAAGCACACACAGACGAGCAGGATGTGGGAGAAGAGGCCAAAGGTTTTAATTTTGAGCATTCTCTTCATTATGTGTCACTTCAGCAAAGTGAATTTACCTGCAAAAGCCTTCTGTTTGGGCACTGTCTTGGGTGGAAATGAGAATTTCCCAGTGCTAACACATCTTCAGAAAACTGAAAAATGATGTTGTGACTCAAATGAAATTCTTATTATAAAAAATCCTCTTCCATTTCCAATCAGTGATCCAATTTGCCACATTTCTAAAATCTCCTTTTATGCATTGCTAAGTGGCTTCAATGTCTGGGAAACAGTTCTTGTTCTGAAAATGCTGCTGCCTTCAGGGGGAGGTGGGGAAATACCACATTACAGGAAGAGTTTCATGGATTTGGGAACGCTGGTTAAATGTTTGGCAGACATTGAATCCTTCCCAAAAGCACGATGCTGCATTGTAAGAACTTCTGACAATTACTGTAAGAACCTGTTCCTTATTAAGCACAAGGATTTGAAGAGCAATTGGATCAAATGTGGAAATATTGGACAGAAGTATTTTTAAAGTTTATTTCAATAAAAACAGAAATAAAACTTGATTACTGAAATTTTTTTGAAGGTGTGCATAACTTCTTTTAGTGAAGTATCAGTTCTTGGAGTGAAAGCATTTTCATAATTGGTCATTTTCTGAATTCTGTTATTGCTGAATGTTGGTGTCATGCCAGCATTAGCTGTATGTGAGCCCAGCCTGAACAGTTTGGGGTTTTTTCAGTGAAAATGTGGCTAGAAGGCATGCAGAATGTTGCTTTCACTTGGAAAGAAAAATCTATTCTACATATGACAACTTTAGTTTCAACAAGATAAATTTGAGATAAAATATATAGAAATTCTTGATTTACAGACACCAACAATGCAGTTCTGCCCGGTCCAAATCAGCTTCTTAAATTTTCTTAATTTTTTTTTTCATTCAGAAATTAATCAGTTGTCCTCCACTGATATTGTATAATTTATTTTGTCAACAGTTCAGGGAGAGTACTGGCAGGCTGGACAGGGATTAGAGATGGACAACAAGAGCTGGAAAGTGTAAAGAAGGTTCTCCTAAATTTCAAGGAATTTAGACTGCTGAGAGGTGAGGTGGACTGTGGAGTCAGACAATTCTATGCTGGGAAAAGGGGATTAACAGAGGTTTTCTAATATAGAGAAGGATAATGAGCAGTTAGTGGTGGAAAACAGAGGTACCTGAACCTTGGAAAGGGTTTGTGTTTGACCAGGGATGGTAATTAACCCTGAAACTATGTAAAATTCTCCATTGATGAGTAGTTAGATCAAGTTTAGATCCTTCAAAAAATAACTGAGTTTAAGAACATGATCACATTTAGCTGTTGTGTGGCCTGTGCTGTACAAAAGGTCAAAACAGATTGAAGGACTCTTGTAGTGCATGAGGAAAACTCCTAAGCTGAGGTTGAGAACAAAGCTGCTCTTCTGGAAACACTCCAGCTGATCCTGCTGCTTGGATAATCTCGCTTTTCCATCAGTGGGACTGCGATTTCTCCGGGGCTGTGTTCATTCCAACTCTTTCCATTTGTTCAGCAGCTTCACAGTGGAGACCTTCAAGGCTCTGGAAGAGCTCACAGGAGAGTTTGCCATGGAAGAATAAGCATTTCCATGCTGCCTCTTCCACTGCTTTGAAGTAACACACGAGGCATCTCTGCTTTTAATTTTGAGAGTATTTGTAGTGAAGGAAGTTTGATGGAATTAATTAGGGAAGACAAGTGTGGTGTAGTTCCCTTTCAACAGATTTCTACTGAAGTACATTCTGAAGTTGTTTAGTTGGCATCTCATTCCAACACAATTGATTCACTTTGCTCACCTGAGCATCTGCCTTTTGTACAGCCCTGTTCATCCTGGCACTTCTGACCCTTCCCAAGCCCATGGTTTTCTTGTTTGTGGCTTGACCCCTGCAGCCCCAGTTGTGCACAGTGACTGGTACATTTCAAGCAGGAAAACAAATCATGGATCTTTCATCTTCCACCTATGAGATCAAAATTAACCCCAAGGGACAGAGAGACCTTTAACCTCTTAAATCTCCCCTGAACCCTTGGGCACTGTGGCTGCTGCCACTCTTCCCACTGGTGAGTTTTATGGAGCAGCCTCAGGAGTCAGCAGCCCCCAACTCCTCCTGCCAATAAATGGTTTTGGGCTCCTTGTGGTGTAAGTGGATGCCAGCCTCCCTGCTGCCATGAAAAATCACCTCCCTGCAGGACACCTGGCCCCCTGACCCTCCTTTCCAAGGCTCCAGCACGGGAATAAGAATCCCCAGGCACGTGGTAGCTGCAGTGGTGGAAATGCATTTCAAGGAATGTTTACACAGCTCCCGCTGCAGCTGCTTCTCTCAGTCTCTCCTAGGAGAAACTGGATTTTGTTTTCCATGGCAGGGCACTCAGAGCAGGTCCTTTGCACCACCTCAGCATCCCCTGGGATGCTGCAAAGGCTGCAGAGCAGCAGCTGCATTCCTGTGGCCATTGACATCTTTGGACTGGAGCACAAGAGCATCTGTTCTGGCACATCTGAGGGGGAAATCTCTTCTGCCAGCTTTCTTTATTCCCCTAGGAAAATTCCTTGCCAGGGAGGGATGCCAGGTCTTTGGGGGCTGTCAGGGCTATGTGAGGCTTTTGTGGGGCATGGGAGCATTGACAGGCAGGACTAAGAGCTCTTCAGGGCTGCTTTTAAGGCTACCTGGCCACACCTACTGCAGGTGATCTCAGGAGTCTCTCCTGGCACAATGGAGAGAGTGATGCCTTAGGATTTTAGCTTTTATGTTGTTCATTTCTTTGTAATCCTGCCATTCTTTAGTGTATAACTCTGAAATCCATACAGAGTGTTTGTTAGCTGCTGCTTTCCCATTTCGGTCAGACACAACAATTTGTGGAGAAATGGAAACAAAAGTGACTTTAGGGGGAGCAAACGTGGGGTTAATGACTTCATTACCTGAAGCTGTAATTGGAAGATGAACCCCCAATATGCAAATGGACCAAACTTATAAAAGTGTGATAAATCCTAACATTTTCCCTGAAGGAGAAAGGGTTTTAAATTGAGGGGAAGCCCTCCTTTTCCCTTATTGTCTGTGTTTAAACTGGGGTAATCCCAATTCACTGGCAATATTGAGGGTATCAGTTGAAAGAAACCTGCCTTGGGTATTTTTTTAGGGATATAAATTGATTGGAATCCTCATTTTCTTGTTTAAATAGTGTAAGTATTATAGTATGATAATGTAAGTATAATATAATATGTAATAATGTAATATGTAATAATATAATATAAAAATATGTAAGAATTTAAGTATAATAGTATGATGTAATTTTATGAGTTTGAAATGAGAGCAAATCCTCGATTTTCATCATCTGTATTTTTAAATTGACAGGGAATCTTTGTTGTGCCTTATTTTTTAGGGTGGGAAAAAAAAGCCAATAGAAATGTGGGGGAAAAAGGGCAGGGAAAAAAGGGTGGATGTGAAAAATGAGGTTTACTTTTTTGATAAAATTTAGAAGTTTGATAAAGGACAATAGAAGACAAAGATAATAAAACAAAGTTTAGTGGCCGGGTGCTTGCCCTTCAACCCAGAGCATATCTGGTACTTTGGAGACTTTCTTTATATACTTTTTTTTATTGTATTACTCTACTGTATATTTATAAATAATTATGCATATTTAAACTTCTTTTTAAACTAGTTTACACGTTTCAAGAACTTTTTAGCATGGGGGGTGCTTTTTTAGAGTAAGCGTATTTTTTTGTTTTAGTTTGGTTTTATTATTACTTTTAGTTTGGGTTTTGGTCTATACATTTTACAGACAGTAGGTGTTGATAGTAGTAAGGGTTTTTATTATATGTTTATTGGATGTTATTTTAATCAAGTAGGAAGTATAATTATATTAGTTGTTTTATTCTATGTTTAAGTTTAGTTAATAGCAGAAATTAAAACTATATTTTTGTAGTAAAGTTACTTTAATGTTATACATATAGTATTTCTTTTAATATTTACGAAATGCCAATAAAATATGTATTTATAACAGTGGGGGGAAAAGGTGGGAACAAAAAGGCAATGGAAAAAGACAGGAAAGAATGAAAAAATGGAGATGGCAAAATGGTGAAAAGGTTGCATTGAAGAAACAGAAAAGCACGAGAAAGGTGAGAAAAGGGTGTGAAACTGGAGTGGAAAAACGATAGGAAATATGAGGGGGAAAACGGGAATCCCAGAGACACCCCCACACACCTCAAGCCCCCCACCCAAATCCCACAGATCACACCCCCAAGAGAGCCCCTCCAAATCCCACACACACCTGGGCCTGGATTCTTACAGGAACACACGGGAACAGCTTCTTGAAAGGGGATGGAAACAACGGGCAGGGGTAGGAATGTGTGCCCGCTGTGCTTCCAGCCTAGGAATCAGCCTGGCTGGGGCCATGGCATGGCAAAGGGTGTCCTTAACACCTGCCAGGCTTCTGGGCTCGAGCTGGAGCTGAGGAGCAAAGGGATGAGTCCAGGCAGGAGAACATGCCATGCTGTGTTACTCCTGTCAAGTGTGGATCTCTGTTGGCCATGGAGCCTCTCCTTCAGCAGGCCAACGCTCCCAGATGGGAATTCACAAGGCTACGAGGCCGGGAAGTGAAGAGCAAAGCTGCTGTGAAGGTAAAGCTCAGATCCTTCAGAGAAATCACCCAGGTCACTGGAGCACTGGTACAGGTAGGAAGCAGAAAAGGAGAGATTTCCAGTCAAGTCTTTGTAGTTGGGTGGGGAAAAGGAGTGCTGATAGCCAATGGCTGCAGGGATGGTAATCTAAATTAGTTCAGACCAGATTTCCTTTTTTTTGAATTGCTGAGGGTTATTAACCTCACCTGCAGTTATAAGGCCAAATAGTTACAGTTTTGGAATCTATTCTAGTTTAATCTAGCTGTCCTCCATGCTGCATGCACTCACAGCAGCCATATTGAACTCTCTTAGGATGTGTGAATTTGCTTCTGTCCCTATCCCAAACCTCATCCTTCATGGTTTTTCATCTTCTTTTCAATATGCTGGTAAATCTGTGTCCCTTTGCAGTATTTCCATGGATAGAAACAGTGGAACTCCACATGAAGGATTCTTACCTGCTGCTGAGCACAAGGACCAGTGGATGTTATATCCGCTCTCCACCTCTTTCCAGGTTGAAAAGTGAGCAAGATTCAGATGGGAGCTGAAGGCTGGGGCAGCTCAGTCTGTTCAAGCAGGACCTCAGACTGAGCACAGGAATTGTACCTGTGTAATTACAGGTTGTTCTGACAAGCTGTCTGCTGTAGTTGCTCGTGGCCCCTACAAAAAGTTTTGCTGACAAATGACTTTTACAAGGTCAGGCTGTCAGGGCGTTCCACTGAGTGCTCATGTCCTCTCAAGCCAAACATCAGGCTCAGTGTGTGCCCACAGTGCTGGTTTTAAGGTGAAACAATTTCTTTGTGTAAGAGCTGTAATACTGCAGTCAGATTTTCTGCCATCCACAATGAATACCCCTCTGGACAGGAAATTCTGGCCTTTCAACACAGCAGCAGAGCAGCCCAGGTGAATTTTCTACCCACACTGTTTCCAGGTAACATTTTTCTGAGCAGCCAGGGATCAAACAAGTTGTGTCATGAGTTCCTTCACTCCTCTGCTGTCACCTGCATGAGTTTTCTGCCCTGCTGCTTTCTGGAGGTAGGTGGAATGCTGCTCTCAACACACTGACCAAAAAGTTAATCAGATTAATTCTGTCATTCCATATCCTGCTGACTGATAATACCTATGAGCAACTGGGCTGTAATGCTGGCAGGCTGAGCTGGCAGCTTTTCAGTGCTGTAAATCCCCAAAAGCAGAGGGGTCTCAGTGATTTATACAAGCCAAGTGCTCCCAAAGAGGATTCAGTGAAGGGATGCATTCTTGAAATGTGCTGCTCTGCCCCTTTTGCCTGCCTGGTACCTTTTCCATGGGAAATTCCTGCTGTGTTTTGGCGAGGAAGCCTCTGCCAGGAGTTGCCTGTTCCTTTTTCTAGGTCACTTACCTTTATGGAGCATGTCCTGTCTTGACTGCAGTGAGTGTTCTTCAGGCTTCAGACAGATCTCTGAGGCAAATGCAAGTGAGGACAAAGTCCCTCACCTTGTTTCTCTGTCCTGCTCACAGCTGGGTACTGCCTATCATCACTCCTGCTTGCTTCACATCAGGAATGGAGGCCACCACTGTTGTTTCATAACTAAGTCAAAAGGGTCTGGATTAAGGATTTTAGAAAACAGTTTAAAGTGTAATGCTTTTCCAAAAATGTGATTATTATCTTGTAGTTGTTCTAGCTCTACAAAAAAAAAAAAATACACGCCTATTTGAGTAGATGGAAAAGGCTTTTTCTGTTATTGGTAACTAAAATACCAGGAAGGGTGTTGGTAGGTGCTACCATAGCCTGAAAGAATCTCCTCCCAGCCTCCTGAAGTAAAAGTAACCCAAGCAAACCAGTGTGTCTCAACAGTGTGAAAGACTCAGTTTTTCAACTTGCTGCTCAGGTGTCAGGACTCCAGATTTTTACCACTGCTCACCTGCAGTGAATCCCAGTGGTGGCAGTCAGGGAGACACCCCTGCTCCCCCTTCAAGCACCTGGCTTTGCAATCCTGGCATCTGAACTGTGGCCAAGCAGGCAGAAAGGATTGTCAGCCTGAATCAGCAGCAGAAATCAGATTTCATCTCTCTCTTTCACTGAGTTTTCCTTGCCCAGAGGGTCTCCTTGTTGTTCTTCCTCCAGAGAGGCAGTACCATTTCATCAGTAAAATCAGGCCAGCTCTCCAGGCAAGGCACAGGCTTTGGCCTCAGGGTTAGAGGCACTGATCCTTTCAAGATTTTTCTCTAAGTGCAGTTCTTGCCACCTTTGCACTATCTGTGGTCTTCTAAAATGTTTATATGTAGGTCTTGCTCTTCCCCTCTCTGCCACCAGATAGCTCTGTTCTCTCTTTCTTGGGACAGAAGTAACTGTCTTACCAGTGGGGAAAATGTAGAAGCCCATTAAACACTTACAAAAAAAAAAAATTGGATACTTTATATGAAAATGGAAGATCAAGTGGAAAGAGACAGAAGAAGAGGAGAGCAAACAGGGAGTGGCTTTTTGATAGCTCTCCCAGATCCATATAAACACAGACACTGCAAAGTGCCACTGTCCCTTTATTTTTATTCTGGGAAAAAGGGTGCATTCCATGTCCACCCAAGATGGGAGAAATGGAGGAAAATGGGACATTGGTGCCATGGGGTCAGTGACAGCTGCTCACAATAAGTCTGATGCTTTGGAACTAAGGATTTTATTGTACATTTACTTCAAACCATGGGATCTCAGAGGTGATCCCCTGCACGTGGGACTGTCAGATCAGTTCAGAGACCTTTGCAGGTCAGTGTTTGAGTGCCATCAGCGTGGTGCTGGCCTCACTGCAACAGAGCCCTTGCCTCCAGGGGCTTTGGAAGCTTTTCTGCCGAGCTCTCACAGTTCTGGTGGGATCACAGGGCTGAGGAAGCCCTGCCTAAGCTGTCTGGGCAGTCTGCTGCTGCAGCCACTCACGGATCAGCTGGTGAGCAATGGCCTGTTTGGGAGGGAACCAGGGTAAAAAACTACCATCATCTTGCTTTGAAGAGCTGGGCTCTCTCTTGAGACCCTCCACAATTTCCTCCAGGCCAAACCAACGGGCTTCCTCCAGCTCCAGGGTGTCCATACTGATCTGGAAAGAATTCAGAGGGCACCTAAGTCAGCTTGGAATGTGGGCAGTGGTACCTTGCCCATTCTTGCTTCCACAGAGATCCTATGCTGGAATGCCCAGAGCTCTGGCTCTGACGCCAGTCCAGGGGAGGATATTTCTATCCACCAGTACTTTGTTGTGCTGGCATCCTTAGGGAAGCCACAAATCAACCCTGCTCCATGGTGGCAAAGCAAAGTGTCTGAGCACAGTAATGAACGTGGCACAGTAATGAACGTGGCAGAATCTGCATGTTCTATGGCAAATGTGTGAGGGAACCTCCTCTGCAAAGTTCAGAGGAAAAAATACAGAAAAATGCAGAGGTGTTGGGCTCTGGACTTGGATATACAGGGATCTGAGCGAAATCTGGCACCTTGCAACAGAAGATGACAGGATTGTTTCAAAGTTTGTTCTGCACTTGCAGCAAAAGCCAATGGAAAATTGCATTTATGGAGGGCTTGATGGTCTCCTAACAGAATTCTGTGAACTCAAGGAGATTTTGCTACCTGAGGCAGGCAGTGGAATAGCTCAGGGGAGCCGAGGCACTCACCTCAGCCTGCTGGGCTCCCACCAGGGCGTGGCAGGCTATCATCAGGGAGCTGCTGGGGAAGGGCCAGTGCTGGGAAGCCGAGTAGTGCAGCGACTCCACCTCCAGCCCCACCTCTTCGGCCACTTCTCGCCTCACTGCCTCCTCCACGTTCTCACCTGGAACCGACCAGAGTTAGGCGAGGACGGCAGGGACACCTCATTCCCACAGGCAGGAGCTCCAGCTGTGCTGACCTGGAAACACTTGCTGGCAGGATGCTCCATTAAATTCATCAACCTCTGATAAACACAGGCACCAGAGACATGTTTGGCCACCAGATACGTACAGATGGTGGACAGAACAATCCAATTTTAAGTAATTTTCCCTCCTGTAACAAGAGGTCTGTAGTTTTTCTTCTTAGCCAGAATGAGCTGAGAGTTCTGCATGAGCCACAGAATGGATTTTAAAAGGATCAGAGGTTATAACCCAGCAAGTTTAAAGCTTATGTTTACTATCAGGGACTAGAACAACTCCTAGATATCTACAATTCCCATTCCCTTCAGGTACATAACAGCTATTTTGAATTCTGTGTGCATGCCAACGCTGATCCATTCGGATCTCATGGTTTTTTCCCAGCTGTCACAAAATCACAGACTGGTTTGGGTCTGAAGGGATCATTAAGTTTAATTTAATGATTTAAGGATCATGTAGTTCCAACCCCCTGCCATCAGCATGGACACCTTCTGCTAGATCAGGTTGTCACCTAGATGTGTTCTTACCTAGCTTGGCCTATAACACATCTGGGCATGGGGACACAGATCACCTGTGTGCCCATCCTCTGTGAGCAGGGGTTTGGCTGATGTCCCCACCCCCTGCATGCCACTCTGCTGGGTCAAAAGCCACTTACCCAGGTCACAGAAGCCTGACAGAGCTGTGAACATCCCTGGGAGAAACGAGGGCTGTCGGGCGAGGAGACACCGGCTCCCATCAGACACCAGGATGATCACCACTGGGGACATCTGCCATGTGCACCACAAAACAAAAGAAATCCAGACTAAACAAGTGCAAATTTCCGCTTTTCCTGGCTGGTTGAGGGTCACTGGCTGACCACAATGTACCCAAAATCTCTTTTCCTGCCCTGTGTCCCCACCTTTGCTCACCTGGGGGTAGTAGGTGACTCCACTGGCGTGGCAGACACGTTTGCTGCCAGCTGGGTTCTTCTCAGTGGGCTGCCCAGTTTTGCTGCAGTACCTGTGGGAGTCGTGCCAGTGCAGGAGGGACTGGGCCTGCCAACACAGAGGAACACAAACCTCATTTATACCTGGGGGAATTAAAAATTCAGAGCACTCTCCCTGAATAATGCTTCGTGTGCAATCACAGGGATAAACTCTGATTATGTTTGGAAGCCTCAGAAAGGTAAATGAAGTATGGGCAGTGCTTTGAGAAGTGGCAGATTCTGCAATCCATGTTTCCTGCTCCTAAATTTGAGTATGTTTGGGGGAAGTGGGCAAGAGCTGTTGTTTATTGGGAAATAATGGGATTTGTATTAGGAACTGGACTATTCTAAAGAGTCTCCAGCCCTGAATATCTTCTTGAAAAATAGCCCAGGCATGACAAACATTATAGAGAAGGAAAGGAAACATGAGACATTTCTCCTTATGGGTCAGGATAGCTGATTTTCACACACAGGCTTTTTCTTAGGCCTTCCAAACACAGGGCATCTCCAGAGCACCAGCTTATAAAGGAGAGGCTTTAAAAGAGCTGCTTATAAAGGAGAGGTTTTAATAGAGCAGCTCTGTGAGAAGATGTGTAAGTTTGTTTGTGACACCCTGTTTGCCTGATGATTGTTTGAGCTGAGGACAAACTGGGATTACATTTCAGCTAAATGAAATAAATCTTCCTTTTGGGGGCACAAATTTGGGAAAACTGGTGTAATTTATAGTTTGTCTGTATCTAGGTTCCTGAAAGGGTACAGTAGGTACTTCTACAATATTAGATCATAAAGCAATGTGGGAGATGAGGAGAAGGGTTGATGTTAGAGATCACAGCTCCCTAAAATAAAAAGCCCTGTCCAGTACCAAAGCCAGCAAAGGAGAATCCTCCCCATCCACTACAAAGAGAGCCTTTCGTAGGTCAGTAAATGATCCCTGCAGTTCTGACTCAATGACTGATTTATCCAGGGCTCCTGTTAAAGGAAAAAAAGAAAAAGACAGAAAGAAAATTTGATCTCATAAATTTCAGCTATTATTGTTATTATTCCAAATTTATGCCTTTTGCTGTTCCAATATAAAATTTCATGGAAGTGAAACACATTCCCAAATGTTAGTGGCCTCCCCCAGCCCACCTTTCCTAACACACACAGGCACAGGAGCAGAAGTGCAGTCCTTGCCTGTGACCTGCCACGCTCATAAACAGCTCCTGCAGAGACTCAACCCAGCCCTCCTTGGCACGACAGGCTCTCCCAAGGATTAGGGATCTGCCCTGGCAGCACCTCCATCCCAGGGCATCAGACTGCTGCCGGCATGGGTGGAAGAGGAGCCATCCCAACCTAAATCCAGTGGGGTGGAGGAGGAGCCATCCCAACCTAAATCCAGTGGGGTGGAAGAGTCATCCCAAACCTAAATCCAGTGGGGTGGAGGAGGAGTCATCCCAACCTAAATCCAGTGGGGTGGAAGAGTCATCCCAACCTAAATCCAGTGGGATGGAGGAGGAACCATCCCAACCTAAATCCAGTGCGAAGCGAGGTCTGTGCTCATCCGAACACCCGATCAGCACCGACTTCTCCATCCACTGCTCAGCCTCTGGGAACTTCTCCAGGATCTGTCTCGTTTCTAAACAGCAGGGAAAGGGGAAGAGAAAGATGTGATGAAAGCAAATCCACACAACCCTGGTGCTCTCTGGATATATTCACAGGCAATCTTGGCTCCAGGCAGAATGCCCATGTGGGAAAGGGGATCGGACAAGTGATCCCACCCAGGTAGAAACCTAAAATCTTTCTAATTCAAGCTAAAGGTCCAAATGTTGTAATGCCTGGGGAGCAGCTGTCCATTGGTTTTGTCCTGCACCAGCCAGTACCATTCTCTCAAAGAAAACTTTTCCTAAAAGACATTTGTCAGTAAGATCTTGTTTGTTTTCCTGCCAGCTCTCTCTCTTCAAAAGACACAGTCCCAAATGTTTTTAAACCTGATCACCTCAGAACAGATCAGGTTGATACCTTTTGTGTCTCTGTTTCATTCCAGCTGTGTGAAACCAGTTTCTTTCTGGATGAACTGGTTTCTTTCTTACCTGCTGCACTGAGCTGTGGTACCAAATATTTCTTCCCAACTTTCTGTAGGAAGGGGGAGAGATTGTGAAAGAGGTAGAAAGTTCCTGAGGTCCGAGCTTGTCTACAAAGGCTGTCATCTTCCTTTAGCTGATTTAAGTATCTGCAGTGAGAAAACGATTGGGAAGATGAATTGGAGATTGTGTTGAGATTATTGCTTATTTGGAGGCATTTATTTTGCACAGAGCAGGGGGGAGTTGAATGGGCATGGGAAATTTCACATGCTTGGAGAGTTTTGACAGCTGAGTCACTCTTTGGTGGGCTGCAGCCTCAAGTGAAGTTTGTGTGGTAGAAAACACTGCAGTTCTTACCTACCACACGAGTACCCTCAAGTCTGGAGATGCAAGAAGATGAGTAATCCAGTCTGTCAATCCAAAAGGTCTGCTGTAAAGGCTGCAGGAAACCTTGATGTTCCCTTTAATCCCCCCAGTCCCTCCCAGCTTGGAATATTCTGTGAATTTGGATGGCTCCAAATGCTGTTTGCCCAAACTGCTGAGCACTTCTGATGTTGGATCTGGTTCCCATCAGGCCACATGATTTATGTTGTACCTATCACACTGATGTGAGGGGCAAAAACCAAGCCTTAGGGCACAGCTGGCTGGGGCTGAGTTAGGAAAAAAAAAAGTCATTGGGAAGAGGGTGTCAGCATGTGCTCCTTTCAGGCTGTTTGAAGCAGTATTTAAAATGAGGACAGCAGCACCAGTTCAAGTGTGCCTGGTATTGCAGGAGCCCTCTAGCCAGGACAGGCAATCATTAACAGAGCTTCAGCCTGACAGAACCAGTCCTTAGCAGTGATTAAGGGAGTGGAAAGGCCTTGGCTGTTATAATTTACAGAGCTCACAAAGCATTTCTGTGCGATGGCTGAACTGTTAAAGGATTAACCCCTGGGTCAGGCTTAGGTAGGGCTGCTTGTGCCGAGCTCTGGCCTCCCAGCACTCAGCAATCAGATGAGAACTTACCTCATTTTTCTCACATAGGTGGAGTGCAGCCTGCAGACGAGGGAGGAAGCTCTCCTGTGCAGTGCTTGATACACTGCAGCCATAACCAGCACCTACAGCTGCTGTCTCTGCCTAAAAAAAAAGGCATAAAATGTAATGCAGCAGCCCTGCAAGGTTAAGTTTGATTTAAAAGGTGCAATAACCTCTCACTGCAGAGTCTGCTGTCTAAAATGATCCCTTCAGTCATATTTCAGGCCAATTTTAACGACTACTTAAATGTACCTCAGTTTGTTTCTATCTCAGGGTGTGCACAGGTCTTACAGAGCTTGCTTATAAATATAAGCTTGCTTCCTGTCCCAAATTCCTGTGTCCCTGGGGAAAAGGGCACAGAAGGTGGCTGCTCTTTTGCTGGTTTCCTACACAGTGGTAATGGCCTCGATCCAGCCACACATGCTAGTACAGCACACAGTGGATCTGTGGGAAAGGCACTGATGCCAGGAGAGAGTGAAAGACAAAATGTCAGCTGTGGAAGAGAACTCCCCGAGTCAGACAGGGGACAGCAGTTGCAGCTGAATGTGGGATCATCTCCAGCTTCTTGTGCCAAAGAATCCCACCATGTTTTCAGCCCAGGCAGTCTCAGGCTGCAGCCTGACCTCAGTTTGAGGATGTCAGGAAATAGCCAGAGACAAAAAAGAACTGTGGTGCAGAATCCTTAAGGGTCACCGAGAATATTTTGCTCTGCAGCCACAGAAAGTGAAGCCCCGTACGGAGGAAGAAGTTAGTTTGCTTTGTTACACACAAAAATGAGTTGTGGTGCACAATCTTTGGGGCTCACTGAGAACATTCTGCTCTGCAGCCACAGAAAGTGAAACCCTGCACAGAACTTGTTATTTTGCTTTGTTACAGACTCGGGGGCAGTGCCAGGAAGGGTCTCAGATCTCTCCCTCCAGCACAAGACAGCGATGAGAGCCCGAAAAGTGCCCAGCAGAGGCTCGTATTAGCACGGGGAGACTTTGCCTTGGGACGTCTCTGTCCCAGATCCCCTTTCCCCACCGGGACGATCCCTTGGGCAATCGCCGGGAGCTGAGCGCAGAGCAGCTCGCTCTGGAACGAGCAGCAGTGTCACCAGTGGGGTGGGACACAGGGCCGCCACTCCCCGTGGATCCCGCACTTACGGAGCCAGGGCTGTCCCCAGGAGCAGGGACCAGCTGCGGATCCCGGGTGGCCTCGGCGCCGTGACTCCGCCGGGATCCAGCCGCTCTTCCCCCACCGGGAGCGCTGGGAATTGTAGTTCTGCTTGGCCAGCAGCTCCGCCTTCGGGTTATTCACTCCGGGAGTTTGTTCCTGTTCCTTTCTTTCTTTCTTTTTTTTTTTTTTTTTTTTTTTTTTTAACCTTAGCTTCTCTGCCTTTTGTAACCACAGGACCATTCTTTAAGGACCACACATCCTCTAACAGGAAAAGATGTCAAAAGCTGGATATATCCAAAAGCTGGATATATGGATATATCCAAAAGCTGTACATATCCAAAAGCTGGATAGCCACAAATACCAACAGCTGGATTTGCCAGCGAACAGCTCTGATCAGACCCTGTGCCAGAGCACGTCAGAATAATGACAAATTACTTTCATTCCTTCGCAAGCGAACGGATTCCTCTCGAGCATTGAAAACATTATTCTGGGGTTGGAGCCTACCTGGCTATATTTAGCACAAAGAGAATTTTATAAACATACAAAAAAGTAAATGTTTTCAGGGCAGCTTGTTGCTTTTTGGTCATGAATTGAGCTGTTCTAATCGAGAATTCACGTCATGTTATTTGAGAGCACAGCTTGTAAAAATAATAAACAGAATGTCCAGGGAAATAGTACTCCTGTTACCAGAGTAACTTACAAGTTTAGGTTTAATTATGCTTGACTGCTATTTTTATGCTTCCTGAAACAGAGCAAGCCCAGTCTTATTAATCCACCAAGATAATTGGATTAATGGACAAAACACATCTTCCCTTAATAAGATAAAGGATTGAAATATAATCTCTAGGGGAAGTATCCACCCTGCTGTTAAAACAAACCAACAGATTTATTGACCCTAAGTGCCCCCAGATATGGATCTTGCAAGGAGGGCTGGCTTTGGAGGGAAGCAGCTGGAGGAGATCCTTGGGACATCAAATCTTGGGACAGCCTCTCCATCTCATTCAGTACCCTGTGCTGGGAGCAATCCTGGGAGTGAAGTGAGAGCCTGGACACAAAATTTAATCTCTGACAGCTTTCTGTAGCTTACCAACTCGAGATTTGGCAGGGCCCCAGAGGAAGTAAATCCCAGAAACTCTCCTCATGCAGTAAGAGCAAACCAAAGGAGCAGGAAAAAAGTGCACAGACAGTAGGAACATCATCTCTTACATGGACAACATCAAGGTAAATCTTTGGTCTTGTGTTGCTAAAATTATTAATTTTTTTAAAAAATCTGGGTTTGTATAATACTCATGTTGGGGTTAAGAGTCGGTAAAAGAGTTTTCCAAGCCATAAAAGCAGCTGGAAAATGTAATTCCAGGCTAATAATGGTTATACTACTAATCTTGCTTTTTCTTTCTGTCTTGTGTCTCTCCAGTTGCCCCCAATAAGCAGAAATGAGCATTAGAATTACTAACAGCTGGCCCTTGTAAAACAGCTGTTAATTGCCTTAAATACGTGAAATGGGCAAACCCACATCGAAAACTTGTGGTCCAGCCGCAGGGAACTTCTTGGAAAGAAAAAAAGAAAAAAGGTCTTTTTTTAGGATGAGGTTAGGGAAAGACAAACCACTTCTTTAAAGAGAAAGCTAATGAGTAGTCTTCCCTCCCTATCATTAAATTTTAGATGCAAACTACCCAAATCTAGCTTTTCTCTGAAGTTAGAATCGTGTCTGTCATGTATATGATGGACATTTTAAACAGCTGGGCCTTTTGAGATAACATGGATTGATACACGACTCATCTGTGCCTTAAAAAACTGCATGCAGGTCACTGCCCCCAAAAAGATGCTGAAGGTCTGGAAAAAGTTCAACTCGTTGGTGCTCCCCACTTCCCACCTTACTTCCTAAAAATACCTGGAGAGTGCAAAAGAGGATGAGAAAGCAGCAGAACTTGCTTCTTGAAAAAAATAAATCTGACTGTGCCTCTAGAGGTTTTGCCAAATCTCTAGAAGCTGCTGTTAAATCTCTGGCTAGATGTTAGGGACTCTCTGGATAACGGGGCTTTAAACGGATGCTAGAAGCTTGGATATCATTCCAGTGTTTCCTGCTAGTTGTAGGAGTTGTATTTCTGTTGGAAGGCGACCAAAAGGAGAGGAAGGGAAGGCTTATTTTTTGACGGATAGTTCCTCTAAAATCTGGCCTTCTTCCTGCTCTGGCGCAGCAGCACTCCAGTGCTGGCGATGTTGTCAGCTGTGTGGACACATCTGTGTCCACAGCTGGACTAGAAATGACTAAATCCACCTCATGCCCTTGTAATGGGACAAAACACCCGAGGTTTTGCCTTTGCAAGGTGGGTGGGAGCTGAGGTGACAGACTGGCTACAGGGAGAAATCTCACTCGGGGATCACGCTGCAGCCTCCAGTTCCCTCTCCTGGACGAGGTGGTTTTAGGAATTTGTGTTAGAGGGGGATTTTGGCCCCTGTAATGCCTTTGCCAGCTCTCTGGTGTTGTTGTTGTGGAAGATTTCCAGCTGGGAGCAACCACAAATGTGTGCCTTTAAAGGGCAAGGGTGGAAGGCTGGCTATGCTGGTGAGGAGGTGATCCTTGAAGAGAAAGGGAAAAATGCCTAAGGAATGTCCCTGATTCCAGCTTAATCTCTGGAAGGAACAAATAACCAGTTTATTTATAGAATCATAGAAAATAACGAGGAGGCAGCATTACCTAAAAGTAACATCCTGGCATTTTAGACCTTTTTTTTGGCAACTTTCACTCCAAAAACATCTCTCTGAGGTGATTCTTCCCACAGTCCCCGTTGTCCCGGGGGCAGTTCCCAGCGCCGAGAACCGGTACCGGCGCGGTCCCGCGCGCGCGGTGTCACCGGGTCAGGGTCAGGGCCGGGACCGGGTCAGGGCCGGGACCGGTGCCGCCCCACGCGCGCGGTGTGACCCGGTCAGGGCCGGGACCGGGTCAGGGCCGGGACCGCCGCGGTCCCACGCGCGCGGTGTCACCGGGTCAGTGCCGGTGCCGGGTCAGTGCCGGTACCGGGTCAGTGCCGGTACTGGGTCAGGGCCGGTACCGGTGCCGCCCCACGCGCGCGGCGCCCCCGGCCCGGGGTACCCACGTGGACGCGCGGCAGTGGTAGCGACGTTGGCGCATGCGCAGTGCCGGGACCGCCGCTGTGACCGGCCTCACGTAGCGCGCGGGCCTCGCTGCCCGGGGGCGTGGCCTGAGGGGGCGTGGCCAGGCCCGCCTATAAGAGGCGCGGCGGGGCCGGGCGCGCTCAGTCGGTGAAGCCCCCGGGCAGAGCGCGGAGCTCTGGTGTCGACCCCGCCCAGCCGCCCCTCAGTGCTCAGGTGAGGCCTGTCTGCCCCGCCCCGTCCCGCCGGCCCCGGGGGTGGCTGGGCGGGTGAGTTATGGCGAAGAGAGCCACGGGGCTGTGTAGCTGCTGTGAGGGCGGCAGTGGGTGGGGGCGATACGTGGCAGCGCTCCGCCGCCTTCCCCGCGGCGAGGCACCGGTGTCCCGGGGCTCCCGGGCCTTACGTAACGGGAGCCGGCGGCCTCCGGAGGGGGGCGGGAGGGCGCCGCCGCGCCGGCTTCCCCGCGGCTGGCAGACTAAACACAGCCGCCTCCCTCTCCTCCTCCTCCCGTTCCTCCCGCTGGGAGTTGTCCCCCCCCCGGCCGGGCTCGGTCCCATCCCCTGCCCTCCGCTGGCGCAGGTGGGGTCCCGGCGAAGCTGGAGCTGCCTCGTGGCTCCGCGCTGGGAGGGATGGAAAGTTACTCGGTGTAAGCCGAGTGCAGGGATTGCACCGCGGGGAGCGGGGCTTGTCCTGGTTCCCCTCTCTGCTGCTCCGCGTTGGGCTCTGCCAGCTCCTCTGCGTGGAATTTTGCATCCGCTTTTACCTTTACTTTGCATCCAGTAGATGTTTTGATGGGACGAAACTCCGATCTGGAGCCTTGAGCATGCTGGTGAATATAATAAAAAATGCCACATGTACTCAGAATAAATCCTCCAGTTTACCTGGAAAGCTGGCTGCTCCTAGAGGGAAGATCCTTCGGGACTGCCCAGCGTTCAGTTTCACTATATTTTTTTTTTTTCCCTGCTGGCTTTAGTGAGAGTAGAATGCAGAGTGCTGAAGTGTTCGCCTACTTAATGAGTAAAGGTTCAGCGCTCGAGGTTTTAGTGAATGAAAGGAGCATTTATTTACTCGGTTACAGCAGGTAAATAAATGCAGCGCCCGGGGCTGTTGGCTCGGGATGCAGACAGTGCTCTGCCCGGGGCGGAAAGTAAAGGTAATGAGTTCCTGGCATGTCTGGGAAGCAGAGATCTGCCTTTGGGGACTGGGATTGTTCCCTGTCCCACTGCTCTACACCCGCTGCTGCTCTCAGACCATTGCTGGCTACATTTTAATGCCTTGGAGCAAACTGATTTGACCCGGGATACTCTGCGTTGCTTCTGAAGTATGTGCTGACACAACCAGCGCTGATGAACTTTCTTTCTTTTCGCGTTCCTCCCCCAAGCCAGCTCTCTGACCTGTGCAGATTTAAGTGTTATTCCATAATGAATATTCCATAGCGTTTAGAGCTGTGTTTTTTGGGGCTTGCACGTGGATTGCAAAGTGCCTGGTGCAGTTTGACAAACTGAAATGGAAGGAGTGAGGATAAAGAGGTTTATAGCAGGAAAACCATGCCTTTATGCTGAGGTTGCTATAGATAAGAAAATCTTTTTTTCTTTAGAAGAATATACTCTTTGGAAAAACCCAGCTGATCATTGGCATTGTCCTGCTTTCTTTATAATCGCTCTCAATATCTGAAAGCATTCTGTGTGTCTGTAGATGCTCAGCTAATCCTTGAACAGAAGGAAAACCTCCTGCCTGTTGTGTCTAATAAGATAATTGCTCTATTTCATCCCCAGTGTTCTTTGTTCTGGGAAGTTAAAACAAGTGGGCTCTGAGGGCTGTATCCATTCAGTCTGGGGGAAATCAAGGGAGAACTCACTTCAGTTCCCTGCATTCAAATCTCTGTACAAACACATCTGCTCTATATTCAGCTGTGAACCTTGTCTTCAACTTGGTAGTAAATGATAGATAGAACACCCTACTTGACTTTGAAATTGATTCTCATCTCTTTTTATGTCATTATACTTCTCATATATATGAAAGGTTATAACTTTGTCATTAAAGGACGCCTAAAGCACCCCTTGTTCTTTTGATGGCAGCAATTGTAGAAAACCTTTCTTTTCTCATTGCTTGGATCTTAACTTTAAAACAGCCTTTAAACGTGCTAGAGGACTTGGGAACTGGATTCTGGTCCTTTTGTCCTGTGAGACCTTTAAGCAATGATGACAGCTAAATGTTCTTAATACTTATTTTGGGAAAGTTCTTTCCTTTTCAGTAGTATTTTTGGTCACATTGTGTCATGAGACTGTAACTTGGGTTGTCCTTGACACAGGAGAGGTTTAGGGCAGTGAGCTTCTGTTCCATCTTCTCCATTTCCACTAAGCTCAACTTAACTGGTCAAGGAGTTTTATTATTATTTTTACATACATGGGGAGTCCAGTAAGGATTGTGAGAGAATGGATCCATCTTTAATTCAAAAGTTGAGGAGGATCTTGGTGATGGAGTCCACTGCAGGATCAGGAGACAAAACTCTATCTTGAGCAGGCCAGTTATTTCTTACCTAAATAAAGAAGCTGGTTTGGAATTCCATGTTGAAGTACCCCCTCAATTTCCATTTTTTATCCTGTTTTCTGAATCCTGGTAAGCACCTGGGAGCCTGGAGTTGGCAATGAGGAGACTTGGCTAATGAGCATCCTCAGTCTTTGGCCACTGAGCAGTGAGACCTTGGTTGTGATGAGGTTTGTGTCACTCTGCATGTGTCTTCACTTGTCTGCTTGCATCTTGTAAAGCAGAGCTGAACTCTTGGGAAGTCCTCAGAAAAAAAAAAAATCCTCTGGTTGCAATGGTGTTTGTTGTGTGCTCAGAGAATCCTGTGCTCGCTTGGCAGTGCCATTGCTCTGCTTGCTGCTTTGTTTTCCTTCTGTCCCTGCATTTCCTTGCTCTTTACTATCCCTTCTCCTTGCCCCCATCACGTTTTCTGCTCTGCCACGTTTTGCTGTTTCAGGCTCACTCAGTGCACGTTCCAGGGAGAGGCAGGGAGCTCCTGTGTTGGAGCTGTCAGCTGGATCCCACATCTCAGCGTGGGCAGTGATCCCCTCCTCCCCGAGATGCTCAATTTGTGGGACACGGCTGAGGGGGAGGGCGAGACTGACAGGAATAATAGAGAGAGGATTTTCATCTTGTTTTACTTCATGTCACCAACGGGAAGAAATTAAAGCCTACTTATTTGGCAGCCTGTGAGTCCAGGAGATTTCCAGCCTCTATATGAGCTGAGCTGTGTTTTCTTTGATTTGGGAGCCTGTGGCTGATCCTGCTGCAGTGGTTGGAAAGCTCTGCTCCTTCTGGAATTCTTCCAAGAATAGGAGACCCAGTTTCTTCTAGTGCCTAAGTGTGAGAAACTTTGTGTTTTTACCTCCTTATTATTGCCCTGGTGGCATTTTGTGGCTGTCGCCAGTCATTCCTGCTGTGTGCCTGTGGAGATAAGGAGGTGGGAAAAAGGGTTGCAACAGTGTTTGGAGCAGGCTGCAAAGGCAGCTGGAGAAGAGGGAAAACAAGATGGAACACTGCACTGAGAGCAGTAGGTGGAGAGGAAAATTGTTTTCTTCATCTTTTCGGTGGTTTTGTTTGTTGGTTTTTCTTTGTGCTTTTAATAAGTTTCATCTTGATTAATAGTGAGAAAGGAAACTTTCTGAAGCTTCTCTTGTGTTTCACTGAGTGCAGTAAACAAATAGCTCAGTGCATTCCCAGTACTGATAAAACTGGCAAATATTTATGGCTGTAGTAAAGCTGTTTGTGCTTTGTCACTGATTCACAGATGTATTGGCTCGAGTGCTGAAGGAGCAGGAGGCACTTGGCTTTCTGCAGGGTGACATAGGAGCTGAGTGGTGTTTTCAGCGAGAGTGGAGGTGGATATCAGTGGGGTTTTATTAGCTATGCTTGAAACAGTCGTGTTGGCTGCCTGTGAGGAGGAAGAGGTGAGGAAGGCTGCTGTGGGCAGCAGGGCTGCTGCTTTAGAGAATTGGTGAGGGGAAAAGGGGGGCTCCAGGCTTCTCTCTGCAAATTCTCACTTTCACGGGCAGAAAACGAGTTGTGATGTGCCAGAATGCATCGGCCCTTCAGTTGTGGTCACACAGATTTTTGGATGGTTTACAAGAGCTGGAGGTTGTGCTGCTTTTCTGGGCTCGTGTGAGTTTCCTGTTGTTGCTGTTGGTGCCAGTGGAGCTGAGCTTGTCCTGTCCAACAGAGGAAATCCAAACCCCAGCGCCTCTCCTGCAGTGCTGGAGGTGGAAGGGACAGGGAGGAGCTGCCTCCTGACCCCCAGGTATGAGCAGCGTGAGGAGAGATCTTGCACTCTGGAGGTGCAAATTATTAACCCTGTTATCACCACCACCCACGCTTGGGATGGTTTTTATTTGGGTTTAACTTTTGAACTTCCCTGATTGTTTGCACATTTGCTGTGTGACTATCACACCTGGGTCCATGTTGTTTGCTTGGTTAAAGTTATTCTGCTTTCTTCCCTAAATAGGCCAAAGTACCTTGTAGCTGAGCTTGTTGCTTTTTTTCCTTTCTTTTTTCCTTCATTGGTTATGCTGTTGGAAGAGTTATAAACCAATTCCTGTTAGTCTATGCACTGGAATTCATTTTTTTTTTTCTGAGCAGATACAGAAGAGAGAGTTTGAGTTTAAGCTTTTGTTTGAGGGAGGGGGGGATAAAAAAGCAAACCTTGTGAATTCCACGACAGCATAATTACAACTAAAGTATGCAGGAACCAGGCAATGCTGGGCTGCTGAAGGGATCAGGATCCTGAAAGGCTGAGAGCTTGGCAGCTGGCCCTGCAGAAAGCACTGCCTGTGAGCCTGCCATGGGCTTAGCCAGCATGCAGGGACAGACAGAGCAGCTTTTTGTGTCAGGTGTGGAGCTTGGCTGCATGGTGGCAGCAGGAGTGTGCACACAATTCCCTCCCTGGACTGCTCCTGTAGAGGTTTCATTCAGACCTGTTCCACTGGCATCTTTCTGACTGAAAAAAGGAAACTTTTTTTCCCCATTGAGTAGATGAACTTGATAATGACGATTTTAAATTTGTGGATTTTTTTTCAGGGTTTGATGGGTTTTTTTCAGTGCTTTTTGCAAAGCAGCTCTACCTGCAGCATGACTTAGATGCCAAAAAGAAGAGTGCTGGTGAACACCTTGTCCCTGAGCTGTTCTTTCTTCTCTTGCCACACGAGGCAGGTATAAAAGTCAGCAGGAGGGACCCAGTCTGTGAGAGCTGCTCAAGGTGTCAGGGTGCTGCAGCCCCAAGAGACTGAGCTGCCTCTTCTGAAGGTGCATTCATCTCTGGTGAGCAGGGATTTTCACCTGGTTTGTGTTTCTCTCACAGGTGTGTGGTGAGGTGACAGCAATGGCATTTAAGAAGGTTTGGTGTGCCCTAGCCCTGGGGTTCCTGCTGCCTTTCTCTTGTGCCCACACGGACTTCTTCACTTCCATTGGTGAGGTTTGCTTTGGTGTAGCCAAAAGACTTCCTTGACAGCCCTCAAAAATCACTCTGCAACAATGGGTTAATCATCCAAGGCCCGAATTGGTACAGGACTAAACCCACTTCCTAGTTCTTGCCATGTTATTGGCTTTTCTTTGGGGAGAAACTGGCTTGAAGTCAGTCCAGGGGTAGTCTAATGACCCAGGCTAGGCCTTGTAGTCACCATGTATTCTTAGGGGGATTGGAATTGAAACAGAATTTTGGTGCTGCACTCATGTAGAAGGAGGTGGTGCAGCTGCCCAGGGTGCATAATGGTGCAGTAAGCCTGGGCTCACCCTTGGGTTCTGGTGGGGCACTGCACCCCTTTGTGCTGGACCACTTCAGCAGTTTTTAATACCAGAGACCCCTTGAAGTCATGGATATAATCTTAAAAATAAAGCCCTGGATTAGTGCTGTGTATCAAACATTAAGGCTTTTTGTGTATCTGTAGCTTTCTCTTTGTTTGTTCTACATTATGTATGCTTGGATGAAAGATTACTCTGTGGCAAACTATTTCCTTTTCCAAATGAATCCTAAATTAGTTCTAATAATAAATATGCAGTATTGCATTAATTTCCGTGGTAACAAGCTTGGTCAAGCAGGAGATTTTCTCCTTCAAAAAAACCCAAAAAAATAGGCCTTACTCAGCTATTCCTTCAGGGTTGTTTAAGTAAATGTAGAAGGACTTTTGGGGAAGGGAGAAAGTAGAAAAGAGGAAGTTTTAATTCTCAGGGGTTTGTCTTTCTCCTTGACTCATCACACTCATTTTTTTCTAGGTCATATGACAGACTTAATTAATACAGAAAAAGATCTGGTCGTGTCACTCAAAGATTACATCAAGGCAGAGGAAAGCAAACTGGAGCAGATCAAAAAGTAAGAATCGCTGTGATAATGCTAATGGTCAATCTTTTGAGTCCACCTTTGTGCAAAAAGTGCTTCCTTAAGGCTGATTAAATGTGTGGAATTTTTCCTCTGGGGCAAAGCTTAAAGCAGCAGGTTTTGCTGGTGCTGTTCTCTTTCAGCACTGCTTGGTGCATAAATAAGAAAAGACCTGACCATGTGAGGAGCAGAGCCCAATATGTCAGATTTTATCACAGCTAGAAAAACATATTTTATCACTGAACAGGATGCTTTCAGAAATATGTCTAAATCTGCCTTGAGGGCGTTGAAACCGTTCTAGATGGAGGAGTTGGTTTTATTTTAGCCTTTGTGTATTATTTTCTGGTGTTCACCATCCGGGAAGAAAGTTCCTTCTTTGTCACTTAAAATCCAGGTTGGGATTGTTACAAGTAAATTTTTCATGGCTACAAATTAACGTGGGAATGTGCCAGTTGGGCATCCAAAAATGTGGAAACACAACTTGTTGCAGAACTGCTGCAGCTCTGGTTTCATTGTATCTCCTGTGATATATAAACAGGGAGTTTAAATGGGTGGCACAGAACTGTTAAAGAACCTGGGGGAAAAATGGCAGCGTTGTTTGTTGGCACCTGGAGGATATTGGGAGCTGGTCCTGCAGTGGGAAATGCAGGGAGGGTTTGACCCCAGTGTGAAGGCACAGTTTGAAGTTGGTTTCAAAGACTGGAGAAACCAACTTCAAGAGTTTGAGGTTGGTTTCTTCAGTCTTTGGCTTGCTCTGAGCTGGAGTGGGTCCCCAGCAGCACCTCTGGTTTGGAGGGAGCCCCTCACTGGTGTGGCTGCTGGGAGAACCCACCCAGGGACTGTCAGGGTGCAGGAAAACAAGCAGGAACAGTGTAGGAAGAGCAAAAGCAGCCAGAGGCACCTCTAAGAGCTGTGATCACCTCCCTGCCTCAGGTAAAGCCTCTGGATTCCATTCAGGCAAAGCAGATCCCGGGACAAAAGGAACTCCCAACTCATGGGCAGAGTTCCCTCCAGGCTACACATTCTGGATTTGCTTTCTTGTTCAAAACTCTCTGTGGGGTGTGGCTCTTCAACATCAATTTCTTCTGATTGCAGGGTGTTGTTGCACATCTTCACGTTGTAGATCCGGTTTTGTTTTTTTGAAAGCTGTGCTTGTTTTGGGGCATGTTGGGGTTGTGAATGACTCGTGGTACTTAGAGAAGTTGAGTTGGAGCTGCAGCACCAGGAACTGGGTCTGGGTTCCTCATTTGGGAGTGTACACGTTTCTTCATCCAAGCTTGCAGCATGGAAAGGAGCTTTGTGGTGAGAGGGAAGGGGCACCTCACAGAATGTGTGTGTGTCTAAACCTAAAATAATTTGAGACAAGCATTGAACTGCCTTTTTGTAAGCCTTAGGGGAGAAAAGGGGGCATTTGAAAGATTGAAAATGTGGGTAAAGCTTTGTTTTTTATCAGTCCTGCATGATCCAGCTCATAATGGAAGTGCTGGCACTTTTGGGGCTTGTAGGAAAGAGTTCCTTCAGCAGGGCTCCAGGAAGGACTGCAAGAGCAGCACAAGATTTGGGCTGCAGCTGAGGAAGAGGATTTAATAAAAGAAAAGGAAGTAGCCCTTTTTGTTCCTTTTAGAAGAGCTCTAAATATAGATAATGCAAAAGCTTGCCATTTCCATTGGCTGTTTATTTAGTGAAGACATTTGAGTAGTTTGCAATCAGTTCTGTAGCATACCAGCAGACTTCCCTCTGTGAGGCTTTAATGAATATTTTCATTATAGATGGGCAGAGAAGCTGGATCAGCTGACAGATACTGCCACCAAAGACCCAGAGGGGTTTTTGGGCCATCCTGTCAACGCATTCAAGCTGATGAAAAGGCTCAACACAGAGTGGGGTGAGCTGGAGAGCCTGGTCCTCAAGGACATGTCAGATGGTGAGTGTGTGTGCCTGCAGCAGGAACCAGCATCACAGCCTCACTGCAGCTACTGGGCTGTTGCCTTTCACACATGCCAGGGCTTGAATTAGATTTGCAAATCTGCGTTTGAGACTGAGCATTTGTGGAACTAATCTGAATTAGTGTAGTAAACACTTAATTGCTGCCTCTTTTCTCCAGCAAGAGTGGAAGCTCTTTAGCAAGGAACAGGACATAAAATAGTTGACTGTGAAAGACACTTAGCAAAAGGAAGCCAGGATGGTTATATTAGACTTGTGAGATTCTCAACAGCTAATTAATACCAGGTGGAGGTTTGTAGTAAGGAATTATTAGAAAGCAGAGCTTTCATAAACACCCAGGATTAGCCTTTGATAAGGATTCAGCACACTCAGCTTCCCTGTTGCTGTGAGAGGGACTGAAAATGGCAACAGAAAAGGCTCTGCACCTGCCAGCCAGAAATCTGCACCAGTGTGTCTTAAGCCCTTCTGAATGAGTGGGGTAAAAAAAATAAAAATGTTTATTTTTGATTTTTTTCCTTTGCTTTCTTTTAAAAAAACCCCAAACCAAATGGAAACTGTGCAGCCTGTGCTGTGAGTTCAGTTCAGACTTGTGTGAAGGTGGATTTTGGCTTTTCCTGGAGCAGGGAGTTCATACAATTCCCAGGACAGAGGTGACCACGTGTTTCCCTGTCCTTCCTTCCCAGGTTTTATCTCCAACATGACAATCCAGAGGCAGTTCTTCCCCAATGATGAGGATCAGACTGGTGCAGCCAAGGCCCTCCTGAGGCTCCAGGACACCTACAACCTGGACACAGACACCCTCTCAAGAGGGAACCTGCCAGGTGAGAGCCACTCATGGTTATTTTGCATTTCCTAAATGTCCTGATTACAAGTCCTTGGCTCTGTTCCACCTTGTTTAACTGCTCAGCCATTAGGAAGGGGTTTGAGCTGGCTAAAATGAATGGAAAAAAAAGGGTTTTTTTGGTTGATGTCTGCATCTTTCTTTTAGCTATGGTAAGATAATTTAGTGTTAATAGTTTTTAATAAAAATCAATGGCAATGAAATCTTGTCTGGGTGAGGGTTTGTCCTTGTGTTGCACTGGTAGATGCCTGGTTTTTCTGCACAGCTTAATGCATTTGAACAAGTTCCTTTGAGCTTAAACTTCAGGGACTGTATAAACTGAAGAGCAGGAGATGGTGCACACACAGACCTGAGCCTCTGTGGCATTGCCTGAGCTGATCTTTAATAGGTTGCTCTGTGCGGGAGAAGACACAACTTCTTTTTTTTGCAGAAAAGTTTCTCTGCTCAGTCTTCCTTGTTTCCTCTGTTCAGAAACAGTCCTGTGCCAGCTGGCAAAAGATCAGCTCTGTACAATCCATCTGTGTTTTTGCAAGTGCTCATTGTGGTCAGATGCCTAATAAAATTAAGGGTAATTGGCTTTATGTGTTATGATGTATAACCTTGCTTTTGGGTTTGGTTCAAGACCTGCTCAAGGACCTACAGGTTCCTCCTAATGCAATGAGCAGCTTATTGCAGTTTTCTTCAAACAGCACAGAAATGCAAGGTGCAGTTTTGCATCTTTTGAAGCCATGAGCTGACCAGACTGTGTGTACAGTGAAATGTAATGGCAGAACCTGGAAATTCTGGAGGATAAAAGGGAATAGTATGGACTCTGGAGAGCTCCAGAGGGGAACTTCCCATGTGGTCACTTGTTTGTGCTCCTTTTCTTCACTCTCAGGGAATTTTTGGTCCAGAATCTCAGCTACTGCCAGATCTTTGTGTGCTTTGAGAGTCTGCAGATTCAGGCTCAGAAAGCTGCAGTTGCTGCCCATCACAGGGTGGGCACAAGGTGTTCAGGGAGGGAGCAGGAATGTACAGCAGAATAATTGCCCTATTTGAGCACTGAAGATCTGCTGTTAGAAACCCAGAATGGATTAAGATGTAATCAGGGATGTAATTTTAGCTGTAACAGTGGTGGGGCCCGTTTCCCTTTTACAAGCTTAGATTTGGTTTTTCATAGGGCCTGTATTTCCAGAGGCAAAAAACAGGAATCTGTAATTTGCCTACTAGAGCTTTAATCTTTCAGAGGTCACTTAAAATGTTTCTAAAAATGACTGACTTGAAAATATCCCAAGCAGCTGGGAATTTACTCCCTGATGTTTTCCTTTTCCTCCCCCACCAAGTTGTCACTAACAAGTCGTGGTTCAGTAAAATTTTGAAAGTGATAATGTGATGTCCTTGAAAACAAGAGTTCTGAAGCTTCAAATTTGGCTTATTTTTGCTCCTGCTGGAAGTGGTTGGGGTTTTGAGGAAGGTTGGTTTATTTAATTTAATTTTTCACCAGTGGCTGAGACATTTAGCTCTTCACTGGTACTCTGGCAGTGGAAAGCTGCATCTGAGTGTTCCTTGTGTGCCAAGGATTTATAGGCTTTAGAGACTTCAACGAGCAGCTACTGCAGGAGGGAGCTGTGGGAGAACAGAAGTAAAACCCTGCTGTGAGGAATGAGAAATACCTCAAATATTTCTTGGAGGACTGGCCTGGAGCCCTGTGTAAACTCTGTTTTGTTTTAAATACCCAGGTGTGAAGCACAAATCCTTCCTAACAGCTGAAGATTGCTTTGAGCTGGGCAAGATTGCCTACACAGAGGCTGACTACTACCACACAGAGCTGTGGATGGAGCAAGCCCTGAAGCAGCTGGATGAGGGAGAAGTGTCCTCTGCAGACAAAGTTTACATCCTGGACTACCTGAGCTATGCAGTCTATCAGCAGGGGGACCTGGGCAAGGCCATGGCACTCACCAGGCGCCTCCTGGAGCTGGGTATGGGGCACAGGGACACAGCTCTGCCTGCCTTTGTCCTGGGGAGTGCAGGCTTGCCTGGGATCTGTGCTTTTGTAAAGTGCATTTTTACATTTTAGATGGGGGTTTGTTCCTTTGTACTGAAGGGTTTTCTGCCTCCCAGCACTGTTGGCTTCTGTCCCTTTACCTGTCTGAAATCTGGTTCTCTCCCTACATTTTGCTTTCTGGGTTGAGATGGCTTCCCCTTAGGTAGAGGCAAAACCAAAACTAATGAAATTGAAACTAAATTGGTGATACTGAAATCTCTGCAAGTGATTTAAATACAAATTCAGCATGCTGAAGCTGAAACACTTGTAAAAACAAGAGATATGGAATACAGGACGGTGAGATAAGAGTTTGTTTCATGAAAAGTGAAAATGTTTACTTTTTTGTAAATACTTCACTGACTGCCTGTGTAATGGATGCTCCACGGAGCTCAGAACTAACCCTAACATAGCAAAAGCTACTGAGAGCCACTTAATAAAGAACTGAAGCTAATTCTGTAAGTTAAAAAGCTTTGTCACCAGAAATTTTAAATGCCACCAGGGAATTTTTAGGTTTACAGCCATTTGTGCTGTCCCAGCTCTCTCCCTGTCCTACTCCTTTGTCTCTCCCTCTCTAGTGAGATGGGTTAAAGTGGCCAAACATCTTCCCTCAGTGCTGGGAGCCCTGTTTGCAGTCAGGGTTGTTTCTGTTTCCTTTTGCTTTCGTGAATAACCACTTCTGGATGATTCCTCAGGGGCTGGAAACCTGCCAGTGATCCCCGTCTGTTTCTCTGTCCCTAGACCCTGAACATCAAAGAGCAAACGGCAACATGAAATACTTTGAATACATCATGGCTAAAGAAAAAGAAGCAAACAAGTCCAGCACGGATTCAGAGGAGCAGCAGGAGAAGGAAACTGAGGTTAAGAAAAAGGATTACCTGCCCGAGAGAAGGAAGTACGAAATGCTGTGCCGTGGGGAGGGGCTCAAAATGGTAAAGTGGAGTAGACTGTTCTCAAATGTTTGAAACCGAACAATGTCAGGAATTTGTGTGTGGTGTGCAAGCAAGGAAGTTGTTAGAGCAGCTGGATGAGTGTGCAGAGTTGAGGATCTTGTGTTGGATTTTTTCCCTGTTTCAGCCTGTGCAGTAGACAGAAAGTAACGCTGCCCCAGGCACTGCTGGCTGTCTTGGATCTGCTCCATCAGTGTCATTAATTGAATTAGGATGCTGGAAGTCCGGAGTTACAGACAGAATTAAATAAGGGGTGGTTTTTTTAGCCAGAAAATCTTCTTAGTAGGGCTGTGTAAAGCAATGCTTGCTGAAGTGTTGCACAGCAACATTAATGTGCAGACAGCACTGACTTCTCAAACTGAATTCATCTCTCTAACCTCTCACATAAGCGGGTGGGGAGAGCAAATTGTTTGTTGTGTTCTGTGCTTGGAGATGCCGATGTCCCTGGGAGTTCCCTGACCCCTCCCCTTGCTGTGCCTCCCTTGCAGACTCCCCGGAGGCAGAAGAGGCTCTTCTGCCGTTACTACGATGGGAACAGGAATCCCAGATACATCCTGGGCCCCGTCAAGCAGGAGGATGAGTGGGACAAGCCCCGCATCGTGCGATTCCTGGACATCATCTCTGACGAGGAGATCGAGACTGTGAAGGAGCTGGCAAAGCCCAGGGTAAATGCTTTACACTTCCTTGCCTTTGGAATCCTAAATTCCACGTGGATTTGGTGTGAGTGTGCCTGGCTTCCTCCTCTGGAGTGCAGTGGTGTGCTCACACCTCGCTTGCTTCACTTTCCAGCTCTTGGTGACACCCCATGGAGACTGGGAAAAGCTGGGAATTCTCTGTGCTGACTGGAGCCAGGTCACAGCAGTGCAGGATTGTCAGGCTCTTCCAGCAGACACAATTTCAGCTGGCTCAGATGAGGAGGAGAGCATTCTCCAACAGAAAACAAACATAAAGCAGCGAGGGTGTACTGGAGTATTCCTGACTTGTTTGGTTTTCTGCTTTTGTTGTTTTTCTTTTTAAGTCTGGAAGGGAAAGGCAGCCATTCCTCTGGTCCTGGAATGCCACCTGATTGGATAGATGAGAGAGAATGGTTGTGTTCTTCATTTTGGTATAAGACTGGCTTGTCTCCCAGGCTTGGAAGCTGCCTGCAGATGAAAGAGCTTTAAGAGGACAGAACTTAGTTGGTGGATTTTGCCTTCCTATTGATGATGGTGGCTCATCAACCCTCTTTGAGATACTGGATGCAAAGGTTCTTGTTTCTCAGTGAGGAATAATCCAGGGCAGCTTCACTGTCTGGAGTGTCCAAGGCAAGCAGCAAACTGATGGAGTTGCCTTCTGTATCCAGCTGGTGCAACTCTGCATCCACAAATGCACATTGAAGATATAGTTAATTAAATTAATTAATTTTTCCATCCATTCTAAACTAAGACTTAAACTTGTAGAAATGTAATTTTCCTGCTTTTTTCCTTTCCCTTTGGCCTCAATGGCTTTTTGTCCAGAATGAGCTGAGCAGATGGAGATGAGGGGAAGAAGAGCACTCAGTGCAGGAGAAGCTGCTGGCTTGGCCTGCTGCAAGGTAGAGCAGCTGTGGTTGTACCTGGGCAGTGAGGCTGTCCTTAGCCTACCAGGGAGCCTGAAGGGCATCTTAAAGCTCCCTGAAGCCTGAGGTGTAGAAGATTGGGAGGAATTTCTTCAAATTGAAGAGTTTGTCAGGCATTTGCAGGGCCTGCCCAGGGAGGTGGCAGGGTCACCATCCCTGGAGGTGTCCAAGGAATGACTGGACATGGCACTCAGTGCTCTGGGCTGGGTGGCAAGGTGGGGATGGATCAGAGGTTGGATTTGATTACTTGGAGGTCTTCTCCAACCTCAGTGATTCTGTGATTCTCTTCTGAGGTTTCTGGGCTGTAAGCAGGAAATGTAAGCTTTTCCCTGCATGTACCTGTGAGGCATCTCCTGCTGCTGCCCTGCCAGGCAGCTTTGCTGAAAATCAGAGCCCCCATTGCTGGTCTGGAGCTGTTGGAGCTCCTTTGCTCATGCATGATGCATTCCACACCTGTGGAATGTGTCCAGAGCACTCCTTTACAGAGTAGAAAAACTGTAAATGTGTGACTGCAAGCTGTGAACTTGCTGAGGTCGCTGTTTTCCTGTCAAACACTCGGCTCATGGCAAAGACTTGGAGACCTTTATGGCAGGAGCATCTGTATGCAGTTACTGTTCCCATATTCCCTGTGGCTGAGGCCTTGCATGGTTCAGCAGCAAAAGGATTTTGTTCTTGGAGACCTAAAGGTCATCTCCTCCTTCCTGCTGCTCGAGATGCTGCCATCCTCTGGGAAGAGACAGTGCTGGCTGATCTGTGCCCAGCCTTCTGCTGTGCTGGCAGGATGATGCCTCATTATTCAGCTCTGGAGTCTCACTGGAATTGTAATTTGTGCCTTGTTTTTTAATGTGTCAGCATGGGAGGAGAGGAGAGGCAGCATGCTGGGAGCTCCCAGTATCTTTTCTTGTCAGTAGGTATGGGGAGGCCTTGGCTTGTTTGGTTAATTTTAGCAGTGCAGAAATGCTTCTGATTGTTTGGACAGTTGGCATGGCATTGTGTCTTTTGCAGAATTTGGGCTCTGCATCTCAGCCTTTCCAGTTATGAGTGGTGGAGAGTGTCTGGTAGTACATGAACCGAGTTAAAGGGCACGTGTGAGGTTCTGAGTTGGAATATTAACACAGATGGGAAGGCATGGAGTAAATGGAGCACAGCAGAGGGAAAGGAAAGCCTTGAGCCACTCTGTGGAAATGTGACCATGGGTGAAGCAGAAGTTCGTGAGAGCTCAGAGGAGCTCAGTGCTGCTTTTGGTAGAGGAAGGACCGAAAAGGAATTGGTTTATTCACCTTTGGCTTATGGTGCTGGCTGGATTCAATCTACCTGTCAAACTCTTCATCCAGGGGCAGGACAGTGTAACAAAGCACCACTTGTCCACATGCCACAGCAGTGCTGCTCCCAGGGCATTTCAGTACAAAAGAAATCCAGGCCGCTGTAGTTTGCTTTATTCGGACAACTGTTGTTGCTGCAGATATGGAAAGAGGACTCGTGGAAAACCTTAAAAAAACCGAACAGGAAACAAACCTTTGTTTTAGTGAAGCTGCAGCCTGCCCCTGGTTCCCCTGGCCCTGCAGCCCCGGGTGGCAGGCGGAGCAGGGCACGGTGCCGGGGCGGTGGCGGCTCGGTGGCATTGTCCCCTCCAGCCCAGGCTTCTGAATGGTCGGATTGCTGGGATGCAGATTGTGCTTGTAATGCAACTTCTGATGGTTCGCTTCACAGCTGAGGCGAGCCACCATTTCAAACCCCATAACGGGAGCCTTGGAGACGGCACATTACAGAATTAGCAAAAGGTAAGAGAGCTCTATGCCAGAGGTTTTGGGCCTGTCATGAGTGTGTACATCCTGCTCATTCTGAGGAAACCAGAGGTGGGCTGAAGACTTTGTAGTCCACCTTGTGATTCCATGCAGATCTGTAACAGGCTGGTACTGCTGAGTTTCTCAGTCTTTCCCTTCAGCTGGAAGTTCTGGGGGCGTGTTTTGATTTGTTCTTTCCTTTCTGGTCGCCTCCTCAAGTCTGTTTTTTCAAGTGCAGTCAGTGTGAGAAATACAAGATGCCACAAAACCTTCAGTAAAATCTGGTTTTTGTTTTTAATCTCTACGTTCCTTCCCCCTTGCTCTTCTCACAACCAAGAATTGTCTTCCCTTTCTTTGGAAAATGTAGCAGACCTCGAAGTGCATTAATAGGTGTAAGAAATGCTTCAGGCCCTTGCTGTGCACACAGACACACATCTCCTTGTCCAGGATAATCCCACACTCCCAGCTGGGCTCCTTTACCTCCTGCCTGACACAAACCTGGCAGGACACAGGCTCGCTTCCACTGGGCTCCTGGTTCTTTTCAGCTTGTCCATTAAGTGCTACAAGTGCTGAATTTAGCCAGTGCTTTCCAAAATTGGCTGGATCTGAAAGAAACCACCTGCCCCTGCCTGCCCTCCCCTGGTTTTAGCTTGGTAATTAAAGATTGGCTGCACAGGCCATCAGCACTGAGCCAAAATTCTGGGAGGAGTTAAAACTTCTGGGTGAGGAGGAATTGTCTGGGAAACTCAGCATCATAAATTACTTGTAGAAAATCTTGATTTTAAACACACACACAAAAAAAAAAAAAAGGAAAAACAATAAAGGGAGGAAAAAAAGTGAAAGGACAATCTAACCAAATTATTCCAACCAATTTGTTGTGATTTGGACATGGCAGCTGCAGCTTGTGTTGCCCTTCCAACCATTGCTAATATGCGAGCATCGCATCCGGACCAATCGGAACCCTTTCAAACACCTGGGGCTTGGCCAAAAAGCAGCCTGCAAGGTGGGTAAGCCTTGTCCTTTCTCTTTTTGTAGCTGAGCCGTGCTACTGTTCATGACCCTGAGACTGGGAAACTGACCACAGCACATTACAGAGTCTCTAAGAGGTAAGGGGAAGGGATTCCTTGGCTGAGGAAGTGTGTCCAGGGGCTGTGCTGAATGTGGGCAAGGATTTTGAGTAACTTTCCTTATTCCTCGGCATTCCTTTCAAAGCAAGTTGAGCTGTCACATAACAAAGCCTGGGGTCTGCTGAAGCAGAGTGGTGGCATTCCAAGGTGGAAGTGCCCTCTGTGGCTAAGCATGGCTTGTGTGCTGTGACTAACATACTAAACGTGGGCATGGGGCTCTGCTGGCACCCAGTGCAATGGGGGCACCTCCCTGCCTCACCTCTGCTCCTCAGCTTCAGTGTCCACACCTGCCTAGAGCTAGGAGCTGCTGTGATTCCTGCCCAGTAAAGCTAGATGGTGATTTTAAGGGATTTCCATGGTGGAACATAGTTGATGCTCAAATGGAAACCCAGTGTTCTTTCAGCTGCTTTAAACAAATCCTGAACTTGGAATTCTGACCTTGGAATGGCCTGGAGCTGAAGGGCTTTTAGGTAGCTGTGAATTTCTTCAGAGAGATAAAAGTGCTTCCAAATCTGGGATCACAGGAAGGTGATTGATTCAGGAATGGTAAGTCTCAAGGAAACTGGAAAAACACTGGAGCCAAGGTCCTTAAGGCCATTCTAGTGGCAAGTTGAAAACTTTTTTTTATGCCTCACACCTTGGCAGCATGTGGGTCTATGTGTTCATTGGCCCACACAGATAGTGGGAATGCTCTGGAAAATGGGAAGCTCCTATTTGTTTGCTCCTTAAAACTGCCCCTACAGAGGGACTTTAGAAACATTCATCTTCCTATTGGACATGTGTTGCATTTAATTTTTATTTCTTGTTTTTAATGTTCAAGTCTGTCCATGTCTTGCCTATCTTGCTTATTTGTCAGTGTGTTTTTTGGGGCTTAATTTATTCACCTTTGGGGTCCTCTGTGCCAGACAGCTCTGGAGTATTTACTGAGGAAACTCCTTCATCCATTTGAATATCCTCTCGTGTCAAACTTGATGTGCTAATGATGGGAATTGGAGAAAGTGACCAGATTACTGATGGAAATTGGGATGCATAATTGGTCCCTATTTAAGTAGATGAGGCTTAGTGAAAGAACTCTTCATTTTGAGTTGTGATTTTTCATTAGTAGGAAGTGTTATTCCCTGAGGTAGTGCAGATGTCACAGTCAGAAAAAAATAGTACAAGGCAGCACCCAACATTAAAGGCCAATTTAAAAAAACAGGATAGAGCCTGGGGAATGAGACCCTTAAATTCTTAGTGAGATTTGGTGCTTAAAAATGTGGCATGGTGAGACTTCCTTCCAATGTACCCAAGGAACTCTCAGACTTAAATCACATTTTACTGAGCTAAGTTTTTAAATCCAGTATCTCACTGGAAACTGGAATTAAAATTGTAGAGACACATCCAAGAAGTTGGGAAGGCCATTTTTTGAGGTTAGGAATAGCCTCAAAGGGGTGGAGCAGGACTGTCCTTTTCCTGCTTCCCCTTGCCTTTGCCTTCCTCTGCGTGCAGATTTGCAGGATGGGTATGGACTTTGCAAGAGAACTTGACACCTAAACGTGGAGTAGGAGGCAGAAGCCACCCCCACAAACCCGATTTAGAGGGTCTGTGCTGTTCCTGCTGCTCTCCTGCAATGCCAGAAACATCTTTCCCTTGGAGCTGCTTGAGCTGGTTTGGATTCTGGATGAATCATTGCTCCTGAAAACCAAAAAAAAGCTCACTTCATTTTTTTTTTTTAATTTTTAATAGATGACTGCCTTCCCCCTCCCAACATTCCTTCCCAGCACATGCCCTCCTCAATTACAGCATTCCTGTCTCTGAGAGAGCTACTGTTCCCTGGGTGGGACGTGGCAGCTCAGTGAAGGGGGGCACCTTGCCAGCACCAGGGAGCCGTGTGTGCAGCTCCAGGATAAACCCACCCACTCACACACTGCTTTTACAGATAAAAACTGCCTTTTGCCTCTTCTCTCTCCTCCCAGCAGGCAGCAAGAGCTTGCAGCACGTCATGGTAAAAGTTTCCATTTCAGAAATACCAGGCTGGGCTTTTACTCACTTCACTCCCTGTTGTGTCTCTGCTGGTATTTTTTCTGCACACCAAGTGTGGCTTAGAAGGCTTTTAAACACAAATGCCAGTGTTTTGTGGCCAGTGGCTTACACAGGTAGTGTTGGGATGTAATGTCTTCTACACTGACCAGTGCAGCTGAGGAGATGAGATTTTTTTGGGGGGGATGCTCTCTTGTGCCTTCAGTAGCTCCTGAGAATTGTCTGGCTTTTCCTTAATGTACTGCTTAGTCTTTAAATGATTTCTGTGTAGAAGCATCGTGCCATTCAAAATCTCTAATGTGCCTCGTACAGAATTGTAAGAGGGAGGAATATGGGACATTTTGTGGCTGCCCCTGGATCCCTGGCAGTGTCCCAGGCCAGGTTGGATGGGGCTTACAGCAGCCTGGTCTAGTGGAAAGGTGTCCCTGCCCATGGCAGGGGGTAGAATAGGATGAGCTTGAAGGTCTCTCTCAACCCTGAGCCATTTCTTGATTCCAGTACATATAAAAGTTGTTAAAAGCCCCCCAGTTTTGAATTCAGCATGCTAATGGAAGCATTAAATCTTTATAACAGTTCAGAGATGGCTTTTTATAAAGCCAAGTGGGCCAGCAAAACACCAGACTTGTGTGGTCAGGGAACTGGGGCAGTTGTGTGGTGGTTATTAAGGAAATACCAAATCCTCTGTAACTATATCAGTGGTACTTTGAACTGCCCTGCCTGTGGCTTCCCAGGAATTTTCCCTTTTTTTTTGTTAGGGCTCATCATGGACTCAGAGGTGGCAGCTGGTCAAAAATAGGACAGAATGCAATGAATCTGGAAGTGTGTAAATATTAAAAGAAAACAAACTGCTGAGCATGTTTAAGGCTGTTAATGCTGCATCTCCTGCACCACTGGTCAAGGGAGTCTTTATCTATTTTTGATAGACAAGAGCAGGAAAAAAAAAGCCAACTTTGTGTGAAGAAAGTGTTTTGAATGAGGCAGAGACTTTATCAGCAAGGGACCAAGCTGGGACAGCACCAGAAGAAGGAATGTGGGGCAGCTGGAATATTCTGTGGCCAGGCAAAGCCATGGATGCAGCTTTCATGACACCTCCAGGGTTAAATTCCCCTGTAACTGCAGCACTCCAGGCCTCCCTGTGGTTTTGCTCAGCACCCTGCAGACAGGCTGGCACTTGGAATATGGTTTCAATTCCCTGTTCCTCCACCTTTCATAGGCTTTCTTTGTATGTTGAGGCAGTTAATTTTTATTTTTAAATACATACAGTACTCCCCTTCCTGAAAGGCTGCAGTATTCTCCCTGGTGAAGCATTCATTGCCACTCTCAATAACCAACAGAGCAAGAATGCTTGGGTTTTTCATCCTTTGGGTTGTTTTCTTTGGTTTTTTTTCCTTTATTAACAGATTGGACAGAGGCAGGGAGAGCCTACACTGAAGCTGCTGGGTGTCTTGGGGCTCTTCTTGTGCCCTAAACGTGAGGTTGGGGCAGCTTGTGAGCATTACCTGGTCACCATGGCTGTGTAGCATGGCTGCTTTTGGGGATTTTTGTTTGGTAAATGCTTCATCTCCATGTCTTAGCATTCTTCTGCCACCTGAAATCAAAGTAGGCTGTGTTGTAACACCTCCTTGTACTAACAAGTGTTCAGCAGTGGATAGGTTTGTGCATGTCTGTCTTGAAAAAGTTTTCTTTTATTTCATAGTTCAATGGTCATTTAAAAAAATGCTCGTAGAGATTCTGTAACCTGTGTCAGTGCCTTGTGTCATGTGTCATGCTACTGCTCCTCCCAGGCAAAGTATTTGGGGATTTGCTGTTTCTTTTAAACACAAATCAAAGAAAAACTTAATTTAGTATAGATGTGAAGGTTAATTTGAGTAAAAATACATGGATGCTGCTGATTCTAGTTTCCAGCTGGGCTCTGGGCACAGGGATTTCTGTCCAGCAGGAAGCACTGCTGAGCCCAAAAGCTGAGTCAGCTGCTAGAAGAAAAAAGGTAGCTGTCTCCATTTTCCTGCCAAAAAAGGCAGGGAAAGGAGTCCCAAGTAATCAATATTATCACCCATATTAGTGCAGTGGGCTGCCAGGGTAAAATGAAGGTGGAGTGGCTGGCATGGGATGAGTAAAGCAGCAACAGGGAGCAGATGTGGAAAAACTCTAATACACAGTAGGAGGCAAACATTTTGAAAGATGCCTTTGGAACTGGGGCTGACCTTTCACATTTAAAAAAAGAGAGGGGGTAGTTTGGGTTTTTACCTCACTTAAAAATCATTGTGTACCCAAAGCATGTGCTAAATACCAGATTTATAATAGGCTGCTCTGATAGCAATTGTTCAATTTAATGCATTATTTGATCATTTTCAGAATGATTCTTAGTAGCTCTGCAGGGGTAAGTGGTGAGCAAGGGCAGATCCCAGAGTGCTGGCCTGGAAGTGTGTGACATTTAGGGGAGCCAATTCCAGCTCAAATACAGTAAATCACCTTTTACTGTCCTCAGTCCTGCTTCAAAATGCATCACCCCAAGGGGCTGAATGAGCTGTTGGGAGTGGGGTAAGAGCAAAACTGGCTGTGCCTGGTTTAAAAAACAACTTCATTCAGCCCAGTGTGGGAATTCAGGCCCTTGGTTATCGAGCTCCCTTAAAGCACTGCTGGAATTGCTCTTTCCAGGAAACGCATTCATTAAATTCAGGGTTTTGTAACTCCCTGGAAATACTTCTGGTCATGCTACCAAATCCTTGACAAGCCCTCAAAGCCAATCTCCCATTCCAAGTAGCTCCAAGTGTTGCTGCTGTGCTGGCTGTTGCTGTCATGTGTCACTAACTGTCCCCTCCCCAGCGCGTGGCTCTCGGGCTACGAGAGCCCGGTGGTGTCCCGCATCAACACCAGGATCCAGGACCTGACAGGGCTGGATGTCTCCACAGCAGAGGAGCTGCAGGTGAGTGGCAGCAGCACGGGCTTGGTGCTGGGTGCCAGTCACCATTTCAGCACGGTGGATGGCTTGTGATTGCTCAGGTGGGGTAGCCAAAAAACTGTATTTATTTACTTATTGAGAGAGGGGAAGAAAAAGTTGTCTTTGCAGAGCAGCTGTTGAGTGTGAAATGGCTTTTTCTGAAAGGAAACGGTGATAAGTGAAACTCTGGATGTGTAATTCCCTTTTATTTAGACAAATCAACGGAGTTTCATGGCTGTAGATCCTCCAAACTTTGCTGCTGTTGGAGGCAGTTAAAAGTTTAGCCTGGCTGGTGCTCAGGGAAGGCCACCAGTGTGTCTGGTGTCCCTGGGATGTGTGGGAAACACTGGCTGTATGTGTAACTTGAGTAAACTGTAATTTAGAAGTGCTTTTGTTTATTTGCTTGAGGCCTTTAAATGAACAGCTGCCTCCCTGACTGTGAGCAGAGCACAAGTACCTAGAAAGCAGGACACCCACAAAGTACTCCTGAAACCTGCTGTGCTCCTTGCCACTCTGTCAAGGATCCTGGTGATAAAATGGCCAAGGATCTGGTCCAAAATTGAGGTCATCTTTTTATAGCCAGTTGGCAAGAAGGACAGGGAACTGTCTCTATTGACACAGTCAGATTCAGGTCAAAAAGTGGTTTAAATTCGAGGATGTAAAAGCACCATGATGCTGTTTTGAAGAGAGGCTGAGAAGTTTTCTGTAGAAAAAAAAATGCTTTTGTGCCCTGGGAAGCACCAGATTCCTTACCTGGAGCACGCTGCATCCTGCAGTGCCAGTCTTGGATGTGCTCCTGTTGCTGACAGAGGCTTGACATTTCCTGGGGCTTGGTGTTTACATTTCATCTCTGCAAAGGTTGTAGCTGACAGTCAAACTCTTGCCTGGGTACAATAAAGACTGATTTACTAGATCCTGTGCTTCTCCTTCCACTGTAGGTAGCCAACTACGGCGTAGGAGGCCAGTATGAGCCTCATTTTGATTTTGGAAGGGTAAGTCCTGTTTTGTTTTCACCTCTTTCTTCTTCACAAGCGCTGTGTTTCTCTTTTTCAGGTGGCAAATTATGGAGTGGGAGGACAGTATGAGCCCCACTTTGACTTTGCACGGGCAAGTAAAGAGCTGGAGAGCAGCTAGACCTGGTGAAGCCTGGGCCTCTGGGCTGGGGCACACTCTCTGTTCTTCAATGTGCATTAAATTTTAGCTCTTCCACTTTGCTAATCCATGTCCGTGGAGAAAGCCCTCTAAACCACCAGCTGAACCTATGGAGGTTACTACCTGTAAGCCGAGTGCCAGCAGACAACTGGGAAAAGTCTTATCTCACTGTCCTTAATTTTTAAATTGGATTTAAATTCCCCACCTGTTTTATTCCAGTTTAAATTGCAGACTGCTGAAATTCAGTTGGTTATTTACTGGGCATCATTCTGTGTGGTTTAACCCCTTCAGATTAACCTTTACCCTGTCAATGCCAGCCACCAACTCTGAATCAGGATTTCTGCTCTGTAAGCACCTGCTCCAAGGCATTGCAACCGATTAACAGGTTTTGTTTGGAAGCACTGGGGTTGTTTCCTGGAGTAATTTGTGGAATTTCAGTGCACACAAATTCTGCTCACAGGGGCTGGGTTTAAAAACAGAGGTGTGACAGAAGTTGGTATCAAAACAAGGTCCGTTCTTGTAAGTCGAGTGCTGAGCACCTCTCAGTTGCCTGGTTGGTCACTGAGGCTTCCTCCCTGCTTCCCAGCTGGAATCCAAAGTGGAGTGTGGCAGGGAAGTGTCCCAGCTGACCCTGGGACTGAGAGCTGCCCTGGCTGCTGCCAGGGACAAGGGGGATGAGTGTAATTAAATAATTCAGTTTGCTGTGAGGAGGATTTATGGACTCAGCCTCAGACAGCACAGTTGTTCTTACCCATTAGAAATCTGGGCTTAATGCCCTCCCTCTCCTACAGAATTTCAAAGTGCCTGGTTTATTTAAATTAATAGATTCACTCCTATTGCATTCCTCCCCTCCTTCCAAATCGAGGGGTTGGATTAATTCCTCTGCATGAGTCTGTTGTGTGCTGCTGGCTCAGCAGCTGTGTGTCATTGGCTGCTCTCAGCAACCAAAAAGAAACGCTGATGGAATCTGCCTGCTTTTGTTCACAGAAAGATGAGCCAGATGCTTTTAAGGAATTGGGAACAGGCAACAGAATTGCTACTTGGTTGTTTTATGTAAGTGATACGTTTCTGCCATCTGTCACTGCATATTCTATACCATGGAAGGATTTAATTCTGCTTTTGTTTCATCCCTTTTTTAATGAAGGGACTTGCAAATGAAGCAGCCCTAACTTTGGGGTAATACATATGGGGGGGGTCTTCTTACCCAGACTTTGTGGCTCTTCCATGTGTCCTAAGGAGGGTTTTCCCCCCTAGATTGGAGCATTAGCTTAAATTATTTGCCTGCCTGTTTATTTTTGTGTCTGCATCAGTATTTACAGCATGTTCACTGCCTGAACAGTCGAGTGGGAGGGACAAGGTTGGGACTGCACTGGGAACAGAGGGGGCTTGGCCTTCTTAAGGAGATGTATGTCAAAATTAAATTTCACTTTTGCTAAAAAGTGAGATTTTATCAGCCTGTACTCACCTGTCCTTTTCTACCTGTTCAGATGAGTGATGTGTCAGCAGGGGGAGCCACGGTCTTCCCTGAAGTGGGAGCCAGCGTTTGGCCGAGAAAGGTGAGCAGGATTGATGCAGCAGACAAAACCACTCCTCCCCACCTACTCAAACAGAACAGGCACCAAACACAGCTTTAAAATGAACCTTGAAAATAATTGTAAGCAATTCTGTGCTGTCATAACAGTGATATGATTTTCCTTAAATGCAGCAACTGGAGCTGGGCTCTGATATTCCATTTGTGGATGCAAATAGAAAATATTTAAATACTCCAAAACACATCTTGAAAAGACTCAAATCTTTGAGTTGATTCGGTCTTGAGGCATCTGGAAGAAATTCTCCTGTCAGTTCTTCCCTTCAAGCAAGATTTTCCTTTGCTGGCTTGCTGCTCAGCTTTAGTAAATAATCTTTTAAACTGGTCAGGAGTCGAATGAAACTGGCTTAGGATTTTTAAAAAGTTAAGAGCCAGGTATACAGACATACAAGAAGTCAAAGGAAATATGAAATATATGGAATATGCAATATATTTCTTAGGAAACAAATGATAGAATATGGAAAAGCCTTCAGTTTAAAAGGAGAATCTGAAACACAAATGCACCTACCTTTACCTTACTGGTGTGAGAGTGTGTGTTGTGGAGAGCACAGGGCTGAGTGTCCCCTGCCCTCCCCAGGGAACAGCCGTGTTCTGGTACAATCTCTTCCCGAGTGGAGAAGGCGATTACAGCACGAGACACGCGGCCTGCCCGGTGCTAGTGGGAAATAAATGGGGTGAGTACCTGCCTTTGACCCGAGTCTGGGCTCTGCTGGGGGGGTGGCTTGGCTTTATTGTTCCCTTTGGACTTCAGAAATTACATTCTTTGTAAAGAAATATAGAGAGATGTGAGGTAGATAAAGTAAATTAAATATAAGTTAAATGTATTCTATATAGTAGCATATTTCATTATGTGTATAAAGGAAAATAATATTATGTAGTATATATAAACTCTACGTTTTTGTAGCTTTGCAGCCATACTGGAAGGGTTTGTTCGTTGTTTTTTTTATTAGACCAACTTCACACATTTGTGCATGGCAGTGGGGTTGGAATGAGACAGTCTTCCTAACCCAAATCATTGTGGGATGAAAACCCTTGAGAAAGTTCAGATAATCCTTTGTTTATCCAAAAGCTGGCCTTGGAGCATCCTTAGTTTCAGTGTGAGCACGTGCAGTGACCCAATGCCTTTGTGTCTTTGCAGTCTCCAATAAGTGGCTCCACGAGCGGGGGCAGGAATTCCGCCGGCCGTGCACGTTATCGGAGCTGGAATGACGCGGCCGGGGCTCCGTGTGTGGGGAATGCACACACCTCCCAGTTTACAACTGACTAACAAACACTCCACTACAGCTTCCACCACTGCTGTGGACAGGACAAACGTGCTTTTAGTTCCCTCCAAACCCCCTCCTAAGGTTTATTGACAGAAAATACCGAGGTTGACAAGTGTTACTGGAAAAAAAAAAAAAAAGGACAAAATACAGATGAGGGCCACAACTTACAGTGGTGTTGTGTGTGGTGTTCCTGTCACCATCATCCCTCTGAGCAGTGTGGGCAGCCAGGGGTTGTCTGGAGTCCTCCTCACACCTGCCAGGCTTAGGGCAGGATGATTGCCTGGGAGGGCTCCCTTTGAAGGAATGCTGAGTTAAACTCATTCCTATTCCTCAATTCCCAGACACTTGACTCTTTGCTATTCTAGAGTGCCTGACCACTGCAGGCATGCTTTGTTTTGATTTTTTTTTCCCTCTGAAAAACGGGTTATTAGCATGTTTTAGCCTGGTTTTCCACTTCTACAAAAGCCCCACTTTTTAAGCTTGTCTTCCTTCTCAGCCTGTGTGGAGAATTTGGCTCCTAATCTTGACCACAGGCAGAGTCAGGATGCTTCCAGAGTGTCAGAGCAGCCTGGGAACACCCACAGCCCATCTTCCCTCCTCTTCTGCAATGTTTGTCCACATGAACAAGTGCTGCTTTTGTTCTGTCCTGGCAGCCAGCTCTTCCCTCTGCTCCTTGGGCAGCAGGGATGGGGATGTTCCCATCTTCATTAATCAAAATTGTCGTGCCTTAGGACACTGGAATTTCAAATTGGTTCTGAGACTTCAGGTGCTGAGGTAACAGAGTCCTCACAGAATGCTTCCCCCCCTCATCCTCCTCCCAAGCTCTCGAGGTTTCTGGAGAAACTCTCAGCCTATTTATAGTCCTGAAGCTTTTTTAGGTGCAGGCTTGCTTTCCTGAGCCCTTTCCTTTCCACAGCAGGATTTTTAGCAAAATATCCAAATAGCTCACTAGCATGAGGACAAAAATCAAAGGAAGCTGCACCTGCCTCTACCTAAACAGTCCAATTTTCTGGATGATGATGATTTTACTGATTTAGGGGTCAAGTCTGAAGTCTTTACCAAGGGAAAAATTCCAATTTTGGTTAATTGGATTTTCTGCCTCAATAAAATCTTGATAATTGAGCCAAACTGTACAAAACCTATTGCTAAATGTGCTAGAAATACCTCTGGATTACTGGGAATGCAGTTTAAGGTACTATAGTTGGAGGAACTGCATACTTTCAGAAGACAGTTGACAAGGTCTTTGCTGGAAAATAATTGTTAAATTTCTACTGAGCCTGGTAGCAGTGGGACCCACAGAACTGCCCCTCCTTAGCCCTGCACCTTCCTGAGTTTTGCCTGGCGTTTGGCAGCTGGAAAACAAGGTCCATCCATCATGTGAGAACACAAAAATCTACAGTCCCCCCCTCACCTCTGTACTGCTCCTTTACCAAGAGCAGGAGCTGATCTAAATAAATTCACCTCAGAACTGGTCTTTGAGCACTAAATTGTAATAATTAAAAAAACCCCAAACCCATAAGATTTGTGCCTACCTGAGTTTTCTCACTTTTTCATCCTTCTCTCTCTGCCATCTCTTAGTTTGTAAAGCTCCAAAAAGTAACCATGGCTGCAGGTACCTCCCACCACATCCCTGCAAGTAAAAGGGTACAAGGAAGAGTGTGGTGCTGGGAATCCTGCCTTTGGGGCATCCATAAATGCTTGTAGGGAATTGTAGGGAAGCCACTCCTACCCTAGTACAGGAGCACGAAACAAAATCCCTGTATTCCCATCAGGAACAGACCTGCATTTGCTCTTACTGTCCCATCTCTGTTCAACAATCACCAAAGCATAAAAAAAAGCCAGAGTTGGGGAATTTTGCTCAACAGTTCCCTCCCTCAGCTCAATACCAGTGAGTGCTTCCAGTGTTAAACAGCATCAGTCCCAGACATTGCTTGGGGAGTACAAATGTTCTGGTGCATGACTTTTTAAAGCAGTGAAACACTCACAGATAATTATTCAGGAGAGAATTTTCTACTTTTGACAGTAGAAAATTTTACTTGGTTAAAGGAAAAAAAAACCTCTCAAAATTAAATTTCGAGTCTGCTGAGGCACATCAGGAATGTTCCAGATTATGACAACAGGGTTGGCTTTGATTTTTAAACTGCAGACAATTTTTATTTCCTCTCCCTCCACTGCAGTGGTGTCCATGCATCCAACGCTGACTGTGTAAGGGATTACACGGGTGCTGCTCCTCCAGCCTTACCCCAGCATTTCTCAAAGGGCTTTTGGATCCCCAGCGTGGCTCCTGTGTGAATCTAGTTTTGTATTAAACATGATTGAAAACTGTCTGGGCTCACAGTGACTGACAACTGAGAAACTGCCTTACTGTTACATTTTTTTTTTTGTAATAAAATTTTTAATGTAAAAAAAAAAGTGAACAGGCTTAAAATAAAAGCCACTGCCATTAGCAGTGAGAAATCCTCCACATCCAACTCTCCTCGTATGTGGCTGCTATAAATCTGATCACAACAGGATTTTATCACCATTTGTGGCAAACAAGCTCCTGTTTCCCTTCACCAGCTCACTGGGCAGGTGCAGAAGCTGCTCCTGCCCCAAATCCCTGTTCAAGACTAAATTTTGTGTCTCCCTGGGATCACACAGCACTGAAGGACTGCAGGAGGGGAGGGAAATAGAAAATGCTGGGCTGAAAGCAGGGTCAGCTGCTGAGGGTCCCTTTTCCAGGGATGACAAATCTATTCTGTGAAGCCAGAAGATCAAACAGCCACTTATCCTGGAATGGTTCTAGGGAGGGGAAGGAAGCACCAGAGCCTCCAACAGCACAATAAACTCACACGTGGGAAGGTCAGGCTGGCCTCTTCCATGACCAGAACCTCTGGGGTTTGGACACCACAGTTTCACCCTGCAGAGCTGATGCTTAATTCCCACCATCAGGAGCCTGCAAAAAGCACAGCAGGGGCTGGGGAGAGGCTTTGATCATTTTGCCAGTGGAATGGAGCACTTGGCTTGCAGTGCTGCCCCCGACACAGCTGGGACACCTTCCACTATCCCAGGCCTTGTCCAGCCTGGCCTTGGACACTTCCAGGGATCCAGGGGCAGCCACAGCTTCTCTGAGCAGCCTCCTCAGGCCCTCACCACCCTCACAATACAGAATTTTTTCCCAATATCCCATCTATCCCTGCCCTCTGTCAGTTTGATGCCCTTCTCCCTTGTCCAGACCCTTGTCCAAAGTCACTCTCCTGGAGTCCCTTTAGGCAGTGGAAGGGGCTCTGAGGTCTCTGCAATTTTCTTTTTTCTAGGCTGAACAATCCCAGCTCTCCCAGCAGAGCTGCTCCATCCCTCTGATCACCCTGGTGCCTCCTCTGGACTCTCCAGCAGCTCCAGGTCCCTCCTGCGCTGGGCCAGCTCTGCAGGTGGGGTCTCACCTGAGCAGGGCAGAGGGGCAGAATCCTCTCCTACAGCTGGAGGAAGGCAGCACAAAGCTGAAGGGACCTGCACAGAGACTCCAGAGAAACTGGAGCTCATAGCGGCCCCCATTAGGGAGGGGGTCTTTAACCACCCCCCAGCCACCCTCCCCTGGCTGCCGGACTCTGACCTGGCTCGGAGGGACTCGGGTATTTCACCACTGACCCGCAGTTCTCCTCCCCATAATCAGGGACTCCTCTGGCTCCCAAACCGGGCTTTGGAACAGCCACGGATGATCACCCACTAACCTGAACCACCAGCTGCCTCTTCCCTCTGCTGGAAAACAGCTCAGTCCCTCAATCCCATTCCTCCCCAGCAGAGTGGCACGGGAAGGAGAATCCAGGAGGAATGCCCCACAGGAGCTGCAGCTTGGCTCCTGATGCTGAGCCAAAGGGGCTTTTCCAGCTCCATCTGGGACGGGGCTCATTCCCAAAGGCGTGGGGGACACAGGAGCACACACGTCCCGGACGGGATGGGTGCAGTCACCTCTCCCTCCCCATCCAGGAACGCTGCCAACAGCCTGACAGTGTCCCTGGGAATGCGTGACTCACCAGCCGGGGCTGCTCTATATTTAAGCATTACGGAGGCAGGAATGAATGCACGCAGTCAGGAGCTGACTATCCCCGAGGTCAGCACCAGGTTCAGAAACCAGTTGACAAAAGTTCACCACCGTGGCAAAACGCATCTGCACCCTTTAAATCTTCAGAGAGAGAAAAGCTGGCCTAGGGAAGGGGGTTTTGTAAATGCAGTGGGTCAAAGTGAGGCCAGAGAAACTGCAGGGTCCCACTGTGCACATCCACAGTCGGGAATTTCCTCACTGCTGCAGCTGCTGAGCCACTCCCCGATGGAAATCTGGAGGTTACTTCTATCCAATCCTACATTTTTCCTGGTCTTCAGATCTTGCAGTTTGGGTGCAACCAAGCTATTTGCAGCTGGACTGAAAAGCTCTCAGGAGACTGGCTTGGGGCGGGAAGGAAGGAAGCAGGAGGAAGGAAGCAGGAGAGTGGCTCATCCCGGGGCAGGGCAAAGGGACTGCCACGTTTTGGAAAAGCAGTGAAACTGCTTTTTATTCACAAACCTTTGCTTTGGAACCAGTGACAAACTAAAAGGAAAGTTTCTAACTCCTCTTTACCCAGGCTCTGCTCTCTGCCAGCTGCTCCCTCCCTGCCCTGTACAGCTTTCCTAATTCCAATTGATTTTGCAAACAGCCTGGGCACTCCAGAGCCACCAGCTGCAGGCTGCATGTCCTGCTCATGACACATTCCCTGTGGTTTCCCTCCTCTGCAGTCCTGCCAGCATTTTTCCCTCTCTCTTTGCCTTCAGCAGCACACGGATCAGTCACCAGGGACTGAGGGATGACAAAGCAAGCTGTGTTCTGGAATTGCCTCCAGAACAACCCTGAAAGGCTCTGCATAAAAGCAGGACACCATGCACAGACACCCAGAGGCTCATCCAAGCTATTCCCAAATAGCTGTTTTGCTCTTTTTTACATTAATTTCTGCCAGGCTGTTGACAAATGCTGGGAGCACTGGGACTGCAAACTGGAGCGTCAGGCAGGGCAGGGATTGAACCAACAGAGACACCAAAGGCTCCACTCACTGCAAGACACAGCGTGGGACTCTTGAATCCCGTTTGCCCTGCACTGAGGCTCCCTGACAACAAATTCCAGGGACCATTTCCACCCACGACTGACAGAGCAGTCCCCAGCATGGTCTGAACTCTCCAGTGCTCCTGCAGGGAAGTTCTCACTTCCCCAGCACCCCCTCTGCCCTGTGCCAGGGGTGACACAGATGTCACAACAGGCTTCCTTGAGGCAGGTATTTGCTGATTCCCAAGCTACCAAACGCCCTTTCCCAGTGTTCTCAGCATCTGGGTTTATCTCCCCAAAGGCAAAGCTGGTTTGAGGTTCCCCTGGGACCTCTGGCACTCCTAAATGTCCCCTCACCCATAACTGAGCCCTGGCAGCCGTGGGCCTCAGAACAGATGGAACAAGCAGGCAGCAGCTGCCTCTGGCTCCACACCATTTCACAGGAGAGGGACTAACCAGCTTGTTTGCTCCCTTCCCCCCTTCTCTGACTTACCTGTCTAAGAAACCAAGCCTGGTCTGTGGCTCCTCCTCCTCATCCCATGTCTGGAGCCCATCACCCAGGGCCATATGCAGACACAGGCAGTGCCATGGAGCTCTGTCCACTCAGAAGCAGCGACTCAGCAGGGCTGAATATCCTGCAAAACAATAAAATGCCAGAATTTGCATTTGCATTTGGCATAGATTTGAAATGTCTGCAGCCCAGCTCCTCCTGAGAGGCAGTGCTGTGCTGGGGCACATCTGAAAAGCTTGCAAAGAGCAGCCAGAACCTTCCCACACCATTTCCTTTCTCTATTCTTCGTGAGTGGTTTGCTTTGTCTTTTGCTGTTGGTGTTCATTTGAGTCCTGTCCCACTCCAGAGCCAGGACCTGCAGCTGCCCCACACCTCATTCCCTGGCTCGGGTTTCAGTGCCAGCCTTTCCTCCTCCATCACCTGTGCTCCTGTTTAATTTACAGGACACGGGAGCTGTAACAACCAGCCCTATAACATCAGCCTTCAGCAGCCACATCAAAGGCAAGTGCTCACCTAGCACAGTGATCCTGGAACTGGAGGTGATGCCAAGGAATTGCCCTGAATGCAGTGTTTGTAACCCCAAACTACTCCAAGCTGCTGGATCGTGGGCCCATGAGGATTTGCTGGGAGCAATAACCAGCAGCTAGGCTGGGTGAAGATCTCATCTCAAACCTTCACGGGCACAGGAGGCCTAAGGAAAAGGCAAGGGGTGCTCCTCAGGCTGCCCGAGCAGCAGAAATTTTGGACGGAGAGATACTCTTTATCTCCCAGCAGGCTGAGGAGGGAGTGAGGTGGCCCAGGCAGTGCCCTGGGGGGACAGACCCCGCTCTCCCCGGACTTGGGGAGCTGCAGCCCTGGTGCCACGGGGACTGAGCCTGTCCCAGCGGAACTGTGCAAACTCCCAGCTCTGGGAGCTGAGCTGGGGCCGTACCTCGGCTCTGCACTTTGCACCCCGGCGGCGGTGACCTCACGCCGGCTCCCTGGGCAGTGTTTAAAGTCCAGAGCGGTGCCGCTGCCTCCCGCACTCAGCAGCTCATCCCCAGCGCTCCTGCCCCTCTGCCTGCCCCGGGGCTCCGGGGTCGGGGCTGCAGCATGCGGCTGCTGCTGCAGGCAGCGCTCCTGTGCCTGACCCTGCGCTTGGGACACTGCTCCGAGGAGGCAGCGCCCGACAGCACCGGCCAGCAGGACACCCCGGCACAGTCATCCTATTCCGACTGGGGCATCGAGACCATCCGCGATGGCTTTGAGACGGTGAACAGCTACTTCGACTCCTTCTTGGAGCTGCTTGGGGGAAAAAATGGGGTCTGCCAGTACCGATGTCGATATGGTAAGCGAACCTCACCGCTGCCGGCTCCGCTCTCCTCGCCCTCTTTCCCTCTCCTTGCCTGCTGCCACGACCGGCTCCTCCCACCCAGGAGCTGCCCCCGGCTGTGCTCGGCACAGTCACAGCTTCTCTGCCAGTGCCGGCACTGGTACACTGAGCCTTCCCCTTCCCGAGAACAGCCTGGTCCCGAAGGCACCGCGCTGTGTACGCAGGGACAGCAGGAGAGGATGCAGCTTTTCCTGGAAAGGCACACGGGCTGTCCAGGTGCCCGGAGCCTGGGAGAGGACAGGGAGGGGAGGCTGAGCCAGCAGCCCTAATCTCAGCAACCTTCGGAGCGTCCTTATTCAGCAGTTGTGAGCTGGCCAGTGCCGCGGGCTGGAGGAGGAGAGATAACGGGGACAAACCACACGTCACCGGGAGGAACCTTTAGAACGAGGCAGCTCCTGCTTGTTTTGGATTTCAGAGTGATTCACCAAAATTGAATCGTTTGGTTTGTGCTGGTGGCAGGATGAAGGGGGTGACATTTCGGGGTGCACAAAGCTGCAGGTCTGTGTGGTGATGGGGCATCACCAGGGTACCTGTGGATGTTTAGGAACCAGCCAGGAGCTTTCCCACAGACTGTATCCTCTCCTCAGCCTCCTACAACTGTCCCACAGCAACATCTTGTCCTGTCACCTCAGCCTACCCATCCACACCTGCCTGTCAGCCCCTTTCCCCACAGCTTCACCCCACACCCCTAGTGTGCACCTGGGAAAGATGCTTGTGAGCACAGAGGGATTTCAACCCCTCTCCTCCCCGGAGCATTGTTTTTCACAGACAGACTCAGTGCTTTGGGGAGACTCCGCTGACTCTGTCTCAGTCTGTATGGATCCCATGGACCTCCTGCTCCTCCCAGGCCAGCAGCCAGGGCACTGGGACAGAGAGATGCTGCGGGGCTGGGACCCCAGCTCCCTGCCAGGGGCAGAGGGGCCGTAAGGAGGTTAAAATCAGTCTGAAAGCTGCTGAGTTTTTTTTGTTTTGTTTCATAAATAATGTCCCAGAATCACAGAACAGGCTAAGTTGGAAGGGACCCATCAGGATCATTAAGACCAACTCTTGGCCCTGTGCAGGGCCCAAGAGTCACACCCTGTGCCTGAAAATGGTGTCCAAACTCTCCTGCATCTCTGGCAGCCATGGGATCACTTCTCTGATGAGCCTGGAAGTGCTTCCAGTGCTCAACAACCCTCTGGGTGAAAAACCTTTTCCTGACATCCATCCAATGTGTGTATATATGTGTCCTTGCTCTCCTGCCAGCTCTGCTCCCCAGGCCCCACCCTGAGAACAAACAGGGAGCAGCAAGCCAGGAACCTCAGCCCCGTGGGATGGAGGGAGCCAGGTACCTCAGCCCATCACCACAGCCCCACAGTGGCCCTGGTCCCTCAGCCTGGGGGTCCCTCAGTCCTCTCTGCAGCAGCTCAGGAGGGCCATGTGTGTCCCTAGTACCTGGAGAAGGTGGCCCCCAGACCCCACAGCACACAGGATGAGCCCATCAGGCAGCCTGTCCCATGCTCGTGTTGTGGCAGCCTCAGGCCATGTGTGTGACAACCTCCTAAAGGTCCACACCACGCTCCAGAGCAGAAAAGGATTTTCCCTGCAGTGGGAAAAATGTGGCTGGGACTGCAGTGTGCCTGAGTAATGCTGATATTCAGAGCTGGTTTCAGGGAGCCTCAGGACTCACCAAATTGTGCAGATGTTACTGCTTTTGGACACATCCAGAGGGCTCTCCCTGCCTGTCCTTGTGAAAAGCATCTCCAAAGAGCAGCACAAATCCCTGCTCACACCCCAGGAGCAGCCTGCACCTTATTGGAGCAGTGTTTTACCTAGAAAGGAAAACAAGCACATGGTTAGCCCAGTTCTCATCCTCTGCTGAACAGCTCATTAATCACTGCTGAAGGAGGAAACTACTGAAATGCTGCCCAAGGGTCTTGCTGGACCCTTCCAGGACCATTTGTCCTTGCCAATCTCTGGCACAGACATTGCAAACCGTGAGTGGAGAGGATGGTCCCAAACCAGTGAGATCCAGTCCTTGCTCAGAAGGATGAACACAAACCATCTTTGTGCTGAATCAGGGCCTGATTGTTTTTTTCCCAGGCATGAAGCAAAATTTATTCCTTTTACATACTTTCATTTCAGCCAAGAGATATCAATAATAGATTATTTTGCCATGGTAAAGGTCAGGACTCACCTGTGATTGCCACATCCATCTTCAGCTGAGCACAGGGCACTTGGCTGTTTCAGCTGTAAGACTCTCCTGATTTTTCAGCAGCTACTGAGGTCTGAAAACAACCAGCTTGATGGATTACTCCCTTAAATCAGGACATTAGGGTTACACTAGCATTTACTGGCAAATATCCTCCTGCTTACAAAGTCTTGCTGGGCATCTCAGGGGAAACAAACAACCTGAGCTGGGAGTGAAGCCCTTGTAGCTTCCTCCTGGCCAGGAAAAACTTCACTGCTTTGCTCAGCATTTGGTCCTGAAGGGTTTAAGACGAGGGGGCACCTCCAGGCTGTGGGAAAAGAGCCTTCAAAGCCAGGCTCTCCACCAGGGCATACAAGGGTGGGTACGTGCAGGCACCTCTGCTCAAAGCCTGCCTGGGGCACACAAACAACAGTGGACCACCCAAAAGTGCAAGGAGCCCTGAGACCATCCATTCACCCAAAAATAAACTCAGCTCCCCCTGCCAGTGTCCCAGCCCTGCAGTGCCTGAGAGAGACCTCCTGCATTGGCAGCAGCTGTTCCAGCCAGCTGGCTGCTTTCCAGCCCCTTGGAACAGCTACAACAGCCTGGGGGGATTAAAATGCATCAGGGAAACCCAACTTCACTTCTAGGGCTGTGCCAACAAGGCAGTGGCCTGAAATCTGTCTTCCTGCCTGTAAGGATGGGCAAGCAATAAATGATAACAGGAGCACTGAGTCAATGCTCGTAGGGAGGCAGGAACGCCCCATATTCCTGTTTTATTTTTGTTTACCTGTTAACTAGAAAACAAGATGTGGGAGAGGTTAACTGTGGTGTCTTGGACTTGACCTAGATGAGAAAGAGTACAAAGGGGCACTTTACAAGTTTTAAAGCTCTGTTTTGCAGAGAGAAGGGGACAGGTTTCCTACAAGGGCTTATCCTGAAGGCATTTTGATGTTTTGTGGATCAGCACAATCCTATGTGAGGGTTTTCTTCCTCATAGCTGTGACTTCAGATCTGGAAAGCACCTATCTTTGGCTGGGAACTAGATAATGGAGGTAGAACTGGATAACTGGATGAGTTTAAAGGTCCAGTTCAACCCAAGCCATTCTATGATTCTGTGATCTCCACATCCCCAGGAAGTCTCACTCCTACTCAGACTTGCCATCTTATCCCATTAACTGTCAGTGTGCTGCAGGTACTAAATTTACTATCAATATTACAAGGAAGTCACTTAAATTTGACTCCATCCTGCAAAACTCACAGAGGATTTTGAACTCTCCTCTGCCTCCTGCATCAGTTCAGGAACATTTGAATTCTGAGTCCCATCCCATTCCAAAAAACCAAAGAGGCTCTTTTGGAAGGTGAAAATTGCCTGTTGGCATCTCACAGCTGGACAGGATTTCAGTTTGTTATTTATTTGTAGCAAATCTGTCATTTAAGCAAAAGAGCTCTGGCAAAGTTTAACTGAGAGGTGAACACTCCTACATAAGTCCCTCTGAGGTTTTTGGCTGTAAGGCCTTCCCAAGGGCACAGCAGATTTATGGTTGAATTAACCACTGGCGTTTTAGGCACCTCAACAGAAAAATCGGGAAAGTGTCTCAAATAATTCCTGGTGCTGACAAGAAGCAAGAAGTGGAAATGCAGTTTAAAAGAACCCAACCCTGCCTTGAAGGGCTGAATTAGATCCATTTTATGTCTATATAAATTCTCTAGCCATGTTCAGGGAAGCAGAAAGTTAACCCTTGATGTGATGGGTTTCAGAAGGCTCGGCTCACACGTGTTTTTGTTGGAGCATTCACTCAGTTTATGTTTTCCCAGAGCAGGGACAGGATCCAGGGAATGGCTGGAGCTGTGTTGGGGCAGAGTTAGAGGCTGAATATCAGGAAAAGGTTCTTCCCCCAGAGGGTGGTTGGGCACTGAACAGGCTCCCCTACAAAAACCAGATTAAAATGCTGCTGAAGGTACTGCTAGAGCTGGCTGTTAGCTGGACTCTTCCTACATTGGGTAAATAATTACTCACAGAGGGAGTTCTTGCTCCTTTATATTAAGAAGCAGACTGAGGAAGATGCAGAGATTAAAGGAATAGAAATTATTTGCAAAACGTGGCAGTGCATCACCATGGGCAGAAAAGGGACCAAGAAGACAGAGCAAGATCAGACATGCGAGGTCTGGCACAGTCTGGGGGAGATCTACAGCACAACAACAGCCCAAAAAGAACTGAGGATAGAAAGGAAGCCCCTTGCTAAGCTAGTAGTGTAAGCAGTAGTGTTGGGAATGCAGACCAAAGGGGAGCTGCCTGTCACTCCTTGCTTTTTGGACCTAGTCTTGGGAAGATCAGCTTTCCTAACATTTGTCCTGTCTTTTCTTTCCCAGGGAAGGCTCCCATGCCACGGCCTCACTACAAACCCCAAGAACCCAACGGCTGCAGCTCCCATTTTCTGGGGCTCAAGGTACCTGAAAGTGTATGTACTGTCCCACCCACCATTCCCAAAGGATGCAGCTCTCTCATCACATCACCAGCTCATAATTCTGGCCAAGGAAAAGGCTGGGCTGTGCTATGCTGGTGACAAATGCAGCTTAGTGACAAATAACTTGTGTGCACACAGCAACACCTGAGTGCATCCTCCACCCCTGCCCCTTCACCTTTTCCACACTTTCTGCCTCTGCCAAGCACCGAATTAAACCCGCAGGCTTTAATACTGCACCCATTTGTTATCTTTAAGGCAATTAATGAAATCATATTGGAATCACCAGGAAAAGCTTTCCCAGGAGGCTCTCAGAGCAGGGGTTCCTATTTAGCTCATGTATTATTGCTGCCCATGGAGCCTGCAGCAATTAGGCAGATTCCTGCTCTGACAACCCCTTTCTTTGCAGACCATTTTTCATGTTAAGTTTAATTCCTGAAACTCTATTTCATTGCAAACCTTGTGGGCATTTCTGTGGTGCCTCCTCTGTACCCAGGCAATCACGAGTGCAACGAAGGAACAATTCATCTCCTAAATTTTACATGAGGAAGGGCAGAAAGAGGAATAATTTATAACAAGCTAACAAGTCCAGTCTCTTCAGGAGACAGGCATTCTGCCCCACCACCCCCAGGGTAAGCTTACAGGGAGCAGAACTCCCCTGACCACACTGTGTTTGTCCTTGGCCTCAAGTGCATCTCTGAGAAACGAGGCATTAAAACACTTATGACATGAAAAAATAGCAAGACCTTGTCAGCTTGTAGGAAAAAGAGGAAAAGAGAAAAGGGACCTTTGCCACTCTTGGCAAGGACATGGAACTCTGTGACAAGGTCTGACAAATGAAAACTAGAAAATTGTAATGGAGGGGCTGTTTCCCATCTCTCTACCAGCGTTAATTCCCTGGGACAGAGATGAGAAGAGAATGTGATGTAGCCTGCACTGAACCTGCACCACTGACACCACTGTGCTGCTCCCTCATCCTCCTTTAGATGGTGAGGGAGCAGCACACATTCCCTCCTGCTGTCTTGGATATCAGGAATAGATGCTGGAAGAGGAGCCAGCAGGGCTCTGCAGCACCTCACCCCGTTACAGCTGTGTGAGCCTGAGGCCAGGACACAGCCAAGGGACACTTCTTTTCTCTTTCCCCAGCTAGACCTGGGCATCCCTGCCATGACCAAGTGCTGTAACCAGCTGGACATTTGTTATGACACCTGTGGGGCCAACAAGTACCGCTGTGACGCCAAGTTCCGCTGGTGCCTCCACTCCATCTGCTCCGACCTCAAGCGCAGCCTGGGCTTCGTCTCCAAGGTGCAAGGTAGGCACGGAGGGGAGGGTGTGGGCAGGGAGCCCCTTTGTTGCCTGGAAAAGCTGAGCTGGAACTGAGACTAGGCAGAGCAAAAGGAATAAAATTGGTATTTATTGAAAGGATCCACCTTGGGCAGTGCAAGAGCCCGGCCGGTCACGAGTTTTTACACTTTTCTAAGTTTTGGTTCATCCACATATTGGAGTCAATTATCCAACCACAGCCTCAGGCTATGGAGTCTCAGCCCCCTGGCTTGCCCCCTTTCCCTCACCATTGTTTCTGCTTTCTGGGTACCAGCTGTCCTTGATTGCCTAGCTAGAAAATAATTGTTTTGTCTTGCTACCCTGTGAAGAGACCTTGCTAACACTTAATATGAAGTTTCAGAGTTACACACTAAGCAGCAGAGATTCTGAAAAATATAAAAGCTAAAACCCAAGGCATCACCTTCCTTGCCAAAAAGAAGCAAAACTCTGCAGGAGGGAGCAGCATGTCTGTCCTGCACTTGTCACAGGTGGCTGAGAACAGAGATCTGCCCCCCCTGCCACACATTTCTGTCCCAAGGCTGGAGACCTAAGGTTATTTGCATTTAGAAAACGTTACAATGTGTGAAAAAAACCCCACCCCCAGACAGTTCAAACACCTTCATGGGATACCAAAAAGCCTTCCAGGGCCACTGAGGCACACACTGAAACCTGTATGTGGCCAGGGGCCAGCAAAACTGAGAGAGCCAAGGACAGGGTTCTCAGGGATCTGGTCACAGATAAGAGATGATGATGGCACCAGGGACACACCAGGCTGGGTGGTGGCTGAACCACTGCAGGCAGCTCTGGATGGCTCAGAAGTGCTAACAAATCTCTAGTGAAGTGCCAGCAGCCCAAGTGCCACCCTGGTTCTGCCTAATTTTAAAAGCCTCAGCCCGCAAGTCTGAGATGAGCTTTTTTGGTAACCTCTGCCCTAAGGTATCCTTAAACATGCATTTGTTTTCCAAAGGTGCAGCCTGATTAGGACACACAGGAAATCTGCATGACACCATTACTAATGCAGATGGCTTCCTACCTGGTCACAGATAAATGCATGGAAAGAGTGCCCAGGCCAGCAAGAGAAATCAAAGATGTGGGCTGAGTGCCACAGGCTGAGCACAGCCAATCTTTCGTGGTCACCCTTATCAACAGGTCCTCACACAGCCAAGTTCTTCCTATCTCTTCAGATTTGCTTCCCCTGCCACTCTTTCATATGGTTCCTTCTTGCTCTCTGCTTGCAGCAGCAAAGCAAACTTAGATCCCAGGGAGTTAAGGCAGAGCAGAGCCCACACTCCTGGGCTGAGCCAAGGCACCTCTGCCAGGCAGGAGTGGATTCCTCTCTCCAGCATCTCTGTCCTGGCTGCTGTAGAAGCACAGGCAACACCAAAGAACCTCTGAGCCATCCTCCCCTCGCCTTGGGCTCTACAGATCCTGTCCCCAGGGCTGCTCTGAGCAGCTCCTGTCCCTCCTCCACAGCCATCCCAGCTCTTATCTGGCATCCAAAGCCTTGGTTTTCCCACTGACTCACCACAGCCTCTCCAGTGCCTGCCAGCTCAGCAGCCTCCTAAGGGAACAGGAGCACTGAGGTGTTTAGAGAAGCTGAGACAGGAGAAAACAGTCCCAAAGGCAAGGCTTTCCCAACCTCATTATGCATACAGCAATCAGCATTAGTGCCAGTAAATAAACCCTAAAGACCTAATATTAACCTATTTAATTAGTGACTGAGCACTTTCAGGGTAGTTCTTTGGGATGAGGAGGGGCTAGTAGGCAGTCAGCTGCTCTAGCTGCTGTAGGATTTTTCATGCTGGCTGGCAGCTGGCATCATAACTCCCAAAAAACCCCAGAAATGTTGGCTAATAGTGGCTATAGGCAAAACTGAGAGGAGAAGGAGCAATGTGGAGGCCTCCCGGGAAATCTGTTTGGTAAACAGTGATGTTTGTAGAGCCCCATGATGATCCATCAACTAGCAAGGTCTGAAAGAGGCAAGAAAGGAGGGGTTTGGGGGAGGAGAAATTAGTGCCACCCTGGGGAGAAAAGTGGAGGGAACCTCAGGATTTATAAAAATGCAGTTCTCAGAGGGAAAAGACGACAGCCCACGCTTCCAACTGCAAACCCCCTGGAGCTCAGTGCAGGGGTGCTCTGGGTCGCTTGTCCTTACCTGCCCATCCTGTCCTTGCCCACAGCCTGTGAATCCATGGCAGACACGGTGTTCAACGCTGTCTGGACCCTGGGCTGCCGGCCCTTCATGAACAGCCAGAGGAGCGCCTGCATTTGCAGCGAGGAAGAGCGGGATGAACTGTGAGGAAGAGCAGCAGCCCGGTGTCCGTGAGCCGCTGCCAGCGCCCCTCTCCAGCACAGAGACTCCTGTCAGCCCTCGGGATGAGGGAGCCGGGCCAAGGCAGCATCCTGGGCAGGGCAGGGCAGAGCCAGCCCATGGACAGAGGGCAGCCGTGCCTGCTGTCCGTGCAGATGCAGCCCAAGAGCCCCGCCGCCCCTTCCCAAGCCGGCAGGATCCCGTGCCAGTTCTCTCCACGGACCGAGCAGGAGAGGCAAGCAGGACGCACTGCTGGTTATAAACACACACTATCACCTCCCCCCCCCACCCTGAAACTCTCTAATTTGCAGTGCATTAGGTTTCTGCGAGCCCTGTGAAATTCTCAGTCCGTGGATATGCTATTTACATTTTTGCACCCGCCGGTGACAGACTGAAGAGGGGTAATTTGCTTTCAGTACATTGCTCACACCCGTCCCTGACACTTTCCATCCTGTCATTACACACCCTGACGCCCCTGTGTATTTAAATACTTGGTGGATCCTAAACTGATTGAAGACATCTGGAGATTTCTTAAGCATGAGTTAAGGAGAAGGGCTTGAGGTGTTTGTGGTACACAACTGATATTCGGGACCAAAGCCCACCATTTATGAGATGTGAAAGCACAGCCCTCTCCCCCAGTCTCAGGAGAGGAAGCCACTTTTCTTTGCCAGTGTCATCCACATCTATTTAATTACTTTTCTCCTACAGCACTGAACAAAGCTTTGCCCTTAGGATCCCTTTTTATACAAAATGGCTGGGTATCCACCTCCATCTCTTGCACGAGGGAAATAGGAGGCCTTGGATGAGCTATTGCAAATTCTGGAGGCTTATCTGTCAGGTGACAGGACTTACATGCTACCTCTGCGGGGCTGCTATCAGCAGCCTCAGACACCATCCCTTCTAAAACGTGGTTAATACTCCCATCTGTTATGGGGAGCTTTTGTTGCATGCAAAACCAGAATTTCAAGTGGTGCATGGCATTTTGCCTCCACAGAACATTGGCAGACAGCTTTCAGCTGGGTTTCTTGTTGGAAGGAAGTTGCTACTGGGTGTGCTCGTGCCGTGCCACGTAAATATTTCAGCGGCTCCTGCAAACATATTTATGGTTATGTTCTTCCATCTGCCACAGAGAAGTTAAGGCTGCAAAAGGGTTGATTTAACAAGAGTGGAAAGAGTCTGTCTTGGTTGCTTTTCTTCCAGTTTAAATGGGTTTAAAATGTATGCATGGAGCTATAAATTATTTAAGCCCTGTGTTCCTGCTCCTGCCAGTCATCTTGGCCTTACAGTGAACAGCAACGAGATGCTCAGCCGGCCCCAAGAACAACAAGAGCCTGCTGGTATCCACACCAGGAAAATGGAAGTGACTGTGTGGGGTGTACTGGGATGTTTTCCATCACAGAGGACCTCAACGCTGGTCAGATGTAATGACACCCTTTCCCAGATGGGCTAATGCCACAGGAGAGGGAATTCTGCATTGCCCAGGTTCACTGCTCTGTCAGAGCATGAGGCTGGACAGACAACCTTGATTATCCAGCTAAGAAACACAATCCCCTTTTTGGATAGGAATGGGAAGGAAACATTCCTCATTCCAGACACTTCCCAAACTTTGTATTTTGTTGGTGAAATGGTGCCTGTGGTCAGTTTAAATGTGAACATAATCTTATGACTAAATGACAAAAAATAAATTAAAATACTTGTATTATCTACGTTCAAAAGCCAACTGGATGGCAAACGTCTTAAAGTATTTTATAGTTCAAGTGATATCAGATTAAAGCCAAGCAACTGCTGGCAGGTGATGACATACACTGGAGAAATCAAAGGGTTCTGAACAAAAATCTCTGTACCTAGACACTGATGTGTTGGAGACGTCGCTAACATAAATCATAATATCTCCCTGCCTTCAGACCACCATTCTTCCCAAAACTCTAGAGACTGCTGCAAGCTGGCCAGCTACTGAATAACTTAATTTTTCACTGTGGTAATCTGAAAAACCCCACCAGCAGCTCTACAAGGAAATATTTGAACCTTCAAGTGGTGGCAGTGACTCTGGCAAAGCACCAGCTAATCCTGTGTAGGAGCAAACCAGCGCATGAACTCCAGGGAAACTGCAGCCAAACTAAAAACTGCTTCCTCTCCGTGCCACTCCTGCTATGCAATGATGTACAGGGATGGAAGCAGCAGGATTCTCCAGGCTGCTGCACAAACCTTGGGTCATCTTCAGGGCCACCCTGCTCTGGACACAAAGACACTGCTTTGCTCACCCTGTGGCTTCCCTTGACTTTGTGCGTTGGCAGGATTGGTTTCAACTGCAGAGTGGAAAAGCTGCTTCACATGAATTTGTCAGGAAGAAGCAAATAATAGGCACAATAACTGAAATAAGGCAGGAAAGGAATTTCTCCCTCCATCACTCCCCCCACATCCCTTCCATATGAACAAACAAGACCAGTTGATTCTCCAGAAGGCACCGGATAATTAATTTCATTTCCCAGCTCTTGTTTTATCAAAACAAATATATTTAGTGGAGGCTGCCTGAACAAAGAAGTGACAGTGGGAAACTGCCCCTGTGGTCCTAATGCAGATGTGAATCAGCAGAACAGCAATCCTAGGAGAAGCCTTTTTCCTTTCCTTTTAATTCACTTATGGTTAGATAACACACAAGTGTCTTTCCATTTATACCTACTTATCGTCATAGAAATATTTTTGTTTACTCTAACACACACACAGACACATATTTCCAAGATTGGAAAAGCAGCCATGAAGCTCTTTAGAAAAGTTATTAAACTCTCAGCCATTAAATGTTCATTCCTCACTGGAATCTCACTTGCCAGCACAAATAAATCTGTGAAATAGGCTGAAATGTTTGAGGTGATTTGTGACTCCCTTCAAATGGTCCCTTCAAATGGATTTCCCTCCCATTTGAGAGCAGCAGCAAATTTTGGCTTTTGCAGCAATTTGGCTGCTCCAAGCAAAGCAGAACACGGGAGATGAAGGCTGGGGGGCTTCCAGCAGAACTCCAACCATGCAGAACTGAGCTGCACACTGAGAAGCTTCTTGCAGAAAACCTTGGGAACGCACTGCAGTGCCACTGCCACGAGTGGAGAGGGATCATTCCCCTCATCCTCCAGCCCTGCCCGTCCTACCTTGTCCTTCACTGCTGGCTGTGCTTCCTCCCTTCCACCCCACATCCCTAATCCTTCACCACACAGCTCAGTGAAGCCCAGAGGAGCCTGAGTTGATCACATCCATTATATTTTCTTCAGAAAGAGCTTGACAGCCCAAAGAGATTCCTGACAACCACGATGCCACCACCATCAGCAGTAACTGTGTCCCCTGCCACGGCCACTCAGACAATGCTGCCGTGTCTCCTGTCACCAGGCTCACTGGGGACAGCCCTGTCCTGAGAACTGCCCACCTCACCAATGATTGCTATAAATAATTAACGTGCATTCCTCTAATCCTTTGCTGGAACCACGGCCTCCCTAACCAGGGCAATGCATCACAACTTCCAAACAAACACTTGGCAGCAGCACGCGTGGGAGGGGGTATGTATAGATGTTTAATGGTGTTTCTCTTACAATCGAGGTGCTATAGCACTTAGGAAAGGCATTTTTGGTGGTGGGAGAAGAGGGAGAAGAATATTGATACACTAAATACAGGAGGAAACACTATTAAACTTCATGCAACTACCAAGAGCCACTAAAAAAAATCAAACCTCATTAAATACCTTTTGCTATTTCAAATCACATTTAAATGTGCCTGTGATAGATCTGAGCTTTAGCTGCCAGTAATGACAACTGCATTGCTGCAAGGAATTTACACATGATGAGATATATTTTATACATGTTTTTATTAACAGTCACCCGAAAGCTTCAGCATCACTCACAGAGCTGCACAGCAAACACACACAGCTACGATACTATTTGTACTGTCTGATGCAAGAAGGGCTTGGATAACATTTGTTTAGTCAAGGACAAACAGTCCTGGGGCCAGTAGTGGATGGGTGGAAAGGCAAAGTTGGGTAACACTTCCGGCCTGCAGAGAAACAGAGTCCCTTCAGCTGAAGGGTTCTTGGGGAGAAATGCAGATAAAACCAAACTGAGCTGCAGTCCAGGTCACACTCCAAGGGCCGCCTCCTGGGCACAAAATACTTCACAAATAATCACCACAGAGTTAAGGAAATGAGTCCTGAGGTTCAAGCAGGGCCTTAACAAATACCTCTCGTTTCTCACCCAACCACAACAGAAGGCAGCGATGAGGAAGGCCAGGGATGCTGTTCCAGAGGGTGGTGTCAGTCATCAAAGTCGATTCTGATGGGGCCTCCTGTCAGGACGTGGTCTGCCATGCGAACAGCTCCCTCCTCCTGCTCCTGCTCCCGTTCCCGCTGCTCGGCCGCCCTGCGGGCGCGTCTCCGGCAGCCCTGGGCGCAGCGCGACGTCTCGTCCAGCGCCCCGCACACGAGGATGCGGCAGTGCAGGAACACCTCCTGCGGTGGGGACACAGCAGCACGGTCACTGCACGGCTCTGGGCACCGCTGGCCACCGGAGCCAGCGGCACAGCATTCCTGTGGCACGCAGCCCGTGTCCCGCATCGCCGTCCGCAGCCGGAACGGCCGCTCCGATGGTTTCCTTGTGTGCCTTCTCCAGAGAGCCTGGCTGAGATCTCAGAGCCAGGAGTGGGGAGACAGGGGATAGGAAGGTGTGGAATGATCCTCCAGGTGAAGGGATGAAAACAGAAGGAACCAGCTTGGAAGAGCTCGCATGGACAGGCAGGAGCTGCGTGCCATGATGGCAGTGAAGCCTCGCAAGGATTGATGGAGACGTGCGAGAGAATTTCAAGTGAGCTGGGAAAACAAAGCCAGGAAACCGAGGGGAAAAAGGAGGAAAACACAGGGTGATGAGAGGCTAAGTTGAGGGAAGAGAGAGAATGCAAAGAGCAAGGAGACAGCTGCCTTTTCTCCTTGCACTGCAAAGGGAGTGACAGGACTGCTGCTCCCTGCCCTGTAAATGACAAGGAGAGCAAGGAAGATCTCTGCAAGCAGCAGCCACAAACACTTGGAGAGTTTGAAGCAGAATCCATTGTGCAGGATGGGAGGATGCAGGTTGGAGGCAGCAGGGGTAATCAGAAAGCCAGGGAAAATTCCTGAATTTCAGATCTCATCTGTTTTAACCCTACCGGGGCTCTCCAGTAGCTGGAGCAGCAGATTTTGGAGCAGGCAGTGTTGGCTGAGCATAACAAAGACTGGAAGATCCAATTTCCTCCAAGAGAGAAAGGAAAGCTATTTGCATTAGGAAAATGGCATTATCCTTCCATTGTCCTCCAAATACAGAGCTTCTGCCCCAGAGAGACAGCCTGGTTTCACATTGAATTAAGCAGTATGGTGGCCTTCTGTCTGGAGTCCTGGCATCTGTACTCACAAGAGCTAGAGAAGACACAAGGTTGAAGAGATGCCAAACTAAAAACTGTGTTGTTTTAAAGACAGCGTACTGTGAAATGTGCCTGGTGACTGAGAACACTACTCTCACCCAGCAAAGAAGGGTCCACCCTGGAAGTAACAACAATTTTAGCCTGCTGTGGCACTGATGTTCCAAAACTGTCCTTCATATTTTAATTTCAGTTGTTTTTATCAATCCCTCCTGAAGTACCTGTGTCAGGCTCCTGTAAGGTGCAACTGCTGGAACAAGCACAGCAGCATCTGCTTTGGGCCAGCCATTCCATACCCTTTTCCAACTTGGTGCTGAGGCTCCTCAGTCATATCAGAGCTGATGAAATATCTAAGAGTTGAGTTTTGAGCTTACCTTGTTGTCTTTGCCCACAAACTTGAACACAGGAACCTGGAAATGCTTGGCAAGATGGTCCTTTGACGTGTACTGCTTCACAGAATCATCAGAAACACAGCTGAGGAGAGCAGAGGGATAGGCTTTAATGGGTTTCCCAGAAATGGAAAAAGAAAGAGAAAAGACATTCCAGCCTACTTAACCAGAGAAAGAAAAGGAGGGATTGGTTCTCTCAGGCTCAGCTACCATCTCTGCTACTTCCTCTTTGGCCACAGGAGAAAAGTGGGGAATGATGGGGAAAAACAGCAGCATTGCTAATAGCATCTGCAGACAAGGAGCTGCTCAGCAGCAGAGGGCTGGCAGGACGTGGCCCAGTCCCCTCAGAGAGGGACTGCCAGGGAGCTGCAGGCAAGTGTGTCCTCATTTCACCTTCCTGTGCAACAGCCTGCAGTGTTATACACAACAGAATGTGCCATGCACTTACTGTATACACGTAGATATGCACATAAATTATGCCTAAAATGAAGCAGCCTGCACCCCCATTACTAAAATATGACAGATGATTAAAACAACAACAATCCAGATTTACTTTGCTTTCCTACTAGATTTGGTCAAACAGCTCAAATTCACTACACTAAACATTTATAATTTCAGTTTTTCCATCACTGCCAATGCAAGATTGTACGACAGGTTGCAAAATTGCAAGAAAATAAGCTGCTTTTATAACAAGCTACATTCCAGGTGTAATGCATTTATAAAGTATTACAGCCTGCTTAGTTTGACAGACAAAAAGTTATGGTGGCTCAATAATTACTGCTGGTTATTGCAAAGCCTTGGGCATCTTGAGAGGCCCTGAGGCTGCTGTGAAATTGCATTGCAATGCAGCTCATCCTTTCTAGCAATTTAATTCCATAAATGTGGGCTTTGAAAGATATTTAAAAAACACAAAAACAACAAAGTGGTAGAAGAGGTACTGGTGTAGCTCGAAGTCTTGCTCTTGCAGCAAGTTTCAGCTCCCATCTTTATGTGAAAAATGTGCATGGCATTGTCAGCAATGCTGATGTTTTACATGTTCAGTTGTAAAAAAAGCAGTTCTGCCTTCACTGGAACCTTTGGGAATCTCTATGCTGTTAAAATTCCTTTTTAAACAAGGCATCTGGTCATAAGGAATGACAGTTAAAGACTTTTCCTAGGTGAGGGGCCAAGCTCTAGGGCCATGAAGTCAACTCATAGGCATGTTCTCATTTGTGAGCATATAAACTGTGATGATTATTGGACACTGGCTCAAACTGACTCCTAAATCCCAGGTTCTCCAAAGGTTCCCCACACTGGTGGAAGGAAATCTACTGGTTTGGGGCTAGGGAGAGGGAAAGTGGAAGAACACTACAAAGGAATCATAGATACATAGACAAAACCAGCTCAGAAAGCTCATGAGTCACAAGGGCAAGTCCTTTTGCATTTATGGGGCCAGACCATATCTCACTCTCCTAGGAAACCCCCAGAGACCCTACTGCCCACTTTGGAGAGGTGAGAACAGATAGTTATGGAGGGAAAAGGGGTGAGACTGGTCAGGATATGGGGAAAATCACCCTATCCCTGTGCATAATGGGCTTGGGTTTGGGGAGCAGAGTGGCAGTGCCATGGGAGCTGTGCTCTGACCCTCTTATTCAGGCTTGCAAGGTTGAAAGGAAGGCTTGCACAATGAAATATCCACCTCAGCCTAACAAATGGGGCAGCCTGAGGCAAAACAAGATGAGCTTTGCACCTTAAGCACCTCGTGCTCTGCTGAGCCACAGCTCCTGCCCTCAGCAGTGACACGACCTTGCTGCAGATGCCCCAGAGAGCTCCAACGTTTATCAGCTGTGCCATCGGTCAATGCCTCTGGTTCACTTTGTTTTCTGAAGGCAGGCAATTAACAGAGAAGACAGCAGTAGAGGGAATTTTCCCATTCCTCAGCCCGAGGTATAGCCCCTCCAATTTAAACAGTGTTTCCCTTTGGAATATGGGGTTTGCTCTTGCAGGTGTGATCCTGATACAAAACTGATTAACTGATCCTGATAAACTGTTACAAAAATCCCATCTTTATTGCCATGAGCTTGTGGGGCTGGATTTCTATAAGGAAACTGAGTTACTACAGAAGTGTTTGGAGCAGGGACAACGTAGCTGTGCATTCAGCAAATTTAATTTTGAATCACTGGGGACACTGGGGACTGCAGTGATGGCTGCAGAGTGGAGCACTTTTCCCTTCAGTGAAGTTTTAATGCCCTCTGCAGGTACCAAGGGACTGCTGGTGCCATAAATCCTCCAGCCAGTGCTGGGGCAAATTAAAGAGATGACATTTCCTGCCTTCTCCATCCAGCTCAGGTTTTGGCTGCTGTTTTGAATCCCATCATTTTCACTCATGGGGAGAAACGAATGAATGTTTGGGGCCTTGACTCTGTGAAGGGTCCACAGGAACAGCTAAGCCAGGGAGTTGATAAAATCAATTTTTCCATTACAGATCTGTTCATAAAGCCCAGAAATGTTGGGCACAGAAGGACTGCAGCCTAGGATGGAGGGAGAGCAGGCTAATGCTGAATCCTCTGTCAGAAGGAAATGAAAACAGTATTTCTGGTTACTTTACAGTGCAGGACCCTTTTGCTACAAGACAACCACACAGGACTTGCCATCAGCAGCTGTAACAGTGGATGATTTAGTCTGGCAGCTGAGGACATGATTGTTGTCAGCACTAAATGGTCTGGCAGGCAACATACAGGACTTACACAAGCACAGTCCCTTGACTATCAGGCCACAACTCTTGGGTATGTCTTAGATATTCCTTTGGCTGGATTTCCCTCCCTAGAGGACAGCAGACTGCCTCACAGCTATGACATTTCCTCAGAGCCGTCTGGTGAAGCAGCTGGATGCAAACACTCCACAGCAATGTTGTTGCATGGCACAGTCTTTTCAACACCAAAAGAGGTGTCTGATAAGAGGGATCATCTCAGGAGCCACAGCTGAGCCTGCAGCAAGGCTCCCCAAACCTCTGATGCAAAAACCACTACAAGAGTGAACCCACAGATCTGCACAAAATTATTTTTAGCATATCCTGGAATGATCACTAACCCCAAACACCTCAAAAAAATACAGCCAAAGTTTATTGCACTGACAGGCATCAGGGAGAGCAAAAGCAAGAGGTTCTCCTGCAGCTCCCACCAGAACTAGCAGTGGGTTCTTTTGGCTCATGCTATAATAAGGCCATTATAAGAAAATTAAGAAACTTGCTCCAGTTGCTGTGTCAGCTGTCTGGCAGCAGCACATGGCCATGGGGGTTCTGTACATTGGCTTGGCACTCTGTGGCTGGCAGAGAGGATATCAGGAAAGAGAATCCACAGCAGCCAACTCAATTATCCACAAGGCCAGTGACAGGGAAATGCACCCTGCAAAGGCTGCACTTGGAGGAACTGCCTCCCACTGCTTCTCCCAATTCCTTTTGATGGGACAGGTGGTTTCAGCCTGATGGCTGAAACAGGCAGGGCACACAGGCTGCTGTGGAGAAGGGACAGTGTTTCCTGCATCACCCAGACAACTCATCCCCATTAAACTGCCAGCAAGAGAGGGAACAGTGAGCTCACCCATCTTGAATCAGGTAGTACTTCAGGATCTCGTCAATTTTTGAGGTGGGAGTGGCAAAGCAGCTCTCCACCAGCGTCTCCAGCCCGCTGACGTGCACCAAGGGCTCAATCCCAAAGTACAGCGAGTCCCGAAGCTTGAGGGTGGGCAGAGCACCCCTGTAGGGCTCATCAAAGTCCTTGTCCTTGAAGATCTCCAGGGTGAAGGGGAAGACGCCCTGGTTGCGGCTCATGATTTCCAGGGGGGAGTTTTTGAGGTTGGGCACGTAGCCCTCGGAGATGGTGTAGCGGCGCGGGAACTCGCACGTCACCGGGATCAGCAGCTTGCTGGTGCGCACAATGATGTCCCCATTGCTGCCCGGGGTCTGCTTGGGCAAGCCAGTCACCAGGTTGGTGGCAATGATTTTGTCGTTTATCACCTGCAGCGGAGAAAGGGGAGATCATCGAGAAAGACCTCTCTGGGCTGATGCTCAGAGCAGGCACTGAAGGCTCAGCTTGTGAATTTACACCCCGTAGTGGTTTTGGTTTGCTAATTTGAAACTGTTTTCTTGTGAGATAGGATTAGGAGGAAGGCAAAATAGGCTTAACTTTAAATGGTAAAAAGAGAAGCTTTATTTCTAGAGGCTATAAGAAAAAGAAACATTTTAGACCACTTTTCCTCCCCCTCCCCCCCACTTATTTAATACTGAAAACGTACAGAAAACAGCTCAGTTAGTTTACTGTTTCTAAATTCGTCTTTCACTAATTTACTCGGGAGAGGAGACTTCTCTGTTAAGTTTATGGAGATTTTGCCACAAGAAAGAGTTTTCTTGTGGCCTTGATGTCATAGTGATCAGCTTCCCAGGAGAAGGGAGTTTTGATCACTACATAAAAATTCCTTCCTCAACTAACAGTTTTTTTCAGAACTATTACTGAGGACCACCAGAATGGAGCTGCTTATCCTCACAGACCAAACCCTGGTAGGTCCTTGGCAAAGCACCACACTGGATCCTCACCAGTCGCCAGTTTAACCTTTGAAACATTACCAGGAGACCAGAATGTGTCTCAGCAGGAGGATGAAGAGTGAGGGCACTTGGACCTTCTACCCCTGTGAAGCAGGAGGGGAGCAGAAAGCAGCACCCGTGCAGTCAGACACACACACTGCTGGAGGGGGGATGGAACAAACTCTCTGACTTTGGTCTGCTCTGAGGGCAGCTGCATGGCAACACAGGAAAGGGCTCTGAGGGTACAGCTAAATCAGCTTCATTCCCCAAGCAAGCCCCAGCCAAATCCCCCAATCCCAGAGAGTGGCAGTAGGTACACATACATCCACCACAGTACCACAGGACTTCAGGGAGAAATGGATGTTGACGTGAGTGCCGTTGGACACGCCTTTGCACGAGGTGTTGATGAGGGAAAGGTCCAGGCCTCCAACCAGGTCCTTTGGGATGTTCACCTCAATAGAGCTGGACTTGCACAGCACTGGAACTGCAAGAGAAGACTCCAGAATAACTGTGCTACAAACCCACCAGTGAGCTGGGGGAGGGCTATACCAGTTATATTTGGGGGAAAAAAGGGGAATCATAGACAGCATTTATGGTTATGATCCTACCACAGTACTGTAAGTACCCACCTTGCATTCCCACCTACACAGCACAAACCACTGCCCCAAATCCTCCAGCCACAGCAATGTCTCAGAAAGCAATGAAGACAAATCACTGCACTTGCAGCAGAAATGTAGCTGTGCTTTCCAGCTTCACTTTAATATCAGATTTGGTTGATATCTCTTGCACTGCAATGTCCTGGGAAGAGCCTTTGCTAGATATGGGTATCAAATTCACAACACCCCAGGCAAAGCCATTTTTTAAGACCCTTAATCAGATTTTACATCAAACCCAGAACCTGCTGAAACAAGACAGAGTAATTCCATATAGATACCGAGCTAAAATGGAAGCACCTCAAAATGCCATAATAATATTTTTATAAGCAATAAACCCAGCCCTGACAAACAAACCCAATTAGCTCACTCATTCCACCTCCTTCCAACCTTTAAATTTTAATACAGGCCTCCGTGTGAATTTTTTTTACATTAAAGTTTCATTACATAAGAAGCAGGAGAAAATGGAGCTTGGACAAAATAAAAAATGAAGGAAGAGAGAATAATATTCAATAAAAAAGTAGTTGCTGTATAAATATTCCTTGGAGATGTTCAGTTCAGTTAGAGACAGGACAAACATACTGGTGGCATATATCCTGGTTTCAGCCAGAAAAACAAACCTTTTGCAGGATTTACATTTATTTTAAAACAAAATCCCACGGCAAAACCTTTTTTATAAATATACTCGTTTCCTGAGATTTTTGACAAAATTAATTGCAGTCCCAGTCCTTGACATTCCTATGACCTGCATTCCCTTAATTTCAATCATTAATTATATAATTTAGGATTCTGGATATTTGACATAAGGCACACTGCTAAAGCAGGCATTTTATTTCACCCTCCTTTAAAAATTTCCCTGTCCCAGCTCAGGTATTTGCAACAGCCTCTGAGTACCTCCAGGGTGCATTTTTGATTAAAAGTTGATAATTCCAAAGTGATATGCTAAAATGTATGCAGAGTGCCCAAAGCAGTATGTTCCCATAATGACACTGCTGGGTTAGAACAGAAGCTTAAAGAACGAAAAATTACCTTAACCTTCCTTCCACTGGCAGCAGAAGGCAAATGGGAATAACTGAGCATGTCAAATGGCTCAGGAGCAGACAAAGGGACTTGGAGAACACAGAATAATGCAGACAGAGAGGAACATCCTTTGCAGAACTGATTGGCTCCATCTGGATTTAAGCACTCGCTGTTCTAGGGCTTCTTGATAAATAAGAAAATGTAACTGCTTTTATAAAGGTGACATTCAGGGCAAGAGATTTGGATCCCAAGTGCAATTCTCTGAAGTTCAAGACTGATTTGGTTCAGTATCTCTCTGTTTCTGGCACAAAGTGAGAGAAAAGAAAACTCTCCATTTTCCATGTGCTCCAGAGCTGCAGGACCTGTGTGTCCTCCACCACCTGGACACAGAAACGAGTGAAGGGAACCTCTTAACTCAAGTCAACTCATGGCTATTTGGGAAAACACCCAGTGTGTGCCAGTCAAACATTCTTCACCCTCATACTTCTCAGAGCACCTATGAGAACAGGGAAAGCCTCCTCATTTCCACTTTAAACTCTGTTTTGCACCAACACCTCTGAGCACCCGGGAGGAAGCTTCTGTGGCGATTCCAACACTCATTTCTCTGTCTGCTGTTGTTGCTGGCACCATATTCCACCCTCTGGCTCCTTCCTTGGCCTTTCAAAGTGCTGCTGCTTGGAGCAGAGGCTACCTTCCTGCACAGACTGCTCAGCAGAGCAGGCTCTCTGGTCATGGGGAGCCCTGACCCACTGCTACAAACATAAACCCTGCACAAAAATTCGGGCAGAGGACAGGGGGAAAGAGCATTTCATCCCTACTCTTCAGGAAGAGGTGGGGTAGGATGGGCAGCAAAACTCCAAGTATTTTGCTGGCTGGTATCTTCGTGGAAAAATTGCAGCCTCTAGACTCTGATTTCTGTGGAAGATTATTAATGTTTCTTCTGAACATGGAGACAGTGCAGAGGAGAGATCTGAGAGATCTCAGAGAGGTTGCAGATCCAATTGCTTCAGGGTACCATGCCTGCCCTGCACTGTTAATTGAAGCAATATAAACCTGATTAGGTGTCATAAGAAACTGTGTGGTGCAGCTCCATACCTGAATCTCAGGCCACAGCACGGGGAGACAAATCCATGAATGCAAAAGAAAAGGCAATTTCACTTTATGAGATGCTGTATCTTGAGCCCCAGCCTGTCTCCCAGCAGTGCTGCTGCCCTCATTAGCAGCCTCACAAACAGCAGAAACCCTGGCTGGGAAATCCAGGACTTCCAACCCTGCTGGGATTGCCTCAGGGGCTCAGGACTGGAAAACATCATTCTGTTCTGGCCTGTATCCATCAATCAGATCTTCAGTCAGTGAGTATGATCACAGCTCTTGGAAATCCCCACCAGCACTGCTGGATCTCGAGTGGGCAATGCTCACCCTTGGGAGCCCTGCATTTCTAAAAAGCTTAAAAAGCAGAAATTCCATCAAGTAGAACCATTCCAACTTCCTCTCTGAGGCATTCCTGTCCTTTTGGCCACCATGAAGCCCAAATCTGTCCCTCTGACTGATATCTGGGCACTCTGTGGCACATCAGACTGCAGGAGGTTCTCTGAGCACACCAGGCAACACCAGGCTGCTGGTAGGCTGGATGAATTTGCAAAAGAAATCTTTGCAAAAAAACAGGGAGCTTGTTTTTTCCATGTGCATGCCATAGGCACAAGCGACTCAGCATGAAGGACTCCCTGTGGAAAGTTCAGAAGGAAGGTTCTCCAAGGATAATGCTGCTCTGGCCTCTACACAGCAGAAGTAAAAGTCAATTTTTAGATGCTATCCCGGGCACTTTTCCAAGGGGCAGCAGGAGCACCTAATATCAAAGCTAGTGCCATGCTTCAAGGCATAGGAATGCTTACTGGAATGGCATACTTGGAAAAAAACATGTCTCTTTCTTGAACCCCATTCTTGGAAGGGACTGGACTGCTTTAGCTGGGATTCTGAAGTTTGAAGCATGGAAAATGTCAGTTTTAACAGCATAAATTTATCAGAGGTGTGCACAGAGCCTTGTGGCTGTTGTCCTGCCTGGATAGAAGAGCAACATCTTCAGGCTCTCACTTTTGGATGGTCTGTCATTAGTAACAAAGCTCCATTAACCCAGCTGGAGAGGACAGACTAAGGGAAGACAGCAAAAACAATAAGAGAAGTTCCTTCAGACATTCCCTCGGGGGACAGACACTGACAGGGAGATTTTGTTGACCTACCTTGGCAAGTGTGGTTGTCTTCTGACAGAACAAGTCCCCTGGGACATTCACACTGGTAGGTGTCTTCCACTTCAATGCAGGTGTGGCTGCAGCCTCCGTTGTTATTGTGACAGCCTTCAATTTCTGGGAAAGAAAGGAAAATCAGCACATCCTGACAGACCCCCAACAGACCCCTGGCCACCCAACAGTCTGAACAATACAGCTCAAAGGGAATAGTTTGTTTCCCAGAAAATGAGGTGGAGATCCCTTTTTTAACTGTACACTTTTACTTATGCAGAGCATCATGATTTTTTTCTTTCAAACAACCTTAATTGCTTGATTTTTTATTAATCCTTTGGGGTGAATATGCTAGATGAGTTCTACTGTTCTCAGTAAAATAACATAAGATAAGCAAATCATAAATATAAAAGATTTCTCCCCGAGTCTGCCATCAGAAATCACTGTATGGTTTTCACTGAAATGGAAAGAAAAAGATGGAAATCCCACACTCAATCCTACATAGTGCATGGAAAATAACAGCCTGAACACCCCATATGAGTCAAAGCAATGGGTGAAGCATCGTAATGTAAATTTTGAGATACTTTCAACTCTACTCAGCCTCACCAACTCACGTAATCAAGCTAAATCTCTTGCATTTGTTCTTTGCAGCAACAAGCTGTGAGGTGGTTCACACCTCACATCCCATTCTCTTGCTGGCTCACAAAGCTGAGGGCACATCTTCAGAAATAAAACTCACTAACAAGATTGTAAAAATCCCCAGCAGCAGTGTTAAACTCCTGAAAGGCACCATCCTTCTTACAGAAGGGAAATTAAATGATATATCAAAGGCCCTAAAAGCCAACTTGGGGAATGGCAGAAACAAACGAGTTTCCAAACAGACTATTCCAGCCCTGTCAGAAGAGTGCAGCACTTGGGAATAAAAATTGCACAGCTCATTTATGTGATGCCCCAGCAGCTCAGAGCTGGATGTGGCAGGGACAAAGCCCACAGACCATTTTGGGCTCACATAACTTGACAAGTACTTAAGGAGCACTCTGCACAGCAGCATTTCCCAGGGAACTGTCACTGCCTGGATGAGTGATGGATGAGCAGAGCTCAGAGAGCAGATTTAGCTCTTTTGGGTAACCAAAAAGTGAGGCACATCTGTAGTTGTTTTTCTTGTCTGAGGCCCCACAGAGTCTGTGAACAGCACCCAGCAGCTTTGCTGTGAGGGAGCACAGTGCTTTTCCACAGCTCACCCCAGAAAACATCAGGCACACATCATTTTTCGCTGGGTTTGCCTATTTCTGCTCAGGGATGTTTGTACATTGTTAGTGACAACACATCAGGCCCACAATTTGGTCTTCAAGCCAGCAGTCTAAATTTATCAAGGGTTTTCAACCTGGCTGTGCCACAACTGTGAAGGAACAGTGACAGCTGCACGGAGCAGCACAGCCCACAGACACCAAAGAGCAAAAATGCTGCCCAAATCCTAAATTTTACTTCTGTCCACAGATTGGCACTCCCTCTCCTCAATCTCTGTCCTGGGAAGCTAAAAAGTAATTATCTCATGCTCTAGTCTAATATCATGACTTTACCCCGTGCCTAATGTGAGCTGCCAAAAATCAGAGCTGCTAAATCTGCCCTCACAAAACTCTACCACACAAATCTCCAGAGCCAAATCCCAACAACTCCAGCAACAAGTTCTGCCTGGACAATCAATCTTCCAGATCCACTGCTGCCTGTCCTCTGTGGAGATGAACACAAGCAAATCCTAACAAAAATGGACAAGGCAGGGACAGCAACAAGGAGATTTCTCTCTGCTTGCTTAGAAGGATATTTTAGTATCAACATCTCTGGCAAGCACAGAGGTGATATCAGTGACATTTAATCCCAGGTGCAAGGAGCCAAGAGAGAGCCAGTGTTGCAAGGGAATGATTTCTACAGTTTCCAGCAGCCTGTGGGAGCTGCTGCCTCACCTTCACAGGTTTTCCCATCGCTTCCCAGCGTGCGCCCGACCCCGCACTCGCAGCGGAAGGAATTCTTCAGGTTAACACAGAACTCGCTGCAGCCTCCGTTGTTGTGCTCACACTCATTTTCATCTGAAAAAAACAAGCTCTGGAATGAATAATCCTACTACAAAAGTAGTAATACTCACAGTAGCTTTTGAATCTCTTGGTAAAGCTCTGAAAATTCCTCTTAAGTTTTGCAATGGATAAAGTTGCTCTGTGTCTGTCTGCCTTTCTTTTTTTTTTGTTTTTGAAAAGTACTTTGTTATCTGAGATTCTAATTCCTGAACCTGATTTTATCTCTGTGTGCAAAAAGCAAATCAAACAGAGAGGAAGGGGCAGACATTGCTCTTGCTGAGCCACAAAATGGATGATTTCTCTTAGGCAGGCCAGGATGCTGAAGTTATCAATCGAGGTTCACATGGGGTTTCATCAAAACAGCTTAGAAGGTGGCATTTATTAGGTGTCAGAAGCTTAAAACCAAAAAAAAAAGTACCATTTTAACAGACAGGTCAGAGATGAGCTCTCCCAGGTGTCTGTGGTCACACACATGCACAGTACCCACAGCTGGCAGCTGGTGGTGGTGTCTCCTTCCACAAGCAATGTGAATTGAGTATTTTTAGCCAGACTTGGCCAGTACCCCCCTTTAGGAGGCAGGAAGCACATCCAGGAGACTCACACAGACTCTGCTTTTCACACATGTGACAGGCTCCACACTTTCCCTTCTAAAAATAAAACCAAAGCTGCTTAAAAACAGAAGGTGAAGAGGGAAAGGGGCTACAGGCAAAGGCACGGAGATGTTGTTAGAAGGGTCCAGAGATTGTCTTGGTCAAGGGCTGGGCCCAGAAATTCCCCTGACTGGTTGTTCCAAGTTCTACAGCACACACAGATCTCTGTCCCTGCTCTTCCCCACCAGTGAGAAGCAGCATTTCTGATATGCAGGCTGGTTGCTTGAAACTGGATTGGGACAGTGCTAAGCTGATTTTAATCACAGCTTAGCAGAACATGGATACAGGCATTGAAGAAGTCAAAGGCAATGCATGGAGTGCGGGTACGTGACAGGAAATCTAAGACCTTATTTAACCCCTAAATGAAAATGTAACTCAGGATCAGCCGTTCTGCTCTGGGATTTAAAGCATCAAATGTACTGAGATGCACAGGGAGCTGCACAGAGCTGCTCAGCCTTCACAGAATGGTCTGGGTTGGAAGGGACCTTCAAGTTCATCTTGTTTCATCCCCTGCCACTATCCCAGGTCGCTCCAAGCCCCATCCAACCTGGCCTTGGACACTTCCAGGGATGGGGCAGCCACAGCTTCTCTGCTGCCTTATTGCAGCAGCTTCAGTCCCCTCTTCAGGGGAGCTGGGAAAGGAAGCACAGTTTCTGTTTAGGAAAAACAAACTGGGATTTATTTGGTTTCTCCATAAGGAGGACACAGTTTCTCTCAGAGATGTGATTGCACAATTACTCAGCACAACAGAAAGTTGTTAGAAAGATCACAGAGCCACCCAAGAGAGGCTGCAGGTAGATGAAGCAGTGTGATCATTCCAGCTGAGATGCTTTGCCATCTGGGAATCTGGAGGAGAAGCAGCAGTGCAGAAATCCTGCTCGTGGGGGAATGAAAGCAGCTGCAGCACACACAGACAAGCTCAGGACTCCTGTGTGCCCCCCTGCTGCAGGAAATCCTTTCCTCTGAGCCTGCCACACATTCACTGAGTGCTAGTGCTCGTCAAGGGCACTTGTGTGACTGGAAGGCTTGCACAGAAGCAGCCAACAAATGCTTTTAATTATCTGAGAGAGCTCAGTCAGCCACTTGGCTGCCGGCAAGTGGAGCTGCTTAAGCAAAAGCCTTCCCCAGAATCACTGTGAGCAAGTGCAACTCTGCAACAGAACCAGGCTGCTCCTTCCACACACTGGAATGACTGTGGACCCTGCCCTGGTGCTCTCAGACATGGGGTATGTGAAGAAAGAAACCACCCACATCTGCTTTTTCAGGTGTAGCCCCTATGGAACAGACTGACCTGCCACACAGCCTCCTGGACCAATTCTGCTTTCAGCTTCACCACCAAATCAAGTGACAGATGAGATTCCTCCCCTCCTTTATCTTTTCCTATCCATTGGTGTGGCTCTGCAGCTTCCCAACAGCCACCCCTTTCCAGCACTCTGGCTTGTCCCATCATTTTCCTGACCTCCCAGTCCAGGTGCTCTTCCCCAGCACCACACACACAACTACAGCCACTCTCTCCTCAGAGCTTCCTAGGGATTCCCCCACAAATCTCCAAAGCCCATATTCCCCCCTCTGCTCTCACCTCCCTCCTGGCCATGCTGGTCTCTGCCATCACGTGCCAGCTCCTTGTCATGCTGCCTAAAACCACTGCAGCTGTGGGGGGACTTGAGAGTTGTTTGGGTCTCTTCAAGCCCGAGGCCTTGGACAGTGTCCCAAAAGAGCAGGAAGTATGGTGGAGTTTAGTGTGCAGCCCTACAGCAGCCAGCAAAACTTCTTTTGGAGGAGAGATGTTCAACAGAGCATGTGAGAGGAAATCTCTGATGCCAGACTGCACAGCACTTCCTGAGTGCCACAGTGATACCACATGATCCTGCACCATCATCTTGCACAGAGACTCTGCCACTGAACCATGCAGAAGGCAAACCCAGCCTCACAAATGTGGAGCTCCAGGGGCACCAGAATGGATGCAGTCATGGGATGCCATATCTTGGAACCATTTAAAGAATCACAGTCCTGGTTCTAGGCAGCAAATGGGAAAACTCCTCTCAGGATATGTCATTTTTTATAGTGCTTTGTAAGGCAAGGGATTGAGATGTGAGCAATGAAACAAATGGAAGAAAAGCACCAGTAAGTGGCACAGCTTATTTCCACCCTTACCAAGGCATGTCTGGCCATCAGGTCCTAGTGTTGTACCCGGGGAACACGTGCAGTCACTGGTGTCCAGGCAGGGGCCCTGGCAATCCACCACATCACAGATGTCATAAAAATCTAGGGCATGACAAGAACAATGTCAGCACAAAGCACTGAGCATGCAACAAAAGTACAAGATTTGCCCCATCAGCTTCCCACCCTGGCCCACGCTGGGAAAGCTGACCTTGCTGAAGCTGCAATTGAGTCTAATTACTGCAAGTCAGAGATGCAAATTTTGACTTTGCATAAGACAAACCCCAGGACCCACAGGGGGCATTAAATCACTGAGGCCATGCTGGATCCCAGAAATCTGGGGCTTTTGATCTTTCTGTGCTTTCTGACACTGACCCCCTGGAGAACACTGCTTTTGGCCTGAGGTCTTGGAGAAGGCTTCCAAATTTGAGTGATGAAGTTAAAACCATGTGTGTGTAGTTAAATAGAAGTGTGTGCTTTCACATGGTGAAGGGTTTTAAATTTGAGGTTTTGACGGTATAGTAATAGGTATGGGACAAGATGAGGATTTTGGGTGGTGGCTCAGTGTTCATATTCCTTCTTCTTTATAGCTTCAGGTAGTAGTTTTTGGTTAGTCAGTGTCACACTGAGGGTCACGGGAAGTTAGTTATTGGGTTAAAAGGATAAATAATACAGGTGTTAATTCTCTATTGGACTGTCTAGCTTGTAGCAGCTGGATCTTCCTCCGTTTTATTCGCTTCTAGCTGGTGGCTAGAAATGCTTCTGAACGCTCTGCACTTTTTGATAAGATTTAATGAACAACCGAGCCTGAACATGAGAAAACCCGTGTATTTTTTAATCCTGGCTCTGAGTGAAGGCAGAAACCACTAATTAAGTGACGCAAAACTCCCACCGCTGTTACGAGGCCGGGTCAGCTGTGGGAAAAAATCCCGCCAGCGGAACAAAGCGGCCGAAACGGCCCCGCTGCTCCGACACGGAGCTGGAGAATCCAGGGGAGGGCACAGGGAGGCGACTTACGCCCGCAGTAGGCGTGGAAGCAGACGCTGGGCTTGGTGAGGTGGTACACGTAGTACCCCCCTGGGCAGGCCTTGACCTCGATGGTGGCGTTCCAGAGGCAGCAGTTGCCGCTGAAGCTGGCGCAGGCCTGGCGCCGCACGACGCCGTCGGCCGGGCGCGGGTGGCTGCCGTTCATCCAGATGGGAGCGTGCGTGCCGCAGTGGTTCTCGGCGATGCAGAAGGTGGGCATGGCGTCGCCGGCCATGCCCGTGAAGCGGTACCACTCGCCGTCGATGCCGCTGTCGCACGTGGGCTGCCCGTGGGAGGCGTTGATCCGGTGCTCCGTGTTCCTCCAGGGCTCGTTCAGGCTGATGTAGGCGGAGCAGGGGTCCAGGGCTGGGGGACACACACACACACACAGAGCAGCTGCTAGGTATCAAGTGTGGAGGGAGCAGAAAATATTCAAGAAAGTCTCTGCATCCCCAGAGCAGGCCCCTTGGAAAACCATAGCTTAAAGATAAGAAATGGCTTGTTAAATGATGAATATAAAAAGGAATCCTGCTTCCCCCTTTAGAAGACCCTCTTACCTATCTCTAATATTAGTGGTTCATTTTCTTTTACTACCCATAGGCTAGCTTTGAATATAAAATCATGGTTAGAATGTAGAATTCCCTTGGTAATTGGTGCAAACTGTGAAACCCTCAAAAGATATAAAAACCCCTGTAAAACAATAACGGTTGTATGTGCTAGATTGGATGCCTTCACAGAATAAACGATGGGTTTGTGCCTTTCTACATATGCCAGTCTCTATACCCCGCTGGTCTGAGGGCTCACTGCGAGCCAAAATTCTATCTGGGCAAGGCTCAAGGACGTGCTCCGTCACTGGGGACTGCTGAGACAGTTTTGGGGATCCCAAAAGGACCCCAAAACCCCACCGGCGACAATCAAGCATTTTTTTCCTCCGTCTGACTTAACAGAACTGTTGTGATACAGAGAGATCCCAATGGAGAAAAGGTGATGCCAGCAAACTCATTGCCTTGTGGAAAATTCTGACAGCTCGTCTCCAAGGTCTTGGAGGAACAAGTAAATTAGCAGGGCTCTTACAACATTATGCAACAGTTTGACTTGGTCTTTAGCTAATGGGGGAAAAAACAAGATGCAAGCAAATCTGAGGTCCAGGTAATGATTTTGCCATAGGAAATACACCCTGGGATCTAGCCTAGTGTAAGAGCCTGATGGAGAGATGGAGACTTCAGACAGCTCTTAAAATGCTGTTGGTTGCATAGACGAGGTTACAGCAGTTGGGGGTTGTGGGTGAGCCCAGAGCTGCTGGCTATAGGCAAGCTGTGTGTCCTGAAGCTCAATTCTATTCATAAAGCATTATATAGTTATAAAGTTTATAATTTAGTTATAAAGCATTATAAACTTTTCATTACAGAACATCCTAATACATAAAACCAATCAATCCTTTTACTATTACCTATAGCCTATCATAACTACTAACATTAACACATTCATGTTACTATTTTCCAATCACAAAAGGTTGGTATGTTACAGTTTAAGCTAGAAGTTGTTTTTCAGTTTTTCTGCAGTGGAGAATGCTGAGATCTTTTTTCTACTTGCACCATTGGCTTTCTTGTTTTCCTGTGAAAGTACTTGTGTTTGGTAAAAACATCTTTTGTTTGAGGTGGATTTATCCTTTGCTCTAAGTCATAAAAGCCCCTTCCTGCTCACTTGCTCTTTGCCTTCTAGTTACCCAATCAGACTGGCTCAGTAATTCTTTTCTGCTATATCAAAACTTGCTTTCATTTCTATAGAACCTCCTGTATATCTGTAAAAATTTTCTGTTAAATTTTCGTCCTTCCCAACAGCTTAGGACAACAATCCTTTGTTCAAGTACTAACTGAGCACCTGCAAGCTCCTCCTAAAGTCACTGGTAACTGTCCCAGCTGCCTTGGAACAAAGGACTGTATCTCAAACAGGTTATGCAGCCTCTTTTAAAACCCATCCACAGCCAGTGTTAGCCCTCACAGCTGAGCTGCCAAACCTTTTTACTCATTATCTGATAATCTAGGTCTGAATTGGCACCTTCTGGGGAGCACCACGTTAAACCCTTCACACAGCTGTGCTCCTTGCAAGCCCACAAACCCCCCTGATCTGCACAGGAGATCAGCAGCTTGTGAGTGAAGTGAGTGTTTGGGGGGCAAGACATGAACTCAAGGACTTCCTGGTAAGGGCATGTCTGTTCATGCAATGCTCAAGCAGTGTGTCCCTTTTCAGAGGCCTTTCTGAACCTTCTGCAAATAATTAAAATATGAGAGTACCATAGGGAGAATGTAAATGAAGAATGTAAGTGTTCATTAAATTCTCAGTCTCCTCCTAATTAACCCTCATTTGGCAGCTTCCTCACTGGAAGTCCAGAGGTTCCATTTTGCCTTACATTTAATACCTGATTAAGCACAACTTATCCATGACAAGCAATTCCCTATTAAGTAAAAGGAATGCTAATACTGCCCTGAGTAAGGAAAATTGATTACCATTTCCTAAATTAGGCTAATAAAACCAATCACTCTGACAAAATGCATCTTGGACTGGAACAGCCTCAACTTTCCACAGCACATTTCTTTTGAAGTTCTAAAGCTGTGCTGTTTTGTTTTGACAATAGTGTGATGGAGCTTGGGTGAGGGAGGAATACTGTGATCTTTCTATTAGAAACAAAAACGATCCTGGTTCATTATTTTGATTTGTTTCACTGACTTTAAAGTGGGAGCTACAAGTGCTTCAGAGAATAGACTTCAAGTCATTCTTATTTAACTGCGTCCTCTGTAAATATCTGTCCCACAGATGTGCCACCTCCTAGAAATATCTCACAAATAGAACATCTCTCATGCCTTCCTCAGCCACAGATACATTTTGCTTATTCTCAAACCCAGCAAAAAAGGCAGGAGCAGCTGCCAGAGCCAGGAGTGCTGCAGAGCTGGCACAGGGAGCGTGGATCTGGGTTATGAAGGAATCTCCAGTGCCACGAGTCAAAGACATGCAGGGGAGCTGATTCACTGTCACCACAACCAGCCTCGTTCTCCTGAGCAGCAGAGAGGGGAGTGCAGCAGGGAATTTCTGATGGGATTCACCAGGCATTCTCTGGTGAGCTCTCCTTTTCACCTGCCTCTGCTTCCTGCCCTTACCCCCAGACAGCAGCAGTGCTGTAAATCCCATCTTCCAAAGGCTGGTTTGACTTCTCCCAAAGGGAAAAGTTAGGTCCTGAACGGAGCTTCCTCTGGACTTCCCTCACTGTAATTCCCTTGGTTTCCACAAGAGGATTTGGTGTGGCCTTAGGGTGAGTCACCGACTGAGATGAAAAGGTTTTCGCGTTGTTAAAAGGCAAATGAGGTGAAGCGGGAATGCCCTGTCAGCACTAAAAATACCAACACCCTCATTAGCTTTCGTGTAATTATGAAATATCCTTTGTAGACAGGCTCTGGGAACGCTCATCTAGGGAGATTATATTGTCTGCCCAACATCCAGGAGATAATTTAAAGATGAAATTTAGTGAGATGAACATGCAGCAGCTCAGAGGGAGATGGAAGAAGGCACGTCAGGGGAACTGAGGTAGCATTCCCTCCCATCTTTCATTCCCCTGAGAGCTTCTGGCAAACAAGTAGAAAAAGCAGACAGTGCTCTTTGGAACACTGCACATCCTCACAGCCACCTTTGGACTGCCAGTGCTGCCCCACACCAGCCTCCCTGCAGACACCAGGTGTCTTTGGCAGCACGGTTTTTTAATTTTAACTAATTAAATTGAGTTTTTAAGAAAAAAATTCCACAAAACCAGAGAAGCAACCGATCAGCCTCTCACCTCTTCTCTCCAAACAACAAGCTTGGGGGCTTGCACAAAATGAATAACTGTCTCCAGCTCACTATTTTTCTTTTTTCTTGGCTCAATTCCTTTCCTCCTCAACGCCTCTTGCGTGGCCTGAGCAATTGAGGCTGACAAGCGTTGGCTACGAAGCAAAGCTTTTCCATTTGTAAGCTTGATGCTATCGTTAGTTCTCTGGCTGACATGGGAGCACACACACTGGGTGACAAATCAGGCTCCAGTGAGCACTGGTGAGAGCCCCAGCCTGCAGAGATTAACCCTGGGTGCACTGTGCAACTGGAGGTCTCTGCTCCAGCACAGCTAAGCAATAAAGGGAGCAGCACTGCATTACGGCACTAAATTCAGCTCAGATTTGTCAAGGAAGCAGGTGAAAAGGGAGCATAGAGTCTGAGCTCCAAAGGAAGAGGAAAATCCCACAGTGCCTTGGCAATAGAGGTTCTTCCACTATGGGAGACTTCACACTTTAACAGAAGGATCTTTCCAACTGGAAGGAATTTCACATCACCTTCAAAGAAAAGGGATTCTTCTCCCACCTTCCAGCCTCTCACTTACGAATACCAAGGCTCACCGTGAACCTTAGAAATAGCAAACACAAATTAGGCAATGCCTCTTTACTCACCCATCGAAGACACTGGCTGGAGCTGAACAACGAAGAAAAACAAGAACTGGAACATCCCACTGAGCCGAGGAAGAGCCACCACTCAAGGGACAGAGGCTTGAAAGTCCTTGTACAGGCTGTGGCTCTTGCTGCCTTCCTCTCAGTGGAGCTTCTGACTGCAAGATTCCAAGTGTGACTACTGCCCTGGAAGTTTATCAGAGGAAGAAGCCGAAGGGACGTGGGCTACAGCTCCAGCCTTGACCTCTCCAGAGCAGCTCTGCCCCTTACTGACAGCAGGGATGTACTCACTGATCAATCTTGTTTTTTAGATTTGACCTGCTATTGTTTTCTGCCCTGACTGCCCTGCAGTGACACCTCCACTATCTTATCCAGAGAAGAATTCTAACCAGGGACACCCGGACATCCCAAAGGGATGGAAAAGAAGAACAGATGGGTGCTTGTTATCTCTGCTCCTTCCACAAGTCACACTCTGGGCCTCTCTCCAGGCAGAAAACACCAACTAAGGAGCCTTAACTGCAGGAAATAGTGGCCAAAGGAGCAGCACTGGTCCTTCCGAGCACAGATTGCACAGGAGTGCTTGGAGCAGAGCTACAATGGGAACATCAGTCAAACTGAAAGACCGGTGCTCCACAGGGAAATGAGCTATTCCTAGGCTACACAGAGACCCCTGCCACTCCTGCTCACACAACCTGACCACTGCAGCCAGATGATCCAATAAGGCAAATAAAGACACTTTCCTGCAGTGCTCTTAGAATCCCTTCTCTTGAAAAACAAACTAATCCCAACGATATGGAAATTAATTTTGATGCAAAACCCAGTAATTGACAATCTCTCCTGACTAGTTCAAACCAAACTGGGCTGAGTTGTAGGTGACAGCCACAAGCTCTAGATGCAGCACATTGAAATGTGTTCTTTACTACAGCAAACCCAGACAGGGCTCTTCCCTCTCACCCCACTCCAAGAGCTCTCCATCAGCAATGAGTGCAGCTGAGCCCACAGTAATCACACAATCAGGCAAACGTGGGCATTTCCCCATTCCCTTGGCATCCTGCATTTCTGCAGCAGGCTGGCCTAAGAAAGGACATCAAGCTTCAAATCCCAGCAAGAAAAAAAAGTGGCTCCATTATTGAATTTGCACAGGATAGGGAGTAAGGTGCTTGTCTGTCTTGCAGGGAGTGTACATCTCAGAAAATTCTCAATGGCCTCTCTCTGTCGGGGTGTGCCCCTGGGAGTGAAGTGCTCTTCTCCACCCCAGCACAGGAGTCTTTTTTCAGTGGTGAACAAAAAAAAAAAAGCTCCAAATAAATTACTGTTATTGCTCCCATAAGGAACAAAAATATAAATTCTTGTGGCTCTATTGTGCTGACAGCTGTACAGCAGTACCAGAAAGGTTTTTCCAACAACAGGAAAGGCGAACAGATTCACTACACAAAGCTATCAAAGCAGATAACCCTCAAGAGGTGATTATGTGAATTCCCAGAAGAGAAACTAAAATTGAACAGAGAATAATACAGCCAGCCACCAGAATTTCTATTTTGCCACTTTCATTGAAAGGCTGGTTCATACTTCTGATGCCAGGTAAATAAAACTGACAAGCCTGAATGGAATGCTCTGTGTCACAGGTGTGCACAGCTCTCTGAAGCATCTCTTCACCAGCTGCCTTTGTTTTGTAGCTGCTGTATGAGCCTGTTATAACAAGGTTTTGACAGACACATGTAAGTGACTGACAGCTGACAATTAACACAGAGAAATGAACTGCAACATCACAAATTGGAGCTTCGAAGGTATCACCTACAGGCCCTATCAAGTTCTCAAGAATGGATTAAAGCAGGAGATATCCCAGCATTCCCAGAGAGGACACTATCCCAAATCACCATAACATCTAGTTGAAGGAAGTGGTCTCAAGCTGGAGAAGAGTCTGCTACCTCTAAATACTTCTGGGAAGAAGCACCAGAGGCAACTCTTCTATCAGCACCTTCCCTTTGAAAGTAAATTTGGTTGATATTCACAGCTCCAATTCCCCCACAAACAATCTCAGGGAGCAATAACAGCCCTGAGAAATAAACGGAGAGAAAAAGCCCAGTCAAAAATCCTTCCTGCAAGAAGATGCTCTGGGATAGACAATTCCAATAGGGCATTCTATAGGACCTGCACTCTGCAGCAAATGTGTTGTTCCTGCCATCCACATTTGCACCCCAAAGACTGATGAGCCCAACGCACCAAAAAGAATCAGGCTCAAGTTAGAATCTCTTAAAAGAAGCCACCAGTACTGTTTAAAAGATACGAAGAAGGAAGGCAAAATGAAAACAGAGGGCAGGGATTTCATTTTGGTACCCAAGAGGGATTTTCTAAACCTGCTACAAAGCCTGTGCTCATTTTGCAGGTGGCAACTATCCTTCTTGTCCCTCCCAGAGATCTCTGCAGGGCTTTACCATCCTCACACAAGGAACTCAGATTCTTCAAAACATTGGCTGTGCTGGAAAGCCTCCTACAGTTTGCAATGGACTCCTGAATAAAAGTGCTTTGGCATTTGCTGAGGTGATCTTGGCTTTGTCAGAGCCATTCTCAGGACACACCAGTGCCTGGGAGGTGTGTGAAGCACAGGAACCTGCAACCTGCCTAGAAGGAGCAGGAGGAAGAGCTAATCAGCACTTCCTGCTGGAGAGAGGGAGGAGAACGTGGCACACAGGACAGGCTTTCTTGTCTGGGATTGATTGGAGGATGCATGTTCACAATAAGCCCTGACAGGCAGCTGAGATGGATTGCACTCAAGTCAAGGACTTTGAGATAGGCCTTGCTGCTGTAAACAACTTGTTCCAGGACTCAGAGCAAGTGGGAAAGGCTGTGGAGATCAGAGAGGGAGCACAAGCTGAGTGAAGTGTGGGCAAACTCAACACAAGTACAACATTGAGAACTCATTTAAATCAGGCAAGTACATTACTCCTAGTTAAGAGTAGCAGTTATTTCCCTTAGTGGAGCACTGTGATGGCAGAACTTGGTGTTTTGAGAGTGTTTTCCCACAGGTCCTACAAATCCAGCATACTTTCCATGCTCCTCCGTTTTCACATGGAGGAATTAGAACACAAATAGCCCAGCAATAACTGCAAAACTAGTCAGGGGCAGAAAGAGAAGGAGGACTCATCTTTTAAGAGCCCTCAGAGCCACAGCAGCACAGCCTAAGAGCAGCTTCTCCCCTGCTTCAGGGCTTAGATACACTGCAAGTCTAATTTTCATTACTGGATTTTATGTCAGTAAAGAAAATAAGCCTGATGGGGTTTTTAAAAGGAATTAGCATCTCTTGGGATAGGTAGAAGAATACTTTAGATATAAAAATCTCCTTCCTCTGTGAAAATCAAGCCATTCAACGGGGCACAGAGGAAAGAAGCTTGCTTTTGTAACTCCACATGCACACAAACCCCAGGGGATATCACAGAAATTGGTCCACTGGCTCGAAGACAGGGCAGCTTGGCCAGCTTCACATGGCTGGCTCAGTGCCATGGTCTGACAGCCAAGAGCAGCTTCAGAGCATCATGCAAACCCTCTTAAAGCCAATATGGAAGAATAAGAACTTGCAGCAAGGTGATCATCATTGCTGCCTGCCAGGCAGGAAGGGTTACAGGGGGAAAGAAAAAGGGTTTCTTCTTTGCTCCTCAGGAAAGAGGAGCCATGAACACATTCCCTGGAGGGGCCTGCAAGGTAGAGCCTCACGGGTGTGAAAAGGAGAACTTAATGGAATTCTCCAGGAAACTGAACTGGTCATAATTTATCTGAAAGCTCCCTCACAGAAGAAGTTAATCAAAAGAATGACAGAATTGGTAGAAAAAGCAGCACTGCAATGCACCCTGCTGCTTCTCCCTCACCAGGGCTGAGGAATGCAGTGGTACATTAAAATTCAGGCAGCACTGCCAGCTCTGCATGTGCTGCCAGGGGGACAGGACCCTGTCACCTGCCTGGCTCCCAAAGGGGAAATAGCTGCTGCAAGAGAGTGTGTTGATGTTGAGATACAACAGTGTGGATCAGGAGAGCAAACAAACCCTGCCCTTCCCTTCAGTGCTAGCATTCCAAGGCACTGAGACTGGAGTGGGAGGCTTGTGGATTTCAGGGCATAAGTGTAGGCACTTTGCTTACCCACACTGTCTCTAGAACAACATTAAAGCATGTGCAGGAACAGTTTTGTAACAGCATCTTCTTGCTTTCAAAATGCAGATGGTGGTGCTAAGATGTCACAAAGTCTCCTGTTCTCCTGGATGCCAAAATGGGCGAATTCTTATGCAACTGAGACAAACAATTTACTTAAGGGTGGCAGCAGCTCACCTGGGGACTGCAGCAGACTAAGGGCTGCTTTGATGAAGGAGGTCTGCCAGCAGTGATTGGCAACAAACAGCTTCCAGCCCTTCTCCTCCAGCTTTGAAAAACACCAGAGTTGGCTTTTTCAAAAACCAGCTAATCATGGATGGTAGTTTTTTTTAAGCAGGCATGATTGAAACCTGCACCAAACATCCTAATAAGCCATAAAGTTAGGACAAAGCACACTGCTGATTGCCAAAGGTAATGAACAAATCACCATGACAAATCAAACCATTCCAGCACCCAGAAAGAAAGGAACTGAAGCCTAACTCTCCAGTTTTTCTCCAAAACAGCACTGGAGTGCAGTACAGAAATACACTGACACCACAGGTACCTCTTTTGGGTTGCTGGGCATTACCTGCCCGTTTATATTCTCATCCTGTTCCTATGCTGGCCAAACAAAGGAAGATTTTGGCTAGACCAAGTATCTCTACCTCTACCTCACCACCTCCCGAGATCCCTGTTAGGCAGCCAGGCCTGGCAGCCAGATCTCCATCCAGGCTTCTTCAGCAAAGCCATTATCAGCATCACCACGGCCTCGGGGAGGTAAGGTCAGTCAAGAAGACACAACCTAAACAAAAAGAAATGGAGGAAACTCAGGAGAGAGCTGCCACACAGGGAATATTCTCTTCTCAGCTGGGGAAAATAACATTATTCAAGAGCACTGATTCAAAAATTGAATAGTTATTTATTGTTCCAGAAGTACATTGCTCTTTTATACATATTTCATAAATGATACAGGATTTTACACATGTTCAGGTTTTTTTTTTTTTTTGTTCTTTTTTTTTTAAAGAAGGACTTTTCTCCATGCTCCCTCCCTCATCCCAAACACACACCAAGGATTCAGCTACAGGATTGTGTTCACTTTTTTTCCTTTTAAAACTCATCACACAAACAGGATAAAACAGATAAAAAATAATCACACAACGTAATTAAATGGAAAGACAGAGGAAAAGGGGAAGGGGAAAAAAAACCCAAAACTAGAAACATGCACCCATTCGGTCCAACATGCCACTGAGTGAGAAGAGGCAGCAATCCCAGCTGTGTTTCCACATCTGCAAGGCACCTGGCATCTAGTTAATACTGAATTATTTTCTTTCCTATATTTTTAAAACATGGCTCTCCAAAAAAAACCAGAAGCCTCTTTCCATGACACAGTGAGGAGTAGTAGTGAAACATCAAAAAGAAGCAGCCAGCCTTTCTGTATATAAAGCTTAGTGTCCTTCTCCCACCTTCATCCTGTCTCCACAGCATTTATCAGCAGGGTGCTAAACCACACTGACCTGCTTTGAGTGAAGAGATGTTTTATCTGCTTAGAAAGCAGCCAGCCTTGGCTAAGAGAGAGGGCAATGGGTTGACCTTCCTTCCTTTATTTCTTTTTAGCTAAGAACAAGAGATGTCATTAGCCACTCCTAAGAAATTCTGACCTGTGGACACAAAGTTCACTTAAAGCTATTTAATCAGGGGAAAGTGCTACAGAACCAAAGCAGTTCTGTGTCCTGCACTGTAAGATCCCCAGGCTCTCAAAAAGCCTCTGGGCAAGAGAAATGCTCTGAGGATATATGAAACCTTCTATCCCGTTACACAAGCAGTCGAGCATCAAGTTTCATTATTCCATGCTCCAAAACTGTTCATTTAAAAAGCAGGAGTCATGATTCCAGCAACAGTTTTGTCATCCTTTAAGCCTTCATAATTTCATAGTCCAGGTGGCTCTCAGATTTGGGGTAGGAAGAGGGGAACCTCCCTCTCTTAAGACTGAATATAAAAATCCGCTCATGCAATGCTGCCATGGATTTCTAGGAGGAGCTCAAGGGCATTGGGAGTTTATAGAGTTATTATTATGGAATAATCCAAAATATCAAATGTCCAGAAGAAAACTCATTCCTTCTCTCACTTGGCTACAACCAATCTGTGCTACAAATAAGCAAAGGAGGAAGTCAGTGGAGCACAGGGGGTGGGCTGGGAAGGGGAAGCTCACGGTTTTCCAGTAGAAAGCAGTCTTGTAGTAACTTTATAAAAGAGACCAGGTCTGACCAGAAGTGTGCGTGTTAATGGCGGTGGAGTGCAAGTTCTGATCACCAGCCAGAGCTCCAGGTGGCTTGGATTCTTTGTTCATTTTTTTTTTTCTCCTTTTGTTTTGTTGTTTTTTTTTTTTCAAGAGAGAAAGAGAAATTGGAATCAGGTAAAGGAAAATTTAAAAAGCTAAGCAGGCTGCTGGTGTCTTATTAAGAGGCAGACCCCGCAAAGCTGGAAGAAGACACCCCAACACCCCAGCATTACATTCTTTTCATGAACCCCCCCAATCCTGTATTTGTACACAATCTCCATTCTGACAGTTTTTAAAACGTGACTATTTGCCAAGCCCTTTTCAGAACTAACATTCCACAATGTCCCATCTTCAGATTTAAGAGATTTTTTCCCCTTTTACAGTCCTTTGTCTTGATTAAAGGTAAAAACCCTCCACCCCCCACACCACGTCCCAGCTTCCACCTGCAATGCTTTAATTAAAAAAGGCAAGAGCTATGAACAGGTTTTTTGCCGGGGTTCAGAGCTTCTTTGCTGATCAGTCCTTTTCAGAAATTTGCTGGATGGGCAGATGAACTTGCAGTGGGTCTCGAAGCCTCTTAAGGTCCAATTCTGCCTAAAAATAAAAGACACATTATAAAGCACAAGGTCCCAAAACAATTTCCCCCCATTTCCAACCATTTCCCTTTAGAGAAAGAAAAGCTTTCCCACATTTCTCGTTTTTTTCCGTGTCCAGCAGGAAATTATCCAGGGTGAAACAAAGTTGCAGGTTCATATTTAGGAAAACAATTCTCAGCTGTATTTCTCTGAACTTATCTGCACACAGCCACTTAAAGGAATAGGTTAGGAAAAATTTGGATCCCTGTAAACTCACTGGAATATTTTTTATGTTGAAAAGCCAACAAAAACCCAACAAACCAACATCCCAACGAGATTATTAGGGATGGTTGATTCTAGAAGAAAAGCTCCAGGAAAATATGGCAGAAACCCCAGGAAGACCTGTGGGTCCTTCCTTCTGCAGTTTGCTCTCCAAGGCTGGGGTAGAACTCATCTTGCCCTGGATATCTCACACTGTCATTTCCAGAGCCTGGGAATAAAAGGATGATAGAGAGCAGTGAAAAATAATGTGGTAACTCTGCTTTTTCTGCTCACACCATCCTTCAGCAATAAGGCTCTGAAAACAAAAGGAAACATCTCTATCAGGGTCCTTGCTGAACAGATCCCAAGGTGTGGATAATCTGTCAAGAGTGTCTGTCTCCAGAGCCTGAGAAATCTGCCCCCACTGACTCGAACAATACAGCCACATTTTCTGAACATTATTTTCCAGGACTGCACTGAAGGAAGACCTGAACTGAATGGATGCAAGACTTCACTCCTCACTAAATCCATCTGGTGTGTAGGAGCTGAGAAGAAAAGAAATCTTGAATTAGGCTCCTCTGAGGCATAAAGACTCTGAAGCAACTCAAGATTTGCCAGCAGTTTCTGAAAGGCCTCTAAGGATTGATATGGGTTTCATGTTGATTTACACTTCCAGTCGTTCTATTCCTGGGAATATCAAAGCCAATTCAGTGATTGCAGTGGGGCTGTGACAAGAAAATGGGCTGAAAACTTAAAATACATTCATTCTTGCTTGAGGTGTGTCTATTAATAGTAATGAAGAGCTTGCAAGCAGTAATTTCTTTATCTTGTTTCTGGAAAAATTCTTGTTACCTGAGCAATTGCATCCTTGAGTTGATTGTATTTCTCTAGATCAAATCGTGTCTTTTTGGCTCCTTTATGGAAAAATAGTAAGTACTGTCTGTCTCTGGCATCTGGATAAACATATTCCTAAAGAGAAAAACAGGAGAGAAAACAGGAATAAAACTACAGCAGGGTGTCAGTACAGGAAGCCATAGCACAGGATGTCTCAGGTGTGTTGGGGAGAATGACCAGCTTCTGACAGAAGGCACAAGCCTGGTCCAAGCTCACACAGTGGTGGGTGACCCCTGCCAGCAGCTAAACCCCCACCCAGTCACTCACTGCTGCACAGCTGGATGGGAGAGAGAAGAGAACTCAAAGGTAGGGAAAAAAAAAAAAGAAAAAATTATGTGTAAAGTTAAAGACAGTTTAGTAACTGAGGGAAAAAACCCCACAACAACATAGGAGTGATGCAAAAGCAATCACTCACCACCTCCTGCCAGCAGACCAATGCCCAGCCAGACTCTGAGCAACGGCTGCTTTGGAGGAACTCCCTCCCAATTTATTACAAACTGTGCCATTATGGAGTATGGAGTATCAGTTTGATTAGCTCAGGGCAGCTGTGCCAGATGTGTTCCCTCCCCCCAATCTATTCCCAGGGATGGGAAGAGGGGGGTTGGAAGGGGGCAGACCAGGGAAGAACAAAAACCAGAGAAGGCCTTGATGCTGTACCAGCACTGCTGTGTTACCAAGTGCCAAACACTGCACCACACCAGCTGCTCTGAAGAACATTAACTCCATCCCAGCCAGACCCAGCAAAGTCAGACATTTGCTTCTCTACTCATTTGTTACACTCCAGCAGTGAGTTACTATCACCTTCCATCCATCCCCAGTGTGTGAATCCTTCCATGCAGAGACGACGAGAACTAACATTTCATACTGACAAGTTTGTGAGGAAAAAAGGAGGGAGAAAAGCTATAAATACTGTCCCTGAAACGATGCAGCTGACAGACCCTTGGGACACCACGCTGGGACACCTGCAGCATCTGTTTTGACAGCCTTGTGACAGTAGAGACACTTGGAGCCCTCCCTTCCTCATTGTTTAGGCAGGATTAGGAACTCGTGAGACAAACCACGCACTAGAAAATCCACAGGGAATGTGTCACAATTACAAGGATTCAGAGACGGATTCTCTATCTGGATGGGAGATCTCTGAAAGGCATTTCCAACAAGATGCCTGATCCTTGGGATCTTTATAAAAGGCTAAAGTGGCATGTGAGGGGGGTGGACTTTCTTCAAGCTCAGAAGTACCTCATGCAGCCATACCTGTCTGTACTGACCATATCTGCCAGCAGATGAATCTGTTTGGCTGCAGCAGTCAGCCACCAAACACAGAACAGCATTTCTGGTAAGATAACCAGCCAGGACCCCCATGAAAACACCCCACAGCCACACACCACCTCCCTGGGCAGCACAAATTAAACAAGTGGCATCTGGGCTCCAACAGGATAAGGAAAGGCAAAGCAGCTTCTACCAGGCACAACTTTGCTATTTTTCTAGGGAGCAGAGCCCAGAGAAAGTCTTCTACTGAAGTGTCAAGATCAGCACAACAAGTCCTACCTGGCGTGTCATTACGAAATAAGCATACATTGCCATGGCACTACCATAGGTGATGAAATAGGTCACTGGTTCCATAATGTCCCAAGAATATTCCCACCAGGTCAGGCGGGCCAGAATCCCAAACTGAGTGGCCATATAGGCCAGGCCTCCCCACAACACCAAGGTTGTCCTCTTCTCTGCTTTCCTGCTGAGCTCCATCCTTACCTGCAAGAAGGCAGAAACACACACCTTGCAGTCTCAGAAGTAATTATGTTCATATTGTTAAGAGATAATAATAATCCCTTATAGTAATAATAACATCAAGTGATTTGAAACATGATTTGATTACACATGATGCTTATATAAACAAACCTAAACTTCTTTTCCATCTTTATCTTGTAGTCATCTATATTTACTCTGAGCATGCTCTGAATGCCTCAGGAAAGAATTTATTTCTCTATGTTCAGAGATGTTCTGTTGCATTAGCCCCAGTCTTTATTTACTAACAAGCTCATTTCCAATTACTTAAAGCAAGGAAACAAAATATTCCAGAAACCAGAAGCAGACATGGTTTGGTAAACACTTGGTTCAGTGATCTTAAAACTATGTGAAGCATGCCAAGAACCCAATTAAAACCTGGAAATATACTCAGGCTGCATTTGGAGGATAAATACAACACACTGAGAAACTCCTTACTTTTTCTAGAGGTGCTAGTTGCTCCTTCAGTTGCTCTAGTCTCCCTATCAGCTCCTTCTCCTTGTTCAGCTGGTGCTCCTCGATGCTCAAGGCTGTGTACAACTGCTGAACCAACGTCTTCACATCATTCAGCGTCGTGGCATTTTCATGGCTTAAGAGCTCTAGGGAAAAACAGAGGCTGCATTTTACACCTGTGCCCACGGGGCTCCTCACGTGCCCTTGGGAAATCGCTATTAGTCTGCACCGGAAATGAACAAAAATGTCTTCTCAACAAAGAAGTCCCTGGAAGAGCTCCAGCACTCTAAGACAATGTGATTCCCCTGAAAGAAAATCAGGCTTTACTACTGGATATTCCTAAAATGTGATAAGAACAAGGAAAAGAGAGATGTCCTATAAAGCTGGCCAGATGTCAACAGTTGCTCTGATTCATATTTATACACAAGACAAATGAACTGAACTTGCTATGATCCAGCACAGCAGCTGTCAAGACACACAGGCAGAATTCAGACTACAGACCACCAGCTGTTAACCAGAGTTATTGGTGGTGGCAGCTGAACATTGTGGGTTAGGGACCCCACAACAGCCTCAGCAGCAGCATTTTGAGTGCCAAGAATTGTTTCCCAATGCTTGTGTGTTTCCCTTGCTGTGCTGCCTGCAAAGGAGCAACGTTCTCCCTCACTAGAAACAAGCACAAGGCCACAACTCAAAAACACCTTTATCCTTGCATTCTAACTCGAGAAGGATTCCTAGAGGATACCAGCTCACAAAGGAGTTGTGACTACTTGTATTTTCTTACAGTCCACATGGAAAAAAACAAAAGAAGAATTTTGAAATTAAAGCAAAAGATTTTGACATTAACCAAATAAAATTAATTTTTGTGGAATTCTTGGACTTGTACCTAAAGTTACCAAAATATGATTTTACCAACTCAAAAAGCTACAGACAGATTAAGTTTTAACAGCAGCAGCTCAAGAGAAAAAAGGGATTCAGTTGCCTGTGCCAAGACACACGAAGTACAATGCACACAATTTCATTCTAGTCAAAGGGTTCCTGTTCTGCTACGAAGAAAAATCCTACTGAGGTGACCATCAAGAAGTACTTATTTAAAACTACAGTACTCTGGCCTTTCCATTTTCAAATACACAAGGTGATCTTGTAGAAATGCAAAAGCAATAGCTGAAAAGTTTGACAGAACTAATCTCAGTGCCTATGTGCAGGCACATTCATTTCAGCACGAACTACAGAAGCCTCCTTGGCAAGTGCATCCTAGGAGACAATTTCTGTAACCTTGGTGATCCCAGAGCTCACCTATCAGCACACAGGGGGTGACAGAGCAGAGGAACTTCTTTGTGTGTGTGATACCCAAGGTTTAGATATCCAGTCTTAGTGGAGAGCTTTCTGCTAAGGTGCTTTTAATGAGATGGGGGAAAAAAAGTCATCTCTAGTAGAGGTCAGTCTATCCCACATTTAGGGAGAAAGATCATTTCACCCAGCACTGCACTTCCAATTCCAGAATAACAGAACAATAAAATCCCCCACATGTGTGAGCCAAGAGCCAGACAGAACAGCATTTCCCAAGCTGTCCCTTTTGTTTAAATCCTCAGAGATAACTACAGGCATGCAACAACCTGGTGTTTCATGAAGGCTATGAAGCTGCCCAGAAGAAAGAGGGCAGATAAAAACACTGAGCTCCTGCCTCCCCCAGTAATGCTGAAGTGTCTCAAAAGCTTCTTGCAGGTTTTCATACCTTGAAAATCACACATGTCCAAAGAATAATATTGAAATTTATTTTCTTATTGACTCAAAATAAGTCAGTTTCCCTTCAATTCCTATCTGATTCTTCATAAGACAACTTTCTAAGGGCACAGACTCCTTTATTTCACTCTTTGGTAGCTAACAAGGTTTTGAGGTTTATCTGCAATATTCAAAGTACCACACTTAAATGGAAACAATGTTAGCTGTCAAGGGAAGCAACAATTCATTCTTCCAAAACAGACAATCTAAGTTTCAATCTAAGTTTCAATCTAATTTCCATCTTCTATTGTATTCCTTCAGAACGAGTTAAATTAAATTACTTTTCAGTAACTAAAAAAATATTTTTGAAAAACTTTGAAGTGAAAAGGAATTCTATTTCTTTGCTTATGCCTCTTGAGGGCTGGGGGCACCAGCGTTGAACAGAATGAAATATCTGCTTTTCATTAGTGATTACTCTGATTGCTTGGATATCTCCAAATTGGGCTCTAAGGGCAGGATTAGAAACCACAAGGCTTCCCTTTAGAAACAACGCTCCATGATCCTGAACAAGCCAATAAAGCATGTTGCAATGAAGCAGGGAACTGAATACTGAAATGTAGTCCCAGGGCTGAGCACAAGCAGGCTGCTTTACCTCTCTTTGGTGGTCTGACATGGTAGGAGACATCATTAATGATCAGCTTGAAGTCATCCAGCAGAAGCAGGTCTATGCCTGTGGAGGAGGCCACACGTGTGCCATCTGTAAGGAAAACACAGATGATGCATTAAGCAGGACGAACAAAGGATTTAAATCCTTTAAACATACTGTGGCTAAGTTGTAACACCATCCCAAGTCCAGCTGTTTGGTTTCTATTCTTTCCAGAGGATGATACTTTTTGCCAGGACAAGGAAAGGTGAAAGTGACTGAGTTCTCATTGCTAAAGCAGGATACTGTTTCCCGTGTACCACCTTCCACACCCAATTCCTTATAAATTGATTTGAACCTCATTGTAGGCTGCACAGCTTGCATCTTTCCTACTAAATAGTAAGGAACTCACCAGAAAACATCTCCATTAGGACTCATTTCCTTGGCAGCCCTGACTACACAGGGTTCTTACTCTAGGAATAGCATTTCTACCTTCTGCTCTTTCAGGAAGGTCGAGGAACTCGCACCACAGCAAACTTTGACTTCAAAAGCAAAAAGGCCGGATGCAAACAGCTGGCAAGCAAGGAAATCAATTAGTTTGTAAACAAGAGTACCTGCCGAGTAGATTGCAACCCGATCAATTCCTCTGTCCTCTGCTCGCAGCTGTTGCAAGAACACCCCCACAGAGTCTGAGATGGGTTTCAGGGTGAACTGGCAGCGCTCGCGCCGCGATGGAAGACTCACGGAAATCACAGGCAACCCGTTTTGGTAAACCACCGTCACTTCTGCAGAGACAACAGAAATACAAGCTGATCACTAAGAGACAGATAACACATCTTCTCTACTTGTTCCATGGAGGAAGAGGCAAACCTGATTACAGTCTGAACATAAGAGACTAAGCTTTTGGTTTTCTCAAGAGATGTGGCCAAAGAAAAATTGAAGTAAGGCTGAGATTCTCACTCTAGTAACCCGGCAGTAATTTTCTGTACTTTGTAAAAGTTACTTACTCTAAACACAGTTATCTTTGTTCTAAAGGCAACATGATATCTAAAAACATGACAGCACAGTATGTTTTGAGAATAAAAGCATTTTGGACTATGGAAGACAAAACACTGCTGTTTATATCAGGATTTATAGCTCAGGAGACAAAGGCAGATTGTCTCTATTAGGAAACATAAAGGAAGGACCCACTTCAAATGTTTTTTTTCTTGTTTAGTTCTGGATTCCTCCTCCTTGTCCTGAGGCAAGACCTGACAAGAAAGCAGTCAGGAGCATGAGGTTGTAGGAGAGCAGCACTCCGAGTTTAGGCTTCAAGGTCACTTCATCTAAAATTCATGGGATCAATATGCTTTGTACTTCTCCAGACAGGCATTACTACTTAGGTGTAGGTAAAACAAGATTTTCCATTCCTTTGGTGCTGCCAAAAGCTCTTCTGAGAGCGTTCTTGAGCGTTTCTGTAATTCTAAAATCCATGACCTGCATGAGCTGTAAGCTGGTTATTATTTTACTGCCACAACCCGCTCAGTGTGCTTTGAGATCCATAAAAAAAAAAAAAAAGAGAGGTTAAAAGTTCATATTCCCTAAGTGCCCTTTACTGAGGCTAAGTGATAACTGTCCTCAAGTGAGGTAGTTGCTATAACAGCACACCTCAAAATGATTTGCTTTCATAGGTATCTTTCTTATGTAAAACATAGAGGTTTTTTTATTGCTCAGAGCACTTGCTGTGTCTCGAGGATGGTGCAGTCACACCCGCCCACAACTCATCTGCCTCAGTAGCCCAACCTGTTGTAGCTTTGGTCAACTCCTGTCTCCTTAAACTCACTGAACTCATGGACTGACATGCAAAGTCATTTTAAGCAGCTAACATCAAAACCAGTCAGTCAAAAGTCAACAGAAGTAGAAATGAAGGCAAATAATGTTATTTTAACTAGTAAAGGGAACTGTGAGGACAAGTCCTGGGGCAACACACCTTTCCAAAAATGGGGGATCGTGGATATTGAGAAAGGATGTACCAAGTGCACTTTCACAAAGTCAGAAGAATTCTCATTCTTAACTATCACACACCTTCATGAAATCAATCCAGCATAAAAAAGCTTTTTCTCTCTTGCAAGGGACTGCTGCCCTCAAGTCCTTAAAGACTAGATGGAAGCAACCAAGTATGGACACCTAAAACAACTAAAGCATCCTAAGAGGCCCCAGTATTTGAAAACTTATCAATGCCTATTCTCAGGACTCAGACATCTGACAGGATTTCAGTAGCTTTAGTGTTTTGAAGCAGAGAATTCAGAAACAACAATCAAATATTTACTGGAAAGAAATAAAGCAAAGTGCCAATTTATTTGGACTGTCAGACAGAATTTAGAGCTCCTTAGCAGCAGCTGTTATGACACCAGCTATCAGGTTTTCTTTAAATTTAAAATGCTACCTTGACCACACAGGCAATGAAGCAGTTTTTTTGCAGAGCAGAAGAGAGAACAATGTTTGCATTGACACTTTTTCCATGTATCCCCACTGGCACCACACCACAACCAGAGCACCAGGACTGCCAGCTCTGCAGGAAGTGCCCACCAGGAACAGCCCTGCTGCAGTTTAGGAGTGATCAGCATTAGGAGCACAAACAAAGCCTCTCACTATAATTTCCAGCTTAGGTGAAGTATTAAAGACCAAATTATTTCCCTTCAAAAGACAGGGTCGGTAAGTCTGTAAATACAGCTGCTTTATGTATTCCCTGCAAAAACCTTCTAAAAGTAATTTCCTAGCTTAATTCACTGGCAGGGAAAGTCCCTAAGTCCAGGTCGATCCTCTCATCACCTCCCACGCAAGCAATGCTGATCAGATTTTTACTGCATTGAAGAGGGAAGAGGCAAAGAAAAGAAGGAAATCTGAAGGACACAATAACATCAACCTAACAGACAGCAGCAGGCAGCTCCAGTAAAAGTTATTAACAAGCCCCTGTGATGTGGCTGCCTCACTCTTCTCTCCCACAGCCCTGTGTGTCTTCTGCATCTACTTCACAAGTTACTAAGTGGACAAAGCATTTGGCACCTCACTAATTACAGAGCTAAGGTTTCAGCCAATCCTCTGCTAGTTAAATTTAAAGCCAGGATTTAAATGCATGGCAAGTGAAAGAAATTAATTTTATGCAAGTGTGCTTCACTAACATTTACAGTCACCTACAGCCTGGCCAGGAATGGTGCTAAATAAGACCATGGAGGATTTGAGAAGCTTTACATGTTATATTAAGCCTGGGCTTGCTTTGAGGTATGAGCTCCATCCAAGCACCACAAAGTTTTGACTCAATCATATGTGCATCAGCAACAGGTCATGGGCCTTTTTTTTTAAGATTTCCATTTTTGCCTAAGATCAACTTGAGCAACAAATTAGGTCAAAATGAAGTACAGTAAAAGAAGAAAGAGTGGGCAAATAAGTAAGTGTTGAATATTGGCTACTGGTAAAGGCAAAGTTATCAGAAGAAATAAGGAGAGAATTATTCAAGCACAACATGAGGAGAGGTAAAATCAAATCAGGCAGATATCTTCTGAACCTTGCACATCCTCTACACTTCTACCTGTTTAAGCCCCCAGGTTTTCATGTAAGCTCTGCAGAGCAGTCATGTTCTCTTTGTCTTTGCACACTTGTTATCCAGGCAGCAGAAGCAGGAACCTTTCGTTTATTAGCTTTCAGACCTTATTAACAAGCTTTAACAAGGAGAGGATCCACTCAACGCTCATGTCTGTCAGCACAAGTGCTCCACTCCTTGTGCACAGCATGCAGATGTTAAGCAGGCAGAGAGCTGAAAGCTGCTCCTTTTCTCTTGGCACTGTGGCACACTGAGATTTTCAAAGTTCCACCAGTGCATCCTTTTGCTTTATGCTCTGACAACCTTATCAAAAAAGCCTCGTGTTTGAGCTGTCCTAGAATTTAAATAAAGGAATAACACTGCCTTGGATTCACAACTTATTCACTGCAGTAAATGATGCTTTTGACCATTTTGGCACATAGCTGATATGAACTGCACTTCTGTTACATAAATGGACTTAAGGGGGCAGGTAGGGTCAGGCTGAAGGGACCACAGTGAGTCTTTTGGTGACACCTTCCTGCTCAAGCAGGGACATCCCAGAGCACACATCACAGGATTGTGTCCAGATGGTTCTGGAGTATCCTCAGTGAGGGAGACTCCACAGCCTCTCTGTTCCAGTAGGAGATGATGTTTCTCCTCATGTTCAGGTAGAATTTCCCGTGCATCAGTTTCTGCCCTTTCCCTCGTGTCCTAGTGCTTGGCACCACTGGACAGACACTGGCTCCAGCCTCTAGCACCTCCCTGCAGGAAGGACAGCACCCTGAAGGGCAGGGATCATACAGACCTCACAGCTACACCAGAAAGGAGCCTGGCAGAAAGATTTGGACAGCTGCACGCAATTCCATCTTTCTTTATAAAGCCCGTCCAGTTTTGTAAGGACAGTTCATAGAAAAGCTGCCCATTGCCTTAATTCTTCTTGACGTTGTTCTCTCTGTCGCTTCCTCAGCTCCAGCCTGGACCGGTGCCCAGCCAAAAAAGCCTCAACCAGAAAAGGGGGCAGGGAATGAAACGCGAGTGAGGGAAGTCGATGCACGCGTGTACTCACCATCAGAGGGCACTACGGTACTGCAATACACCACTCTCACGCTCTGCCAAGGAGACAGCCGCTGATGCACCTGGAAAACACAGCAAAAAGGACAAATGTTCAGAGTCTGGCAGGATCCGGCCCAGCGCCACCCCCTGTGCCCCCTTCCCCAGTGCCCTCGCCAGGCGCAGGGACAGCCACAAAGCCGGGGCACCTGTCAGGAACAGCCTCTTCCCTTCCCATCTGTCGCCCCACAGGGTTTCCCCCCGCAGCCAAGTTCACCTCTACACACCTAGCCGAGTCTGGAACAGAACAGCTGTGGCTTGTTTGCCTTCGTGTGACATGTATTTTTACAGCCACACGGTCAGGCAGTTTCAAGAAATCCATTGAGCTTACTACACAGACACAGAGTAGAAACCAGATCAAAGCACAAGGCTTTAAAGGTTAAAAAAGGAAGTTTTCTGCATTAACCAGGAGGGAAGTTTACAGAGTTGTGGATTAACAGGTTCATTCTCTTTGGTTGTTCTCCATGCCAACATTACTTTTTTTTTGTGTCCTTACAGAGGGAAGCCAAACTCTGAGACATGCAGTAGTAAACATGCCTGTGAGTAGAAGAACAAATTGTTCCAGCATAAAAAGCAATAATTGTAATACTGAGCTATAAAACTAAAAAAAAAACCAACAAGCCCAACAGGAAGAAAGCACATGAATGGGTTTGTATGTTCTGCAGACTTAGCAAGAGACTCATTTGCCCATGAAAATCCACAATCAGACTGATATAAAGTCTTTTAGATTAGATTACACTGGTTATACACTAATCCTTCCCCAAGACCAGAATTACAACCCTGGCACAAAACAGCCCAACTGTAAACCAGAGTAATGCATAACACACCAATTCTCACCTGTCTCTGGTGGTTTATATTTCAGTGGCTAGTCTCAGATTTTTCAACAGCTGTTGTCCAGTTTGGACATTCCTATAGTCTGGGATACTTTTTATTTGCTGATTACTAAAACAGCTGCCAAACCTACATTTTTATAAAGGTATCTTACAGGGAGGGCTTGTTTAAGTAAATTGCTAATGAAGTTTGCAAACAAAACCCAGGTTATTGATTATTTCTCTGTCAAATTATCCAAACCTGTGTGTTTCACGAGGCTGCCTTTGATAATCTACTTTAAACGGCTTTAATTGCTACTTCCCTTGTCCTCTGAAGCCTGATATCCAAACCAAGGATAGTTTCCACTAATCCTTCTTGAAAGCAGGACCTTTGGCCCTGATAGTCACTTCATTGACAGCTCTAGAAATGCACTGTGATATGTGCTGTCTGTATTTATACTTCATTTCTATCAGTTTTGACAATGAAAATCAGTCATTTTCAATTTGCCACCTCTCAACTGCATTTTCAGCTTCCCAGGGTGAAATCAGACACAGGGAAAGAAGTGGGCACCAAACAGCTGTAACTCAAGTGGGAAGCTGAATGTTTCAGCAAAAGTAATGTTGTAAAAAACAGTTCTGTGTTGGGAACCAAAGGGCAATTTTGCTTTTTTGCAAGTGAAACAAGCAAGCCTTCTTGACTCTCTGACACCATGTGCTACTGTTGAGGAACCAGGACTACTCTCCCACTTGAAAAAAACCCAGGTTTTAGACTCAAAACTATCTGAGAGAAACATAGTTACAGCCCCACATGCTGTACAAATCTAGCTCTGCTGTCTTGGCATTACTATTATATTATTAACAAAGTCAGAAGCTTCAAGGATCAGATGTGGTGCCACATGCAAATCGATTTTCAGAAACAATTTTTACCTAAGGAGGGGAATTTCAATCCTTCCAAAAATAGTACCAGATACAAAAACAAGTGGGCAGAATTCACTCAGTGAGACACAAACTCTCCTCAATCAGAGAGCACTACCCCAAAGGCTGCTTACAGACCTGTTTTACTCAATCCCACAGCAAAGCTAGCACTGATATGAGGTTTTTACAGCTTCACTCTCCTCTTCTACACAATTCACCCATTTTTCAAACACTGCACAGCACGACTCTGCCTTTCTAGCAGATGTGCACGGCAGCCCAAAAACGCAGTTCTCAGAACATCCTAAACCCCACTAAACCCAGCACTTTCCCACTGCAAAATAACCACGTAGCTGGGAGATATTAGCAGGTAGCACATGCAAAGACTTTACCTTAAGGCTATGAGTATCTGGCAGATACAAGCTCACTCCAGAAGCCTCCTGCCCTCATAAATCAAAACAGGGAAAAGGCAAAACAGGTTGAAAAAACCAGGGCATGTTAGGTGACTCATCAAAAAGCTGAGGTGTGCCCAGACTTAACCCCTTGCATGATTCTTTCATCCCAATAGAGGCTGAACCCCTCTGTTTCCTTAGCACTCTCCTCCCCAGCAGTGTGCTGCCAGTACATTTTACAGGAGAGATGCTCTTAAAACACTTGTACCTGTCACTCCTGCAGCTCTGAACTATGCTGCTGGTACAATTCCTTATTGGCAAAAACAGACTCTGCTGGCTAGGAAGGGGAAAAAAAGCAACAAATGAACTCAAAACTGAGCAGAGACCAAGATGCCATGATATGCCATCCAAGGTTAGCAAGAGCTTAAGGAGTCATCCATCATTTTTATTCCTGAAGGGAGACTGCTGTTTTAAAATTGAGATGGATAGAAATGTTTGAAGCCATTATCTGATGTCTGCAGTTCAACAGCTTCCTACAGAAAGGTGTCAGAAGGCTGAAGCTGGGGATCAGAGCAGTGCAGGGCAGAGAGAAGAACTCGTTTCAAGTTTTACTGACCAGATCTGCCCCTCAGGCAAACAGCCAACAGCTCATCCCAAAACCCCAGCAACAAAGTGTGGAATAACTGCACCCAAATTTCAGCCAAGACAAACTTTTCCACCTCTCCCAAAATAAGCAATCCTTGGGAGTGTGAAAAGCACCAAAGCCAGACCACTGAAATGAGAAGCTTTAAGCACTAGGATAACTTTCTGGGTCTCTCAAGAACACACTCAGGAATTCACATTCCACATCCATCAGATCCTTCATTTCCTGCCTTATCTGCAGTAAGATGCATGTTAAGAGGCTCAGGGTTATGCAGCAGCTGCGCTCCCAAAATGATTAAAGGAGCAAGAGGAAAAAAGTCCTCTTGCTAAAAGTCCTCTACCTAAAACTAATGCTTCCTCCAGCATTATCCAGGTCTGTCTTAGATAACCTGAAAGTAAAAACAACAGCATTTCTATAGGTCCTAATGTAGCTTTCTCAATAGTACCTGGGTGTCAGTTAATCAAAGCCTTGCTGGAAAAATCTGCCTTTTGGCTACCAGTGAGTGCTCCCTGATGGAAAAAAGAGGGAGCAACTCCTGTTCTCCAGGTATGTAATTACCAATGATGGAATACTAACAACTTTAGGAGACTGAGTCTCCAAACCCCAATTAAAATCAGAAAAGAGGTTGGCCGGGGGGAAAAAAAAAGAAAACACCCGAGGCATGAAAAAGGTGAACATCTTACTCTAGAACCCAAGTAAAATGTGCTGCTAACTCATTACCTGGAGTACATGTGCAGCAAGAACTGTAGAGCTTTTGTGAAAAACAGAGCATTCCCTGCATAAAAATTTCTTACAACAAAGTAAAGCATTTAAGAGACACGTTTCCAAGTGCTTCTGGCAACATCTATTTTACAAACTATGAGGGACCTCCTTTATGTGAAGCTGCCTTAACTCTGGTACAAAGCAGCTCACCTTTTCCAACAAGAAACAGTTTCTTTCCTCTCTTCCCTGACTTTTGCTGCATGAAGCACTGAAAAAAGTGCTCTAAAAGTGGTTATCCTAAAACCTGCAGGCTGGAATCTCAGTGATGAAAATTGCAGCCTCAGCAACCCAAGCCACCCACCTCAAACATGCTGATGGGCTCCATTTATCCATCTTTCCCTTATTTCTGCTCCTGTACTCAATCTGTTAGATTTTGGTCTCTCTTGAACAGTACCTCGATCCTAAATTTATCAAAGTCCCCTTCTGCCCTCTCCTTTTCCTTCCCCTTCATACCAGCTGTAAAGGAGTCTCAGGGGCAAAACCATGCCCTGACCAAACCTGCTGTCCAAGGGATTGATGTGTGACTTCTCAACACAGCCAGTGTTTTTGCACCAGCACATAAGCTCAGACTGGATTTAAGTACATTGAGCTGTGAGGGATTTACTGGGGCCAGCTGCCCAGCCAGCTGCTCCTTCACTGCTCAGGAACAGGACAGGAGGATGTAGGATAAAAGGATAAAAGCAGGGAGATCAGTCACCACTGGCTTAACAGACTGGACTAAAGGAAAGTTGATTTACTTGCCAATTAAAGTAGATAATATCAAGAAACAGGCTGAAATGAACACTTTCCCCCTAACCCAACCCTTTATCCAGGATCCAACTGTGCCCAGAAACCCCTTAGCCACTGCACACAGATTCCTCATCCCCTGGGTACCCCACAGAGACCCCTCGGCCCCAAACACCCCACAGAGATCATCGACCCTTCAACCCCGGACACCTCTCAGCCTCCTGAGACACCCCACAGATATCAGAGACCCCCCCTTAGCCCCATGACACCCCACACAGCCCTCACAGACACCCCTCAGCCCCATGGCACCCCACACAGCCTTCACAGACACCCCTCAGCCCCATGGCACCCCACACAGCCATCACAGACACCCCTCAGCCCCATGGCACCCCACACAGCCATAAGAGACGCCCCTCAGCCCCATGGCACCCCACACAGCCATCACAGACACCCCTCAGCCCCATGGCACCCCACACAGCCATCACAGACACCCCTCAGTCCACGGCGCCCCACACAGCCTTCACAGAGACCCCTCAGCCCCATGGCACCCCACACAGCCATCACAGACACCCCTCAGTCCACGGCGCCCCACACAGCCTTCACAGAGACCCCTCAGCCCCATGGCACCCCACACAACCATCACAGACACCCCTCAGCCCCATGACACCCCACACAGCCATCACAGACACCCCTCAGGCCCGTGACACCCCACACAGCCATCACAGACACCCCTCAGCCCCATGGCACCCCACACAGCCTTCACAGACACCCCTCAGCCCCATGGCACCCCACACAGCCCTCACAGACACCCCTCAGCCCCATGGCACCCCACACAGCCATCACAGAGACCCCTCAGCCCCATGACACCTCACACAGCCATCACAGACACCCCTCAGCCCCATGGCACCCCACACAGCCATCACAGACACCCCTCAGGCCCGTGGCACCCCACACAGCCATCACAGACACCCCTCCCAGCCCCAGGTAACCCATCCAGTGACCATTAAACCACTCTGCCAATAAAACCCTTCACAAAGGAGCCCGTGCAGGGCTCGGAGCACTCACAGCACGTTCCCAGCCTCTCACTGGGGGCTCTGAGGGCAGCGGGGTGACGAGGGGAAGATGGCGGCACCTCATGAGGGACCCGCCGGCCACCAGCACCCTGCCAACTTCAGCTAATTCCTGCTAATTCCTCCTCAGCATCCTCCCTGCCTTCCTCAGACACCTCCAAAGGGATCAAAACAGGTCTGTCTGCCACTGGAGATGCCTGCCTGCATCTCACACCCTCCCCTTCTTTTCTTTCTGAAGTGCCTGGACACCACCAGGATCTCTCTTTGAGAGAAAAAAAAATGATTAAAAAAAAAATTCTCAATCTTCCCTTGAAATTGAGCCTAATTTTACCAGGGATCTGCAACCCTGTATGGAAGACCTCCTTCAGCTTCTTGCTGTGGTCTCTGGATACATTCCCATTGCCAACATACAAGTGTAATATTTTTGTATTTCCCTCCAGGAATACACCAGGCTGCTGGTCAGGAGTTTGGGACGTGATAAAACACCCTGCAAGGGAACTGCTCACACTGCATCCCTGCAAACCCTGTATCCCAGAGCTGTGCCCTGGTGTAACAGTGATGGGTATTTGTACCACTTATTAGTGATTTGTCTGGAGTCTCTTCTGCCTTCACTCAGAGCCAGGATTAAAAAATACACGAAGGAAATGGATTTTCTTGTGTTTGGGCTTGGTTGTTCATTAAATCTTATTTAAAGTACAGAAAGTTCAGCACTTCTAGCCACTTGCTAGAAGCGAGCAAAATGGAGCTGAACCCAGCTGCAATAAGGTCTGTTAAAGCTAAACAGTCCAATAGAGAATTAACACCTATAATAATTATACTTTTACCCCAATAATCAAAGTCCTGTGACCCTCATGCAGCACTAACTGTCCAACCAGAAAACACTACCTGAGACACATAAAGAAGGAAGCTGAACACCAAAAGAGACACCATCAAAATCCTCCATCTTGTCCCATACCTATTACTATATTATAAAAACCTCAAATATAAAACCCTTCACCATGTGAAAGCACACACTTCTATTTAATTACACACCCATGATTTTAACTCCATCACTCAAATTTAGAAGCCTTCTCCAAGGCCCCAGGTCAAAAATAGTGTTCTCTGGGTGGTCAGTGCCAGAAAGCACAGAAAGATCAAAAGCCCCAGGTTTCTGGGATCCAACACCCTGGCAGTGATAGCAACAAACCACAAACTTCCGAGCACAATTTTCTCTAAGTCCAAACTGCTGCCTTTTTCAATCGTACAGCTCGTCTCCCAGGAGCCAAACACTTGTCTGATTAAATCCCACTGGCTTGAGCTCATTCCTCTCTCTCTCTTTGACAGCACACCCTTATTCCTTCCCACTCAAGAGGTCAGATTTTGCACCAAAAAGAACATTTTGCGCCCACTGCCTCCACAGGGCAGCGTTTCATGAAGATGAAGGTCAAGCAAACGAGAACCCGTTTGAACTGCAGTGCTATTCTTCACGGATTTTCTTCTTCTGTATTTTAAAACCAGGCTGTAGACGGACACAAAAAAAAAGGCAATGCCAGCAAGATGTGGGAAGTGTTATTCTTTACATTTGGAAGCACTTTGTATGACCTACACGTTGGCAAATGATCTGCATTTGCCTCGTTCCTGCCTGAATTTTCTCTTCTACCAGCATTAGTACAAAGCTCTATCACATCTGCTAGGAAAGGAACATAAACAGGAGGTGAGCTATAAATACTCCCTTCTCATCCTGCTTCCTTTGCCCATCTGCCTAAAAAGAAGCAGGTAATCCACAGTGTCCAGGAAGGGGAGGGGGTAGGAAGAAGGAGATTAATTCTCTGCACAAAAGGGAAAAAGCTCTTTTTGAAGTAACTTCCATTGTGCCTTTCTCCCAGGCATTACTGCAGCTCTGGAGACACTGAAATAAGGAGTTGCAGCAGGAACTGTTGTTGAGCAGGAACATCACTGCATTTGATAGCTTTGATTGAGCCTCTGGGAGACAAGAGAGGGAAGAGGAGTTAATAAAAGGGAAAAAAGTTGAGCTGACACGTTAAGCACATCAGTCAGGCAGAATCTATTGCTTTTAACAGGTGCTCCCCTTGCCACCCATCCACATCACTTTCTGCCCAACTAAAAACCTTCTTTCAGTCTATATTCTTAATTTTAATGCAAGTGTCAACAACATCCAGAGAATTACTTAACTTAAGACAGATGATAGGCAGAGTACACCAGACCCTCACACTCCCTCTGTCATCTAACCTCCACACAGTCCTTCCTACCTCTGGCAGACAACACAAAACAGGGCTGGAACTTCTCCCTGACAATCTGTGATGCCAGATCAGTTTCACCATGAAAATATTTTTGTTTCACTGGGGCAGGATGGTTAGGATTCCACTTCTTTAATACAATCCTCATGGTTACCAGGGGAAAAGAAAAAGCTGAGAATTTTAACTCCTTTGGATCCTGAAGCCTTGAAACACAGAAACCAAACAAAACACTGAGATGCATTTAAACCTGTGTTAGCTTTGAAACCTGTGAGCTAAATTACTTTCCCTAATTTCCAGATTCATCGCTTGAATCTTATGGAAAAGGTTTATAACTATTTTCTCTCATAACTATATTAGGTTATAACTCTTTTCTCAAAATTAAGGGGGCTGTTCAACCACTGTTTAAAAAAAGTTTGAAGACTTCAGTGACTTCTGAGCTCACAAATTTCACAAGTTTTGTCTCTTTCAGCCACTCACAGCTGGGAACTGGATAACTAAGAGAGAAGGCATCAGATGGATTCCCCTCGGCGATTTCCCCAGGGCGGCTTAGCTGTTGTTTTGTTGTTTGCTTTCTTGTTTGATTTTCTTCCTCCAGCACTTACCAACCCCATTAGGAAACTCCTTTAGTTAGGCAACTCCCTGTTAGAGCCAGTTTAAAACCAGAGCTCTTGCCCCTCTTCTCTCATTACAAAAAAACCTTCCTGGTGAGGAAACAGCACCTCCCCGACATCCCTGCACTTCCAGCATCAAGAACGAAACAACAAGCAGAGTTACGGAGCGAGATTCCCACAAGTGCAAGGAAATTCCTTCTGCCTCGGTGCGTGCTGGGGAGCAGCCAACTCGCACTGGTTTTCCAGGGAAATCAACTCAGAAACGAGGGAACCTCGCTTTCAGCTCTTGAAAAGACACAGCAGGCTCTTGCAGACTTCGGAGTCGGCGCCAGCACATGCACAGCTTGGGAGGATCTGAAATATTGAGAGGTGCAACATCCTGCAAGCCACAGCAGCCCAGCACATCCCACTGCTGGGGGAACCCTACACCATCAACTCCCTGCAGGAAAGAACAACACAAAAAAAAAAAAAATCTCATCTCTCTGGCTAGCCTTAAACCTGGGTTTGGCCCAAAAAGTGGTGGAACAGAAAGGTAAGTAGTCTCAGATAGCAAGAGGCTGTACCCACAAAGGCACACCCAGTCAGCCCACAAAAAGTGGTTCCTTCTCTTGGGTTATAAGCCTTACAGGGTGAGCCTAGAGGCCAAACTCACTTTAGGATTAAATCCCTTATGAGGCACTTAGCAGGGAAGTTTAAGAGTGTTGCCCAGAAGTGTCAGACAAGCTTTATAGACACTCAGATTCTCACAAGTTCGGATCCTAAGCAAAAAACTAAGTTTGGCTAAGAATACCTGCAGCCAATTAACACTGGCCAGGTTTTTTCTGGAAGAAATACAAAAGTGTAGAACATTCAACTTGGCATTCTTCCCTGTTTCCTACAATCAGTTTGCAGCAGTTTACCACCAGGTGTGATTAGTAGAGTAAAAATCAATCCTTTGCTAATCCCACACACATCTCATGAAGCCCTGGAAGAATCCTCCAGTTGATTAAGGATGGATGCCTGACGTTCTCCCCCTGGATACACTGCCTGCCACAAGGATTGTTACTGTGCAACTCTGGCTTCTAAATCCCTTATGTTCCCTGGCATGACTAGAGCAACAGAAGGAAACAAAAAAAAAATCCAATAAAAATATATGAATGTTTTAAAGCCATTAAAGAACTCCATTTCATTGTTCTACCAGACCACAGATCAAACATACTTACATGCAAACTAAATATCTCTGTATGTTAATGTTTAATGTCCTTTAGTTAACGATGTACTCTTACTTATTTTGCAGGATGGCCTCCCTCCTGTGCCCTGAGAGAGGAGATGGTGCAATGCTCACCTCCTGTGTGCCATAAGTACGTGCTTGGAGAGGCAGCTTGGCAGAAGTTGAAGCAAGAGTGAAAGGCATGAGTGCTCTGCAGAGGCAGATCTTTATTGACACACTTATAACGTGCAGGAAGAACACAAACATGCTAATTTTGAACCTAATGCTTAACTCATGTGTTAAATTCAGTTCTGAAGGTTTCCCAGTTCGGCTTTTCCCTGCTCATCTCACCTGGTCTGTTTGGGAGAGGAGGAGGATAGAATCCTGGAATGGTTTGGGCTCAAAGAGACCTTAAAGATCATCTTGTTCTTGATCACCCCCTCTTCCCATGGGCAGAGACTGAGACTCCTTCCACTATCTCAAGCTGCTCCAAGCCCTGCCCAACATGGCCTTGGACACTTCCAGGGATCCAGGGGCAGCCACAGCTCCTCTGGGCACCCTGTGCCAGGGCCTGCCCACCCTCACAGGGATGAATTTCTTCCCAATATCCCATCTATCCCTACCCTCTGGCAGTTTAAATTCATTCCCCCCTGTAAATAGTTTCTCTTTTGGTAGGTTCCCTTCACGTACTGGAAAGCCAGTTAGGTTACTGCGAAGCTTCTCTTCCCCAGGCTGAAAAATCCCAATTCTCCCTGCCTTTCCTCACAGGAGGGGTGCTCCATCTCCCTAATTACAGGAAAGTGGGATTGACCCCTTCTGTACAGCACAAGCAGCACCCATAGGGTATCCTGCAGCCTTCTGTGCATGGTTTCAGAAACACAAACAACTTCTGGCTCCTCTGGAGGAGGCAAAGCTTTTCTCACCTGTGGGACTGCTCCCCAAACCCCAGCCCTGGCAGCAAGTGGGGCTGACTGGAACACTCACTGCTTCATCATCTCTGGCAAGATAAGCAGCAGGCCCAGAGATCAAAAGGCTTTTATTTAATTGACCATTGATAAAGGGAATGACTGCAGTAACATCTCCTAATAGCTCCGGGCTATTCATTTGAGCATCTCCTGCATGGCATTGCTGTGCTACAAAACTGAATGCAATTACACTCAAATGCATGAAAGCACAATGGAGGCATGAACAGATCAAGCTGTGGGAAATCTATAAACTGAAGTCAATCACTTCAGCCTGTGGGGAAGAGAGGCTGGATGGCCTCAGGAAGAGCTGCTGCTCCCCTTTTGGTGCCACCACAGTGCCCGTGGCCAGGCCACTTGCAGCACCAGCCACTCTGTCCCCACCAAACCTCCCTCCTCTGCCTTGGCAAAACCAGTCAAAACAGGGTTTATGGACACACACTATGCACAAACCCACCTTTAGTTTATATGATGACGAAGTCCAGGCATCCAAGTTAAAATCACTAAAGAATCGCAAAGAAAAACAGACCTGAGACTTCCCCCAACTTATCCAGTTAATCACTGCCAGGATGTGTGATAAACCAGGATTACCCAAACATTTCATTTCACTTCTCTGTTTAAAAATACTGTTTTCTATAAATTTTCTATCCCCAGATCACAAGGCTTGTTTTAGCAGGATTTTAATTGAAATTTTTCAAATTGTTCCAGCTCGAGTATTTTTACTTTGTTTTAAAAGCACAGAACATATAATATACTGTGTTTACACCTCTACCTACAGGTTTTTTTCCCCCATAGAAACTGTTGCAGCTTCAATCCAAAGAAGACACAAGGAGGATCCAATACAAAGTCCATTTTCAACAGTCAGTCCCAAAAAAGCCAATTTGAACTACTTGCCCAATTGTAAGCTGCAAACCACACATCAGAGATACACGTTGCAAAGGGTTTGCAGTCCACACTTCTTTCCTATATGAAGGCTGAGGCTTAACTCATATTAAAAGAGATTGAGAAGCCTTGGAAATGAACCACTAGGAAAAAAACATACTAGGAAAATGACCATTTTTCTAGTCATTAAGGCCATTTAAGAACGAACAATCCTGGGAAAAGAGATTATCCTGGGAGAGAGGGATTTGGAATGGAAAGTAACAGGAGATCTTTGGCTTGATCACTTCTTAAAGCTTTTCCAAATCAATTAAACTGAGTTTAATATACTGTGATAGGTGTTCAGTGGTCTAGAAGAAGGCAATTTACAATTTGGCTCTGAGTTATACAAGCTGTCAGTGACACCTTTACAGTTTGTATTTTCATTGACAGTCTCAGTTAGTTAATGAAAATTGAACCATTCTTCACTGGAAAATTAAATATCCGCACAAAACAGAGCAAAAAAAGCCTCTGTGGAGAAGCCATGAAGCGACAGGCATCAAGGTAAGGACTTCAAAACATACTTCAAAACATATGCTTTCCATCCAAGGGAGGAGGCTGGCTCAGCTCACACACAATCAGATACTCACCATACTTTTCTTTCCAAGAACCTTTTCAATGCTTTCTCGCTGCACTACATAGCCCTGGGAAGCAGGACTTTTCCTTTGATCCAATGCTAATGATGACTTAAAGCTCTTTCAACTGTGAATCCCAGGTTTCTGCTCCTTTATGAGGACAGCCTTAAGAGGCCAGAAAGAATCACAGAATCCCAGACTAGTTCGGGCTGGAAGGAACTTTAAAGCCCATCTCATTCCTGCCACGGGCAGGGACACCTTCCATAGACCAGGCTGCTCCAAGCTCCATCCAAACTGGCCTTGGACACTTCCAGGGATGGAGCAACTTATGCCAGGGCCTCCCCACCCTCACAGGGAAGAATTTCTTCCCAACATCCCACCTAACCCTGCCTTTTCTGGCAGTTTGAACCCATTCCCTCTTGTCCTGTCACTATCTGTCCATATAAAAGCCCCTCTCCCTCCTTTGTTTTTAAAATTATTTTGGCTGTGTTGGGTGAACAAACAGTGGAGAGAGTAAGTTTCCCCAGCTGATGTGCTGGTATGACTCTGCCTGGTTTTCTAAGCCTGTGAAATCTGCTGAGTTCACAGCCCTGCAGTCTGATATGTGCAGCTTGAAATCATCCCCAAAATACGCATCCACAACTCAGAAGGTCCAGACATAAAGGAAGAGTGATTCAGGGCTGGGCCTCCATTACAATCCATTTCTTTCATCCCTCTCTGCTTGCACTGTTTTGCTGATGGGTGAACTGGATCCAAACAACTTGTAAGTGAACCACAGCTGCTAGTCACAATTCTTTCCAACAGGCTCTGCTAAAAGCTTGCACATCCACAAACATTCGCATGAGACATCGAAAGCAGATCCCTCTTTTCAATGTTTTTTTTTGTTTTTTTGTTTTTTTTTAAAGTACAGACAAAGCTTATTGCTACAATCAGACAGAGAGCAGCAAGGTGATGAGTTTAGGTATGAAGCCCAGGCATTTCCAAGCAAAGAGCTGATCCTTTTGGGGAGCAGGAGGCCTGATGGCACTCTGGAACCGCCTCGGAGAGCTGAAACCTTGCGTGCTTTCCCAGCACAGCAGTGAAAACACATTAGCCCTTGAGAAAGCATTAAGAGAAGCACTAAAATAGCTGGCTGGGAGAGCAGTGTAAGTGGCTGTACAGACAAATACTAGGAGAATCCATAAAGAGCTCTGGAGGCAAAAAAATGCTCAGTGGCAAAGCAGACCACTGCTGTAGACACGCAAACCAGGAACACTTAGATCAAGTTCAGACTAAATATCAAAGATCACTCATTTCTGAGGGGAAACAGTCACGATGGAAACTGAAAACATGCACAAAGCACAGCTGGGAAAGCAGCAGCTAGATGAGCCCAGAGCAGGGAAACAGGAGGAGCACAGGTCACAGCCTTGCCACAGCGCTGCAGGACACTGCACCAGCTGCAATCGTATCTGCTCGGCAATGTAAGAACCCAGCAAATCCACTCAGCCAGAGCACATCCCACATGGATTGCCTACAGAAAAGCACCATGTCTGCAGTGACATTCACAACGACCTTGTGCCATCACCAATGAGGAGGCTGTAGAGCAAACAGCCCCCTCCCCAAATTTTATCTTGCCCTTTTACAAAGCAAGCACGGGGTACTTCAGTGTTTTGAAGCCAGCTTAAAAAGGCAAAAGTCTCATCTCTACACTGTGCTCCTGTGATTATTTAAGAATATCACTATAAACTTGGGAAAATTAGTCAGGCAAAGTTACAACTGCAAGAGTTTGAATACAGCCTGGGAATCAAGCTTGAATGGTGGGTGACCAGCTCACCCTTCTCTGGGGATAGATTTTTTTTCCACGTTAGGAACCCAGAAAGATTCATTCCAATATGCCTGCAGGCAAGAGGAACAGAATTAAAGTTCACCTGAGTTTTTTTCTCAGAGATTGTCAGCATACAAATGCTAACAAGGTGTTTATGAAGTTATGCCGCATTTGGAAAGAGGAGCAGGGGGAAGCTTTGGCCTGTTCCAACCTTTCTGAACAAGGTCATCTCCAAGTTGTCACAAGCCCCTACTTGCAGCAAGGGGCTGGGCCACCAAAAACTTCAAAAAACACAGTATTCCAACTTTTTAACAGGAACAAAGAGAGACATTAATGGTTTTACAGTCTAGAACACAGTCTGTGTGGTCCTTGGCTTGGAAACATTTGTGAGAGCTATTCTGTTTCTTAGGTGTTATTTGTAATTAATATATGCAGTATGTTTAACAACACAGTAGCCAGTCTGACAGACTAACAGACATAGTAAATAACTCTGATCATCAATAACTGCTGTTCTTCTCACCTTTTGTAGATAGGGAAGATGGATTTAAATCCATCTTTAAAATATTAAGTGTCATGAATTTGACACCATGACTCTCTGGATTACAAAAATCACCACCCTCCAGAACACTGAAGCATTCAGAAGCATCATCTCCCAGACCACTGAGCAACCACCAGTCCTTTGGTGAGAAATGTGTAGGCAAGTTTGTAGGAGAGCGTGTGGCACTTCAGGGGATGACATCTGGCAGAGGGAACCTTCTCATGCACATTTATTATTAATTAATATCAAACTCCTTTTTTGGAATTCTGCATCTTCCAGACAGATAGCCCCACTTAAGGAAGATTAAATACCTGGTTTCTCCAAAAATAGCAAGTTCTAGGAAAGCAGCTTGTCAAAGTCACTCCTCTTACCCAAGTGCTAGATCTGTAATTTCCCTGGACAGAGGCAGCTCCTCTGATGTTTAAAACCCCCAACCCTGCAGAAATCCCAGGAGGAAATAAGAACACTGCCTTGCTGATCCACCTTTAAGGGAGTCATAGCAGCTCTTTTCCAGGGAGTTGGCATTGGCTGCAGGAGCCCCTGGGGATATTTCCTTCGCAGCCACCTCAAGGCTACCAAGCCACAAACCCCTGCAGTTTTACAGAGGCTCACCTTGTACCCTCCTGGGTACCAGGAGGTTACAGAAAGGGGCTGTAAAACTGCCCCCCCTACTCCCCTTTAACAGCTCTGCACAGAACCATGACACCTCTGACACATCTTAGATGCAGGTGGTGGCTGGGTAAGAAAAATCAGGACTTGTGGACCTTGGATAAATGGAATTTACAAAGATAAACAGAAATAAAGCCTGCACAGTCCCAAACAGATTTCAATAAGCTTTCCCCACACTATTTACAGCCCAGCAAGAGGCTTAAAAATGCTCATTCTGATCTGGCCAGAGGTAGCTCACACAAGTGTCAGGCTCACCTCAATGGGGTGACAGAAATTTCTTTCGGTGCCCTAAACCTTCCTAGAACTGCATTTAAATGCAAACTCTTTCCCTGCTTCCCTCCTTTTCTCATAAGCCAGGATTTCTTTGATTCTCAGTCTAATTAGGAGATAATTTTAACTCTGTCACTTGGTTTGATTGCACTGGTGCTTAAGCACACTATTAAGCAAATCATTAGCTGACATGTGGCACCTTTTCCATCTGACAGAGACATGCTCAGTGGGGAGGATGGGGGGAGACTCCAGAGAAACAACCACTGCCAGCCCTTAGATTTAACTACAGGCTACAGGTGTTAGAGCACTACTTGGGCCACCACAGCCACTTGATCATGAACAACAGGGGCAAGACAAGCAGCTGTAACTGCAGTCCAACCTGCCTGGCATCACACATCCAAGGTCACCTGTGAAGGGCGAGGGGACAGCTTGATCCTGGAACCACCACTGAGGAACCCGAGCAGCACAGGAGCTGCAGCAGCCCAGCACACAACCAATTTTCTGCACTTGAAAAGTACAGAAACTGTGCAAGACCCTTCCTGCTCCATTTCTACAACCTGGGCTCTGACACTGCCTGTGACACGTTCTGGCAAAGGGCATTGGAGCCCATCAGCTCCAAGCTGGAAATGCTGCTTTACTGCTCCAGGAGAAAAACCAGCAGGATCAGTCATTTGCTGCTGCCTGAAAGAGGCTCCTGTGCCTCTCTCACGTCCATTTAGAGCAGACTAGCTCAAATGAATGTTAAGTTAAACAGAATAAGGAGCTTTTCAAAAATCACATGACAGCTGGCTAAGTTCTATGAAGGGAGTGTTTTCTCACCTACTGCACCTTGCGATTCCTTCAAGGATCCCAAATGAAGTACTTAAGCAAACAGTAAGACATCATTTAACAATTCAGTGTGCCTAAATTGATTGTTAGGGCATCAGTGAGTCATAAACTGCCAGGTTCAAACAGCTGCTTTTCTCCTTCTAGGAAAGCCTTCTGCCCAACACACCAATTTGCATGGAGGAACTATTTTGCAAGCCACCAAAGCTTCCTGCAGCAGCAGCCGCAGCTGCTGGCTTTGCCAACTACCTCTGCTCAGCAGCTGCTTCAGCAACACATTCCCTCCACACCCCATCTCTGCAGCACCAAGTTCTTGTGCTTTGCTGGCAGGTCCAGATTACACAGCAGTGGATTTACAGCCACAATCACAAGCTTCCTGCAGCCCCTGACTGAAACGCACCTGCAAACAGTGTTCCTTGTGAAGTTTCTTGTTAACAGTGGACTGTGTTTAGAGCTGGAAACATCGGCTCATGCAAGGAGACAAATGATGAGCTGCCTTTGTCTGGTCCTTGGAAATACCAGGAAAAGGTTGAGATAATACAGGAGGGCTTTAAACTGGTTGTCAGTGTTTGCTCTTCACGGAAAGAACATTTCACAAGTCATTTGGGTGACTGGCACCTTTGCATCTCCTCTCCATGTGCTACAGCACCTGGGAACAAGAGGAGTCTGAGACTAAGCAAAGATGTTCCAGATTCCTTAAAAGAGATCTCACATGATAGAAATGGCTCAACAGTGAATGCTTCCTATACTTTTTTACCACATTACAAGGGAAAAACCCTCCAAGGTCCCTTGCAAATCAATCCTGGGAATCCATTTTTCCTGCTTTTTGCCATAGTAGCCGAGTTTACAGTGCTGGGCCATGCAGAAGCAGCCAACCTGGCACAGCTGGAGAACAAGACAGAATTCCAGATGGGTTTTTAAAGGTCTCCTTTACTGACTTGATCTTAAACTACAGCATAGACTGTCAGTGCTTTGCTGCTCTTTTGCCTTAATATGCCAAGGAAAGTCACTGGTGCTTCACAGGGGGCACAGAGGGAGAGCATCTCCATGAAGCCATCTTAGAAGGGACCCCCACAGCCAAGGGACAAGCTCTACCAACAGGAGAGGGCAGGCAGAGTCAGCTGCCTGATTTCAGAGCTGCTGCTGACAGCACATATGATTTGTGTAGCTACAACAACATTTCTGAAGCCATCAGCTGGTAGCAGCTTACCAGCTATCAACAGGAGCAAGATGGAGAGCAAATTCATGAGCTACCAATGGCACTACTGGGGAAGTCCATGAATATTCATGCCACTAAAACACAAATGAATTTTTAATTTTTTTTTTTCTACTATGAAAGAAAAATTATTGGCCTCAAGTAACCCCAAAGCTTTGTAAGTGTTACTACACCAAAACAACAAAGCCAAAGATGACCAAGAGGACAGTTTCTCTCCATTCTTCTGGACCAGTGTATTTGTACTTCCTGTTTTCCCCCCCCTTAAGGAGACCACCATTCAGTTTACTGTGTGGAGCAAGCAAATGGCAGAAGTCACACACAGATACAGCACAAGGCAGACTTTATTCAAACAGCTTACACACATTTCAGAGTATAGCTTTCAAAACCTTTTCTTTTTCTCCTTTTTCTTTTTTTTTTTTCTGAAACTCAGCTTGGACACAACCAACTAAGGCTCCAGTAGGAATTAGATAAACTTTTATAATCTATGTGGCATGCACACCTGGCACACAGGTGCCTACAGCTGGAGCCACACTGCCAACACGGACAACAGGCACATCAGTGATCCACATAAATCTAAACTTAACTTTCACAGCAGCAACTTATTTTAGCCCCAAATAAAACAGAGACAAGCACTGTCAAAGCACCCATATGTGCCTGCTGGGCACAGCAGCAAAGTGGAAGGGGATCAGCTCCCAGCAGGCTCTAAATTCAGTGATAATCACCTTCAAAATGCAGCGGGCAAGCCTGTCTTGAATTGACTAACAGAGCACAGTCATCTGGATTTATTAAGAATATTTCTTCAGAGCAATCCTAAAATACAATGGATTCATGCTTGGGCTATGGCACGGATCAGGCAAGCTCTTAGGTTACACTTGCAGCTGTTTCCTCAGCTGTCATCAGCCAGCTGGGAATTTCTGTCCTGGACAGCAGAGGCTGCCCTTGCCCTGCTGACCAGGTCCCCCACCACACTCCTGACCTCAGGACACAGCTCAGGGCACCACATGCAGCACAGCCCCACTAACAGAAGCACAGCAGGCACTCCTCCATCATCATCTTTTCCAGAGAAAAATAAAGAAGCTAAATCCAGCTCTTTGTAACTGTAGGAAAGAGTTACAGGGTTAAAGTGAAAAGTTTTGTCAAAGACTACCAGGGCTTAAAATTTGAGTGAAGCATGCCTCTGCTAGTCACCAGCTTAAAAAATAACACATTTAAGAGCTGCACAGGCGAAACAAACTGCATTCCTGGAGGAGAATGAAGAAATGGCTCAGCTGCAGTTGTCAGGAGCAAACTCACAGGTTCTCAGAAAACTCAGAAGCAGATTCACACCACCAGTTCTGGTAGTAGAAAGTGAATACAAGAGACAAGGATCAAAACCGAACACCAAATGGAATTTTCAGTTACTAAACGTCAAGCACAGACTTGAAATCTGTTTCTGTATGGTCCTGAAGATATTCACCTGACCCTTAGCATAACTCAGTGTTTCAGGATTTTTTTATTGGGCCACAAAAAGGCATGGAAGTGTCAGCCCCATCTCCTTAACCAGAGCACACGTGCAGCAATGGAACCCAGAGCCCATCCTTTGGGAACAGGCAATGGATCACAAGTATGTCACTTCAGCATTCCTCTTCCACTGGCACATTTGCACATTGCTCAGCAAGGCAAAACCTCCCTTCCCCAGTTATTTTATTCATGTTAAGTTTTCCCTCTTCCCAGATACCAACAGTATTTTAACATTTTACAACTGCTAGTCAAATTTACCAGGAGAAGGAAACCAGTGCCTGCTTCCACTGTCGCCAGTTTCAGTCACCTGGACTGTGCTGTGCTGTTACCAGCCCAGAGTATCTCACAAACCCCAAGTACTGAGCACTGTTTGGTGCTCCTGACAGGCTTCCCTAACATCCACCCTCTCCAGGTATCCTTGCTCCCTGCCATTTAATCACTCCCTGCTCTTTATCACAATCTAGGGAAACTTCCACAGCCATTTCCTTAGAGCAGCAAGGCCAGGAAAAACATTTTCTTGAACTGTGCAACCTGCAGCAGCTTCTTGGCTCACAGTTCATAAGAAAAGTTATCACTGGCTCATACAATGATCTCTAATGCAGCTAAAATATTTCTGGCAGAGAAACAATAAAAAAATAAAGTGTTTCAAATGCCCGGATAAATTTGCTACAATAGATGAGAAAAGGCTTTCTAAGCGAGTTTATCCATGAGATCACCTCTCTGTGATGTACAGCAACAGCTCAATTAATCACAAAACTATTTGCCAAAAAGAGAGGAGTAACAGAACAGACCCTGAAGAACAACTCCCCAGCACAACCACACTCTTCATCCTCCTGCACAGGAGCTGCTCAAAGCTGATCTCCGAATTGAAAACTACTTTATTTTCTATTTAAAGGAACTAACGATGCAAGCTGGCTGTGTCCGTTCTCAAGTGGCTGCTGCTTTATTCACTACAGCACTCTGTTTGCACAGCACTTAAAGAACTCATTCAGTTCTTTCAAATGGAAGATTTCACGTAGGAGAAAACCAAAAGAGGTAATTCAGGTACACAGTGAGTGATTTATCCATAAACCTCCACATAGGCAGCATCCTTCCTCCAGTCAAGAAACTTTATTCCTCTTTAGGAAGGATTTGATGCAGACATCAAGCACAAATAGATTGTCCAGCTCCAAGTGGGAAATATACTGGTCAAAACTCATTCTCCAGCTCCAAATCACCATTTTTATTTCTGTTGTGACCCCTGCAAAATAAACTTCCCTTTTATACTAAGGGTGAATTCCCAGTGCTACCAGCTCTTGCTTTATTCCCCCAAACTCCTCATATCCCCTCTACCCCCACTGTGCACGGATACACTGCCAGGACACTGTTCCTTCAGTCAAACCCTCCAATATTTCAGTTCTACTGCCAAAAACCTGAATCTATAACTTCTGGTATTCAATAGCCTTAGAGTATCAAAGTGCAGATGAGTCATCAGGGCAAGATTAAAAGGATCTGGGTTTTTTAATATTGCCTGTAAAGAAAAAAAAAAAGTGGTTTGTGGAAGAGACAACTTACAGTCTTCAAATATGAGTCTCTCTTGGTGAGCTCTGCCCTCAAAAGGATGGTGTCAGTTTGATGCATCAGTGCATGCGAGATCAATGCCATCCTAAACTTTGTGTCTTCAAGAAGTTATTTTCCAAATCTGCCTGGGAATTGTTTAAGCATTACACAGGCTGAAAAAAGAATAAATCAAGCCCAACTATTGGAAACACAAGTAATTCATCTGGCAAGCTGAGAACAGAGACAACGGACCATGAATAATGCAAGAGGGGTAAGATCCAAAATATTCCGTTCGGTCTATTATCTGCAGCCTGAAGTGGTGATAAAATACTTGATTAAATTGGAGAGCAAAAGCTGTTCAGTGCAATTACTGGATAAGTATTTCAGAGCAATTTTTCTGTTAAACATTTGGAATCCCCCTGCCAGCCTGCATTCCACCCAAGGACACGAGGGGAGGGTTTCTCTAAGAACGTGTGGCCTTTCCAAGGCAAAAGCTTCAGAGGGTGAGGGATGAGCACTCAGGCTACAGAAATCCAGCCCAAATTGCTTTGCCACTTTGCAAGTTAATTGTTTGCCACTCTCAAGCTAATTGTTTCACGTGTAGCTTAAAACGTTTGTTGAGAAAAACTTCAATAATTCTACTTGTGGAAGTGGGATTTTAGGTGCTCCTTTAGGAAAGCATCCTCCTCCTCCTCCCCCACTGCCCTGTTTGAGCTGCTGAGTAAAATCAGAGCTTAGGAAACAAGATACCACAGCACGTTTAACCTGCATTTGCCCACTCATTTCACCTCATCACTGAGCTGTCCAGCCATTTCAGGGAGCACAACAGAACTGCCACCTGATAATGCCAAGGTAAACCACTTAAACCAGTTATGATCTCTGTTATATCCGTGCAATTTGTTTCAAAGAAAGATTGGGCATGGAGTTCTCTATGCAACTTGAAATTCTGGGAAAAAAAAACCAAACAACTCTCTTAACTGCTGTTTGAACTCTAAGGGGGGAATTTCTCAGCATCCAGAGGGGAAAAGAGCAAACCTTGTGCTAAGAAAGGCAGAAACTGGTGCAAGGATCAGCAGTGAGCCCTGTCCAGATGTGATCATGGCATTATCAAGGCTTTGGGGATTTTCCCTGAAAGCCCTGTACCCATGAGGAATATCACAGCAACCCTCAGCCTGCATTTGGGTGAGGGAGGGGAATTTGGTCACTAAAGCTAATCTTAGCTTTAACAGACAGTAAATTGTACATTATTATTATTATTTCTTCATCCCATCGTTTCCCCCCAGCCCAAATACTTGGGATATACCTGGAGAAAGAAAAAAACTCCAGCCCACACGAGCTCAGGTACCTTCAAAGGCACAAATGACCATGACAAAGAGGAAAACACGTTTCAGTATGAAAAGCACAGGAGGGGATAAAGCTTCAGTGTAGGAGTTTGGGAGCAGCAACTGATGCTTGGGCCAAGGAAGAGATCTCAGAGATTAAACACTCAAGAGCTGAAAGGTAAGTTCTATCAACTTTTAACTAAGGAAAAAGTGAATTTAATCAAGCCTGTCAAAACCTCCTCCCCTATTCTTTCTAGCTGGGTTTAGCAACAGGGCAACAAAAACTAGTTTGGGGAAGTGTGACTTCAAATCCAGGCCATTTCAAGAATATTGAGCTTCAATAAATCAAGCCACCAGGCAGGAAAACTCATTAAGAATAGCCAGCTTTAAATACATTCACCATTTCTACTTTATTTTCCTGAAATGTCACTCATACCCAGCAATAGGGTTTCCCTGCACTTAGGTACATCCATCCAGCTCCCATAATCCTAACTCCCAGTTTATCTCTGAAAACACACAGCATGTCAATTGCTATGTATTTCACACACTTTCTGATTTATTTAAACCAAAGAGAATCATAAAGAAGATATTTTTATGACTTATTCTAATTGAAGTTGAAATATACATCTCCAAGTCAAATGTAGCTACCTTAAGGGTACTTGGTAGATCAATACTCTAAACACATTATTCATAGCATTTAGGTTAAGAAATGTAAAACTGCTGCTAACTAGATATTTAATAATAAATAGACATGAAAATTCAGTAAATGCAGGCAAAAACCCTCACAACCAGGTACTTTTGAAGCTTCCAGAAGAAATCTGGAATGATGATCCTTGAGGATGCCTTCCAAATGGAGAGCTGATATCTGACTTCCATGGAAGTGAAAAAGAAGCAACAACGATTTATGCTTATTTTCTATCAAGAAACAGGTCTGATAAAGCTAACATGCACAAAACAAATAGGTCTTTAGGCATCCTTATCACAAAATATTCAAAGCCTGACTTTGGATTTTAACAGTCAATATCTTCCAATTGGCTTTACCTGCCTTGTGATTAAAAAAAAATAAAATGAATGCCTGTCCCTGGTTTTATTTAAAAAATAAAATGAATGCCTGTCCCTGGACAAAGCCAGGCCCTGGGGAAATCTCAAAGATGCTCAAGGGAATTTCTGCCAGTGCTGGCACTGAAGTGGAAAATCCCTTAAAAGAGTTGGGAATCCTGTTAAGAGATGCCACCTGAAAAGCCTCTCTATAGTTACAGTGGGTCTGAACATCAGTGAGTGGAGATGCACAAGCTGTTAACAAGCAAGATTTTGGGTTTTCTCTTATAAAAATTAGTTATTTAATAGCAATTCTAGAGACTAACCTTATGCTTTTTTCATCTCGGCACAAAACAGCCTCAGAATTTCTGAAGGCACCTGTGTTCAGACCCCACCTATGAATAAGCTGAAATTCCTTGGGGTTTATTTTTTCTTTTCAAAAGCACAGGAGTCTTGCATTGTGGAAAACTCACCTGCAGGACAAAGAGAAGGACGAGATTGTCTTGGTCTGTCCCAAAGGCTCTGAGCACTGTGCCTGAATTGCTGCAGGGAAGCTTTTCCTGAACCAAGCTGAATCAACAGGTTTATTTTACAGGAACACTGTTTGCCACAGGCAACAGCAAGGCATGGCAGGGTCAGGACTGAAGCTGCCTCCATCCCAAGTTCTGCTTTGAGCCCATTCTGCACCCAGTTAAGAAACCAACAACTCCTCCTTGGTTTGGAGAAACCACAATGCTTTGCTAATGCTGCTGTGGGCAGCACTGGCTTCATGTGGCAACGTTTTATGCACTTTCCAAATGTCACAGTCCAAAACCTCAGACTCTGCAACCCCACCAAACTCTGCCTTTGGGAACTGCTCCTCCTTTGGCACCTTTATTACCACACCTGGTATGTCAGCATCATTTTGATCCTTACTTGCTCAAGTCTCACACAACCCTTCACACTGATTTCCAAGACACCTTGGAGCTCTGTGAAATAAGCAGGTTTGACACAGAATCTTGCCCAACACTGCAGCCAATATGAAATCCAAGGAATCAACACCTCCCCTCCCCTCTTGGGACTGCATTTTGAACAGGACTGAGGCGCTTTGGCACTGCTGTGTCCCTCTCTGAGTCTCTGCTGGCAGCATATTCCCCAGGGGCTGCCAGCAGGCACCATCCATCTCACACTGCTCTCAAGTGTTTGCACAGCATTCTCCCTCCAAGCAAGCTGGAGGGAGGAAGCAGAGGATGCAAACAAAAGCAGATTAGGTAAATCACAAGGTGCTGTTGCTGTAAGAATGCCCCTTAATTTACTATCTTATTTAGGAAGACCCCAGACCATGCTGCCAGTGACAGCACCTGCCTCCCAGCTCCTGCCCACGGCAGTGCTCTGATGTCCTCTGGTTTACTCCAGCTCATTCACCTTTTTTTTTTTTTTCTCCTGCAGGCTGTTATCAGCTAGATAAGGGAATCAATACAATGTGCTGCCACATAGCTGCTGGTTTTCCTGCTTGCAGCTGAAAGATGAGAAATACCCTATCATATCATCGCTGCTCACATCTGGGGTAGACAACTTCTTTCAAAACAGAAATTAAGGCTGGCACTGGTAGAACTTACCCTAACTGAGCACCATACCACTTGCTGGCAGATCTTTGTTTGCATGCCCTGTGAGAACCATGTAAGCATCATCAAAACTGGTGGTTGAAGCCTTTAAACTACAATTTAATACAGCTAAGAAAAATCAAACCTTCAAATACTTCATTAAGGGTTTAAGAGTATTCTCTTCTCCATGAGGGGACAGTTCCTCATGTGAATCTCCTAACTCTACTTCCATAAAAAAGTAGCAACTTCTAACTCCCAGGTGGAAATTGCCACAAGGATGGGTCAGACCTTTTTTTTTTCTCATTGCTTAGAGAAGACCAATAAATTATAAACAGTCAAATCAGTAAAAGCTCTACAATTAATTCAGGGGTGGGAGGGGACCAGGTAATACATCAGCACATAAGACACACACACAAAAGCTCAGTTTTTTCTCATGAACCCCAATGTCACTTTGTAATAAACACAAGCTGCCAGCCAAATTAATCTTTTCTCAGAAACTTGCCCACATTTTCTGTGAATGTCTAATTTAAGCCCTCCTTTAGACCGGAAAAGGCTTCTCAGTGCTGCAACGAGCAAATCAAAATTAAATCCCTCCTAAACACCACCTTGAGCTTGCTCTGCCCACCAAGTTTATGGTTAAAAGTACCCAAAATTAATGCCAAGCCATTCTTCTCCACCTCCAGTCCAACTCCCTGCTGTTCAAGGGGCAGGAAATGCAGGTGAGTTTAACCCCTCCCATCCCCCTGAATTAATAGTGGAGCTTTTACCTTGGGAAACAGAATATGACAGGAGCCCCCAGCTGCTGTTAGCTGCCAGATTTCAGGAGGAATGGTGTTTTTAAAGGTCTCAAATTGACACTAAGCTCAAAATAAACGAAGAACATTTTGAGGGTGCCTCCACAGGGCTTGCAGGACGAGCCAAGGACATGTTTCTTCTGCCTCATTTCCTCTCTCAGATCACACACTGAGAAACACCATTAAAGCCAAACAAGTTAAGAAATTTTGATCAACTTCCATCTAGAAACACCACTGCAAATACATAAAAAGCTCTGGCCAGCAGCTTTTCCCTACAGCTCCAGTACCAGAGCCAGTGGAAAACCACACAGATATTGATGGTGGGAATCCTCCAGAGCTGAGTGTGAACACAGCTGGGCTTGGCAGAGTCACCAAGACCTGGGCTGGTATTCAAAACACCCAGAAATTGAGAAACACACAGAGAAACTGAACTGAAATCTCATATATTCTGTACAAGTTAGTTTGGAAACAGTCTCACGCTAATTCTGACACTTCTAAGGTAATTGCTCAGTGCAGATGCTGCGATTTGCTATCTGCAGGTGATACTGGTTCATTCCTCTTTGACACTCAGATTTGTGTTTCAGGCAGTCTTAAATCACATACAATCATATTTCATGTGCAGAGAAGAAGACTGAAGTCCAGCTCAGCAGGGAGTTACAGAAAAATAATTTAATCTCTGCTACACATCATCAATAATGCACAGGCAACATGTTAACATACAGATGGGCAATAATCTAATTAACAGTGACCTTTATTTCTCTTGCACTGCCTTCAGGTCAAAACGTTTGAGTGGCTTTGAAAGGAGAGATAATGTCAAAAATGGCTGTTTGGGGAAATCCCTACATCTAATAATGGCTTTATTGAAGAATGCTCATGGCTGCTATGAATACAAACAAAGGGATTTCCAGTTAATGTGCACAGCACAGGGAAGTAAATCCTCATGATTAAACACCTCCCTGCTCCACAGCCCCCAAGACAATTAACGCTCCCAGACAAGAACTCTCTGAAAAAGAGGTTTATTTTTCTGGTAGATTTTAAAAAGTTTAATAAAAGACAATAAGAGACAAAGAATAAAGCAAAAGGTTATAATGGTTGGATGTGTGGTATTGAGTTAAGAGCAAACTTGTTGTTTTGGAGACACTTCTTAAATTTATTAGCCTGTTGTATATTCATAGACTTACTATAAATTTTCAAACTTTTCTATAAATTATTTTTTATATTCCAGGAACTGTTTTATATGGCCACTTCCTGAGTTCACTTTTTTAGAGTATGCGTGTTTCTTGGTTGCGGTTTTAATTTATTTTTCTTATTAGTTTTAATTTGGGTTGTGGTTTTTAATTTTTATAGATGGTTGGTGTCGATAAGAGTGTATTGGTAGAAGGTGTTTTTATTGGGTGTTATTTAACTAAGGAGGTAGTTTACTTATTACAGAGATACTTCATTAGCTTATTTTTTAAAAACCTGTATTTTAAAAGCCATTTTAACACCACACATATAGTATCCACCCTAACATCTGCGAAAAGCCAATAAATAATATGTATTCATAACAACTCCAATCGAATTGTTGCTGAATTCACTGATCAAACTAAAGATGATGACACCATCTGTTCCAGCCTCCTTATCCCGTATGCAAATCCCTCTTTAAGGAAGGCAAGCTGCTTGCTAGCAGCAGCCTCTCTACTACGAATCCTGCTACTCCAGCGGGCTCGGAAAGTGCAACATTCTGACTTTGTTTTAAAGGTGACTTGCATTAGAGACCACGGGCATCCCCCACAACACAACGGGGGGAATTAAGTCCCGGCTTTGCGCTGGCACAGCGACAACTTTGCAGCAGGAGCACGAAGGTTATTGGAGCATCAGCAGCCAGCGAGCCGGAGCCGGGAGACACCCGCGGGGACATCCCTGGGTGATGGGAGAGCGATGTGCAAGGAATCCCAGCTCCCAAAAGGCGGCTTTGAAGTGAAAGTTAAACGGCATCTCCATCCCTCTCCCGGCTCTCCCCAGCCAGGGAATCTCCGCTGCTGCAGGGACCTCCCACGCCAAGCACGGGCAGCGCCGCAGCATCACTGCCCTGCCTGTGTGCTGGGAATTCCTTTGGATGCTCTGAAACCAGAGCCTCACATCCCTGTGTGCTGGGAATTCCACTGGATGCTCTGAAACCAGAGCCTCACATCCCTGTGTGCTGGGAATTCCATTGGATGCTCTGAAACCAGAGCCTCACATCCCTGTGTGCTGGGAATTCCCTTGGATGCTCTGAAACCAGAGCCTCACATCCCTGTGTGCTGGGAATTCCATTGGATGCTCTGAAACCAGAGCCTCACATCCCTGTGTGCTGGGAATTCCATTGGATGCTCTGAAACCAGAGCCTCACATCCCTGTGTGCTGGGAATTCCATTGGATGCTCTGAAACCAGAGCTTCACATCCCTGTGTGCTGGGGGTTCATTTGGATGCTCTGAAACCAGAGCCTCACATCCCTGTGTGCTGGGGGTTCCCTTGGGTGCTCTGAAACCAGAGCCTCACATCCCTGCCCTGAATTTGCAGTCACCACTGCAGGGAGGGACCACTGGACAAGAACAGAGCAGAGGATTTTTGTCATCCATTCCCCCCCAGTTCTCAGGAGACTATGGCATGCCATACCATCACATTTATTAATAGCTCTTCACACTCCTAACTCATCAATTTTCTGTTCAGAAATTTACTCCCAGAAAGAATTACATTGCTCTAAGTGCAAAAGCAAGAAAATCCACAGAAGAGCAGGAAATGAGCAAATAGAAGAGAGTGTTGACAAAGCAATCGAGCGACTCGGGACTGCAACAACTCACCCATCCAAAAAGATGCAGAAATTATTCACACAGAAGTGGCTTCTGTATTTATATGGCATAGCTGGACTTTGAAAAAATTAGCCTGAAATTATTAACCTTTCAAGATCCCCTCCATTCACTCATTTTGCTAAACAAAATTCTTTCCTGTGAAGGAGATGTATTTCCTTAAGTGTATGACACAGAATTGCATTAACAGTGAGTTACTCCTGCAGAAATCATTCTGCTTCTTTTGCTGCATCCAAACACTTTTTACAGCAGCTATTGCTGCAGAATGGAATAGTTGTGATGGTCTAAGAATTCATTCTTTTTAATCTGGAATGCCTGTCAATGGAACATCTATCCACATGTAGGGGCTAAGCACTGGAACTAATTAGAGACTACATTAAAGGCCCAACACAGGATTATTTTTTCCCCTGTTTCAACATAGAACTTGTCCTTGAAAAAGCTAAAATAGTCAAGCTTGAGAAAAAAAAGAATGTTTTTAACTACAGTTACAAATTGGGATGGGTGGGCAGAGCACTTTAGTTCTGAAATAAAAACGGGTTTTAACTAGAAAAGTAAAACTTAGACACCACAATCTTTATACTCAACAGAAAGCTCCTGGAGATTTTTCTCTCTTTTGAAAATCTATGCTCCATTTACATATTGGGGTTAATTGTCCAATTACAGCTCCAGATTATTTAGTCCCATCTTCCCAGATTGCTCTCCTCAATTCACTGTTGTTTGCACTTTTTGGGCCTGAAGCTGCAATGGTGTCCTTGGCTGGGCAAGGATTATTTTGTCTAACTAAACTGTGAGGAGAACTTGCTAACTCTTTATATGAAGTTCAGAGTTATATCCTAATGCAGTAGAGAATCTGGAAAATATGAAAAGTTAAAACTTAAAGCATCACCCCAGACCGTGCACTCGGCTCCAGGCAGAGCATGGCAACACAACTCCACGGGATTGCATCAACTGCTGCCTTCCTGTGTAGCAACAAACTACCCTGCAAGAAATTCATTCTGTATTCATACTTTATATTTATTTGAGCTAGGTATCTACTCAACTAAGCCAGACCTACACAGCAGGCAAGAGTTTATGTTTACAGAACAACACTTTCACTAATTGGAACTGGGAAGCCAAGGTTTCCCACCCCTGCTCACCAAACATTTCTGTAAATTTTTTGAAGCACAGGAGCATTCTTCACATCGTGGATTTGGATCCATTTCTGAAGCTCAGAGGAACTTGCCATCCTGCCCAAGCAGGCAGCTCCCCAACACCAAATTTTTAGGACTGAAGCTTTTATTGCAGACTTTTGAGTGTTCACACTCAAAACCACAGACTCAGCACCTCTTGAGCAGTTACAGGGAAGGAAAATGAAAATGCAACTTCTCAGCCCTGTTGCAGCCACAGCCCAGTGCTACAGGAAGGGGAGGGGTGGAATCAGGTTTAAATGAAGGTCAACATTTGGATTGGGAGTTTTTTCAATAAACTCATCTGGAAAAATCAGACTTCAGCTGCAGCCAAAACACAAAAGTATATTTTCCAATTTAAACCTGGTTGTTTATTAGACACAGGCATATTCTGCTCAGTGTATTTATCCAATACCCTGTTATATCCTTCATCTTATGAACACCCAGGGAGAACAGCAGGACACTGATAAATGAGTAAAACTGATAAATGGGTAAATGTCAGCCACATTTTGGAGACCACATGCACAAAAAATTTCTTGGGAGGCAGCAAAGAAGAAAACTTCTAATCATTCTTCCCAAGAAATAATGTGTTCTTTGAGTGAAAAATTCATGTTCACAGTATCAATGAGTAAGTAAAATGCATATGGTCCACGATGAGATCATTTCTGTCTTTAAATGAGGGGAAAAGTGACACTATACATTAACAATCTCCCTGAGCAACACCAGATACATACACGGGAATCTCCCCAGCATTGCTTACAAGCTGTTCTCAGTGCTCTGGCACGTTCACCACTTTCTTTAGAGCACATAAAGAGCATGGAGAGACCCAGTGCCTGCTGTGTGCTCAGGGTTTCACTCCCCCTTGGACAGCAGTGCTTGCAGTTTATGGAGGTGGCAGGGCTTGGAAGAACAGGCAGAAATAAACGGATGTGTAAGCTCACAGCACACAGCTATCAAAAGGTTTTATGGAAGCTCTCCATTCAGTCCTACCTGGCTGCCTAAAATGAAAACACAGCTCCTCTTCTGCCTGGTAAAAATGGTGTAGAGAGATTCCCAAGCCTGGGGACACAATGATCTGGTTTTCAGCTGTGTGAAAAAGGGAAATGCAAGCTACAGCCTCTTGTGACATCTAATAAAATGCTGTCTCCTCATTTCCTTTCAGGATTGCCTCTGAGGCAGAAAATCATGTTAGGGAATCACCTGCTTTTTCAGCTTCTCATTTCAGTGCTCATTTAGAAAATCTGTGTTGGTGCTGAACAACCTGAACTCCAGCAGCTCAGCAAAGGCACAGCCACAGCTCCTGCAGCACACTGCTTATGAATTCCACATAAACATTGTTTATGAATTTCACAGAGCTCACCCTTCACCCCAGAGGTGATTCCAACAGTCTGCCTGGCACAAAACACTGGATTTCCTATCCAGTCTCAGGGAGAGGAAAAATGTTCATTATTTGCACTCCACACCACTCCTGCTGTAATTGCCTCTATTAACAAGTACATGCCCCACCAGTTTTGAACTTGGCTTTGTCCTCAGTTTACAGATTTTCAGGAAGGACATGCAGGTGGGATGGAGAAGAAGAGATCCCAGGACACCTTCCCTACCTCATGCAGCAGGTAACATAACTCCAGGCTCTGCAGCTCCTTCTCATCCCTCTGGGATGAGATCAGTGCTGTCCAGCAGCACTGGAAAAAAAGACCAAAAAAAGCATTTTCCATTGCAGGGCACATCTGAACTGATAAAACCACCAGAGAAATATTTCAGTCACAACAAAGAGCTAAAAAAAGCACCTCAATCAACCCATGTATTAGAGACCTTGCATGTTTCTGCTCAACTCCAGGATTATCTCCTCTTTGTTCCCATCTCTTATGGCTATATTTACATCACACAACTTCCCTCTTTGCTGTACCAGAAACTGGAAGTTCTTTATTGTACCAGAAACTGGAAGTTCTTTATTATCCCATCAGGGCACCTGTATTTCAGCCAAAGAGCAGCCACAGAACTTCTCTCACTCCCTGAATTAACCTCAGCTCCTTAAAGGTGCATGAAAGCAGCTCTTCCAATATTAAAGTTTTGGGGTTTTTTCCCTATAATAAAATGTGGAGGTAGACATCTTTTCCACAAAAACATGACAATGAAGGTTGTGATGAGAAAGTCCCAAGGAATTTCACCAATGTCTTTCCATGGTGTTTGAGACTCTGGACATCCCTAAATAGGGTCAGTCCTACTGCCATGAGACCCAAGGCTTATCTACAGCAAAATCAGCTGAGGCTTCAGGTATTAAAGTAACTAAAGTTTCCTGATTAATTTCACAAATCAGAGGTAATTTCACCTTCTCCAGAAAAGCATCAAAAATGCAACACAAACACTTTGATGGGAAGGGGCAGAGGGAATGCAGGGATTTATTTGCATTATACTCAGAGCCACCTTCAGGCTTTCATTCACTCGAGTGTAATTTAAGTGCCACCTGCTTGTTCTGAGCAGTGAAGAGTTACATCACCTTCCTGTGCAAGTGCAGCTTTTTCAGTCACAACATCTTTTTTCAGTCACAACATTTTTTTTTCAATGCCAACAAAATGCAAAATTCTGTTCCGAAACACAAGTCTAGAATTTCTCTGTCTTTAAAATAATTCCCAGAGAGGTATTTGGTCACAGGTCGAGTAAGCAGGGCAACAGGAACACGATGAGCACAGCACATCTCTGAGGATTACAGACATTTTCACATCTCCTCAGACAGTGACTAACTGCTCCCTGGAGCTGCCACTATTCTTTTAATCAAACCCAAATCTGCTACAGCTCTGATGTAAAATTTTCTTGGGTAGGCAGTGCATAAAAAAAAAAAAAAAAAAAAGGAACAAGCTGCTTTTTTAAAGCATTTTTTTTGCAGCATCTTTTTACTATGGCTTTAAATGGAGTAGCAAAGAAACCAAATATTTCAATCAATAGCTGTGAAAAAGAACACAGCATTCTGTCTGCAACACGGCTACAGGGGAAGAACAAAAGCATGGATTTCTTTGGAAATATTTACAAGAGATTTCTATTTCCAAATCTCCACATGGCAGAGCATTCCAGGCCATGAGACATCCTTGTTAAGGAAGTTGTGAGCTCAGTTAACTTGGACAACATGACTATAAAGCCTGATTGAACATTTTTTATATCCATCATTAGGAAGCCTATCTATATCCAAGTGTCTTCTGCAGGAAGCTCTTCAATTTGACTTTCCAACATGTGCAAGTCGATCCAGAGGCACTTGACACAAATTAATGCCAGCTGCTGTCAGCAGCCAAAAGATCTCAGCCTGAGAAAGCAGAGGTTATTTAACCTGGAGAAAATTGCAGAGCCCCTTCCAGGGCCTAAAGAGTATCCACAAGAGCTGGAGAGGGACCTGGGACAAGGGATGGAGGGACAGGACACAGGGAATGGGTCTCACACTGTCAGAGGACAGGGATAGATGGGATTTTGGGAAGAAATTCTACATTGTGAGGGTGCCCAGAGAAGTTGTGGCTGTTCCTGGATGCATGCAAGGCCAGGCTGGAATAAGCTGAGCTTTAAGATCTGCTCTTGTCCACACCATATCCCCCTTTATCCTTCCCACTGCTGCACTGGCATCCTCTTGGAGCTATTCCCAGGACCTATTACTCTTGGGATCAATCCCATGCCCCTTGAGACAGGCACACACAACACACAGCAGTGCCCAAGCAACGGGGTTTGAGATATTTATAAACCACGTTCTGCAGAAAGGGAAACACAGGAACACACACTGAATTATCCTGGTGTGGGTTTGTAGACAATTTTAGCAGCATATTTGACTAACACTGTGCATTCACATATCTCAAGGGATGACTTTCAGAAAATAAAGTTCTCTCTTCATACATTTATGTAGGGCAGCTTCACAACATATGCTATCATATCATTACACTGGCTACAATGCAGCCAAAATCTCCAGTTCTCCTACAAAGATCCTGATTTTTTGGCATTATTTTCCAGCTGGTACAGGAATGTTAACCTGCAGCAGAAAAGGTAAAGCAACACTTGTCACTTCTTCTATCAGCACAAAGAAAATACTCCACAGAGACAGCATAAAAGGGATTCTTGTGTCATTTGCTAGATCCTCATTACCCCAGTTCCCACAAATTGGGCAGTTATACCTGAGACAGCAGCAGCCCAGCACAGTCCCAGCACCCCATTTCTCTCCTTTAAGGCTTTTAATGAGGCTGCCTGACCAAAAGAAACTTTTCAGTGTTAAGTGACCTCTGGAAACCCCGAGGCAATGGTCCTGACTTTGGTGTGGACGCCTTTCAACACTTTCTCTGTAATTTTCTTATTAAAATCTTATTAAAAACAGAAAACAAGAACACCCACACATTGCATGACTGTGCCCTGAAGACAAAGTTTTAGATTGCTCAGCTTATTTGAATATTATTTTGGGGGGAGATAGTGTCTAATTATACAGCTAAACCTGCCAGCAAGGATCTGGCTGCTATTTTATTTCCACCAGTTATGTACAAAAGGTCTCTGAAAGGACACTGGGAATTAGTTTGTGGCAATAGGTTATGACAAACTTGCTGATGAATTTGAAGAGTGCCTGACTGCATTTTCAATGGGTCCAGGCACTCCCTGCCTTCAGGCTCAGCCCAGGATGGCAAGAGCAGGTTAACAATAACCTCTGGTGAACTTGGTTTGCCTGGTTTAATAACCCCTGTGATATCCAGCAGATATCACAGGTTTCCTGGGACAGAAAACAGCAGTGGGAAGTGCAAAGGTTATTCCTTGTGCTGTACTCTCACCTTGTTTCCATCAGCCCTGGAATGTGAGGATCCACACCTTCACAAGCACGGGGTGTCCACATTACAGCCAGGGAGCTGGAAAACACCCTGGATACTGCAGTGTGCTCCTGATCCATCACTGTGTGAGCAAAAGCTCTTTCCCTGGTCCCTCTAATGGCCTCATATTGAGGCAGTGTCAGCAAACCTGACAATTTTAGTTTTCTTTTCGTTAGAGCTCAGAAAGCCCATCCAAGTCCTTCCCATGTGATATTCCTTGGCTCCCTGGGGTTCAGCTGAACACAGACAGCCAAGATGGAAACTATCTAGGACTGTTAAGAATCATCCCATCAGAGGGCATCCCCAGTTTCCAGAGTGACTCACCCATCCCTCATTGCTAACACAGAAAAACCAGCCACGGTCCAAGACAGGCTCCTACAAGGTCAAAGATATCACAAACCAAAGCCTTTTTAACATACTTAATTATATCTCCTAATAAAGACACCTCTTCCCCTGAAAGGGTTCATATGGAGCTGTTTGTGTCCCCTCCTTCGAGTCAGAAGATATTTCTCCAGAAGAAAAAAACTGTGTTTTAAAGACTTTTTTTTTTTTTAATTCCATGCAATAAGCACCAGTAGCAAATAACACTGAGGAGTAGCAGCATATGGCAAAACATAAAGGTGGCACTTAGCCCATCAGCTTTGTCTCTGATCTAAGCAGCTTATAAAGAAGCAAGCCCTTCCATCTCCTCTCACCATAACCAGGATGGATTGTGAGATCCACTGCATTCCAGGGCAGCATTAGTGCCATCCCCACTCTGTAGGTCTTGAAGGAGAAGAGTTGTGCCATGCTTTAACCATTTCCCCTGCAGCCACTGAAGTAGGAAACTCATGTTTTAAGTGACAAATATTTCTGCCTCTGATTTATTTGGAGACATAAATTGAGTGCAACAAAACAGAAAAACCAGATTTGGAAACAGCCTTAGCATTGTCTTTTGCACTTGGAGCTCTGGAAGGTAACTTTTGCTGTGGAGGTCTTGTTGCTTTAAGACAGAAATAGAAAAACAGGCCTGATTACGCATTTTCTTCAATAAATAATGCAAAAAGCCTACGCACTCCTGTGAAGGGAGATTCAAACCCAGGTCACTTCAGAAAATACCCCACCTTCCACAGACCCACTACAGAAACAGCTCTCCCAACTCTCAGCAGCACCATCAGAGTCTCAGCTAATCCTAATTTTACTTTATCATTATTACTATCAGCATTTATAATTAACAACTTAGCGTGCAAGTCATTAGGGAAAGAGAATGAGAGCCCAAACATTAGAAAGCAGAGCTCATCAATCCCCAAGTTAGCACGACTGACTGCAACTTGAGTTTTACTACAAAAAAGAAATCCTTGCCCACTAATAAACCCACAGGGAATTCTAAATCCTGACTGTAGGAAGGAAAAGATGATTTTTTTTTTCCAGGGGCAGGGGGGGGACAAGACACCTCTGGAGGGCTCCTGAGCCAGGGACACACAGAGCTGCAGCTGCTGCTGTTTCACACTCACTGCTCCACGTCCTCAGGGACACAGGGGATTACTGCAGGATGTTTTCATGAGCTGGACATTAGTCAGTGCCAGCATTTCACTGCTCTAACACATGAAATAAATAGCTTGACCTCTGCTCCCTCACACCACCTCACACCCTGAAGGGCAAGCGTGGTGCTGTTGGCATCACTTCCCTCCATGTGGTGAGCATGGAAGGGCATCACATCCCTGCTAGAAGACCTGGAAATGCTATTTAGGAGAAAAAAAAGACAATAAAACTGCTGGAGCAATCCACTGAGGCATCTGCTTTTCACTGACCACCTCTTCTTTATTAACTACACATTGAACACCAAGTATTTCCTGTGCCAGCATCCAGGAGAAAGGGGCCAAAGCAGAGCAGGCAGAGTTCCAGCAGCACGACTTGAGTGAGCACAGACTCCTTGAGAGGTTTCCTCAAGCCACACAGAGCCAAGATTAAAACACACAAAGCCCAGCTTAGGAGCATTTATAGCACAGAGCACCGTGTGAAATGGTTTGAGGAGAGACAAACAGGAGCTCAGGGTTTTTGTCAGGTTACTGACATCACAGGAAGGCAGTTTTCTGTTTGGTTCATCAACTGAATAATTCTGTGATGCTTTTTCAGGAGTAATGCTCATTTCTTCCTAATTTCATGGTAGAATCCCCAAGTCCCCACTTTTTCTTTTAAATGGCTCTTTAGAGCCTCAGCTGTTCTTGCTGGCAGCATATAGAGGAAAATATTAAAGAAAAACAATACATGATCAAAAATAAAATTTGCTAAACCCCACGATTTCTAGGGCAACATCATGAAAAACAAGCCACCTCTCTTTTTCCTCTCCAATTCCAGCAGTTTCAGATCTCTATTTCAGGCAGGTTTGGTACCTCAACTGATCTGCATTTCCCAGCAAAACAAATTTATTCCAAAACAATTCAGGTACCCAAGATCCCGCTAATTACACTTCCCCCCCACCACACACACACACAGAAAAAGAGACTTTCTTCTTAGCTCTCAGGAGTACCAGATCACCTCGATATTTGTCCCCAGGAGGATTCTTCCAGTGAACTAATATTTCAAAGCAGCAGAGATGAAATAGCAAGATGCAGCACAGAAAACCCAACTGGGCACGACAGCACCTATGCAAGGAACTCTTCTGTGTTCCTTGCATGGCACATCAGGAGCCAAAAGCAACCAAACCCACAGCCTGGAGGTGATGCAAGCAGCTGCTGATGTGGATGGGAAGCCTTGGATGCAGCATCTGAAGGTGGAAAGTTTTTATACCTTTTTCACTGTGGGTTGTCGAGGGGTTTCTTACCTGCAGCTCTGCAAGCAGGACATGGAGTAGTTGATAATGTGCAAAACCCTGCAGAGGAGCTATACACATCAAAATCTCCATTTGCTACATAGCTAAGTATCACAACAGACCTTTAACAGAGTATTAGCTCACAGCACACTATTGTTACTCATTCCTCAGCATCCCCCACCACAACTCGGGGCTTTGGGGGTGCTATTTATTATTACACTTAATCAGTAATCAAACCCTCTTGGTATGTTGCAAATCTGTCCCACTGATTATTTTTTATACAAACAGTAAGTTTGTATACAAAAAGTAAGTTTGTAGACAATACATTGGCTACAAAAGACTTCTTTACAAGTACCACTTTTGATATTTCTGTCCCATTTGGAGTGCCCATCCCTGGAGGTGTCCAAGGAAGGGCTGGATGTGGCACTCGGTGCTTTGGGCTGGGGACACGGTGGGCATTGGGCACAGCTTGGGCTTGATGACACTGGAGGACTTTTCCAACCTCAATGACCTTGTAAAAACATTTGGGTTCCTATACCAACAATATTTTTGTTTTAAATTTGAGGTTTTTTATGAGTTTTTCTCATAGGGGTAGAACATTAAATGCTTTATTTTAGAACGCATCACACTGAATCCTCTCCTGTGCATTCAGCAACACCACAGTATTTTAATTTTTTGTCCACATCTGCTGATGCAGGCACAGAGGTGTGCCCAGGCAATAGCATCTACTACGACTTGCACAGCTCGTGGCACTCCCAGCAGCACGATAAAGCCCCTGGCACTCCTGCCAGAACAGTGCATTATTCATCAGATCTTTTTATAGACACGCCCGCCCAACAACCAAAATCTCTTGCTCTCAACACTTCTCCCTGGATCTTCTGCTGAACGATTTCAAGCCAAGTTTTACAAAATTGGGAAGCTTGGCTAAAAGCACCTATTATGTGCAGCGCTGTGTAAGAATGTAAAAGCCACAGGAAAGCGCAGTAAAATCACACAAAAGCAGTAAAAGCACCAAGAAAGTAGTTTAAGGGATGGAACAAGCACTCTCTAGACATGCACCAAAGCACACACAGGTGAGGAATCAGTTCCCCCCATACCCTTCCAGAACATTCTGCACACATTTAAAGGTGTAGAGGCTTTCTGGTACAATTCCTCTGCAAAGTCTCGAACTTTCCACTGATTCCACCCAGCAATAAACACTACCTTGGCAATATTAACTTTGCTTCTCATCCCCACCCTTTTCCTGCAGGAAGAACACAAGACTCCAAAGGATAGCAGGTCTCCTATGTCAGCCAGAAGCAAAGTGTAGAGACTGAAATATCAGCTATCATAATTATAATCAGGTCATCATAATCACCTGAGGGGAAAAAAAAAATTCATAGCAGGTGGACTGGGCAAAGCTCAAGGAATGCAAAAAGCCTTTCCCATCTTTTTAATCTGTGCATTGGAGGCCAAAGTGATCTCAGCATCCTGTTAGGTCACAAAGGTAAAAAATAAGCCACATTTGGAGAAACTTCTTATGCACACTCAACTGGAAAAAGGTATGAGATGAACGAAATTCCTTTCTCTCTGGAGAGGAGAATAAAGTTACCCACCTTGGTCACACATCAGGAATAAAGGCTCCCTGCTTTTTGGGAAAGCCTGTCCCAGCCCTCATCACCTCCCTCAACATCTCAAGCTTTTCCCAACTTACTACTGAAGCCTGAACTGGGAATACAACCATATGGGGGGGGAGGAATAAACAACAAAAGCAGCAGAGAGTAGTGCTTGAAAAAGCTGCCACCCTTCTTGAACACACAACATGCCAGCAATTACACAGAGGAGAAGGAAACACAAGTGTTCTCTGTGGCAAAGATAAACACTCTCTCCCAAAAATGCTCTGTAATCAGGGCAATAATGACACAGGGAAACAGAAGGATAGAAAGAGTAGTTACAGCCTAAACGAGGAGTTGCAGTCAGGTACAATACCCAAAGGTTAAGTTAAAGGATCTCTGGATTAAGGCATTTGCCAAGCAGCCACAAAAATAAAAAACTGAAGAGATTATAGAGGTCCATCTGAGAAAAGGAGTAGAGGGTGCTCCCAAATCACCCAGGTTTCTTCTACACTGATCACCCAAAGCATGACACTGAGCTCAAACTGCTTCAGCACAACCTTTTACAAGGCCCTCCAAAGTTCAGAGCTGCCAAGTAAAAAAAAAAAAAAAAAAAAACAACCAAAAAGGATGTAATCACAGTTATTACAGTTTAATTTTATATAAATAACACAGTTATTATTCTACATGCTCCCAGAAACATCCCAGCCTGGTATATCACACAGAGGCTTTCAATGCAGCCAGTGGAATGTGTAATTCCAGGGGAATTCAAAATCTCACTTTTGAGTCCTCCTACAAAGGTCAGAGATGCTTACTGCTGATACCAAAACAACTTTAAGGTGCCAACTCTCATCTCAAGCAACACTCAGGATCCTTCATCACTTCAAATAAGGGTGGTGCTGCATGACCAACTCTGACTTTTGAGATACTGAAATTAATGATTACTTGTACAGAGCCCTACCAGAACTACTGACCACGTTTCTCTCCTTAAAACCTTTTCCTCAGCAGAAACACGTATTTAAATTCAGGACTGGCAGGAAACCAGGAGCTGTGTTGGTCTGAACAAGGGCTTGTTCCCTGCACTCTGTCCAACAAGCTGGCAGTCAGGAGGCTGCAAGGATGTTTCTATCCCATTTAGGAGGTGGAGGGGTGTCAACATGAGGATTTTTTAGTAAGGGCAGACTAGGTTACAATGTCAACAGAAATGAGAAGGCAGCATATCAAATTGGGATGACATGGAAGGAGAGAGAGGGGAAAAAAGGAATCGCTGCTGTAACACTCAAAGGCCACAGGAATGCAGGTCATGCAGTGTGAGAGGGAAAATCATCACTGGGGGAAGCACAGAGACTGTAGAGACCAAGATTTACTCCAATGCAGCAGCTATTTGGCACAGCTATAGAGAAACTATCCAAATTAAGGCCCACTAGGCTCAGCTCAAATAGTCAGGAGGTTTCTGCTCCTGCTGTTTTGGTGAAATAAACAGATTAAAAGGTCGGGAAGTTACTGAAATGTGCATATTGAAAACAGCTAATGTAGATTTTGCTTTGTGTAGTTACCAACACAAATGTTTCCCACTTGCCAAAGTATTCCCATGCAAATATCACTCCAGGACTTTTCAAATAACTCTGGCTGTGAGCTGAACCTGACTTTGGCTCTCACCCTCCCACCTGAGCACAGGCATACATCACTAACTTGTACAGTAATTTGCATGGGATAAACCACTTCAGAGGACTTAGACACCTGCCCACGAGGATTCCCTTGTAAAGAAACAAAGTGGAAATCATGATCAACATATCTTCAACCCATGAAACACAGAAAGCAAGAACCAAAAGGAAGGAGTAGCAGGGTGGTGCCACGGCTAAATATTATTTATTGCCCTGGAGGGACCTTGGCTCCAGCTACCCCAGAGGTTCCACCAGCATCAGTTTGCTGCCTCATTGTCTAAACAAAGTCAGAAGCCACTGGATCCAGTCAGACTTCGCTTCCAATAAAGTCTCTTAAGGGACTTAATGTGGTGCTGCAAGTCACTGAAGACACTCAACTTCCTTGATGAAAATGCTTCATCAACTCCCTACCTCCCTCTTTGGAAAGGGACAATCCAGCAATTAGCAGCAGTTTTGGAATCCTACCTAAAGCAATTATGTCATTTCAGGCTGTTCATAATATTTGTCAAGAGCTTCCCCACACAAAGAAAAAAAATTACATGCGGATTTGTTTTTGATTCTAAGCTCAGCCATCAATTAAGCTGCTAAAAGACAACTGCAGTGTCTCTCTAAAAAGCCCCCAGTATCCAGGATTGCAGAGTAAATTAGCATTTAACTTCCCGACAAGTATTTTCCAGCTTTGAAAAGCTCCAACAGTTGGATTAGGAAGTCTGGGGGAAAAGAAAATTAACCAGAGGTTTTCTATTTTCTAGAAGCAAGAAAGCAAATCCAAATCAGGTTCGGAGCATCTTAACTGAAGAATTACATCAGGCTTAGCATCATTGAAAATTCCAGAGGCTTAAATTCTGTCCTGACACCACTGCTGATTCCTCGCTCAAAATTAATTCATCATTAAAGATGACCTGCTGCCATGAGACATCAAAAACTCATTACAAGCCATAGGAGCTGAATGCTGCAGGACTGAATTCAATCCCATCTTTAAGAGGTTTTTCCTCCAGGAAGGACAAGCTCAAATTGCAAGATTAGTCATGCTTACAAAAGCACAGGGACAGCTCCACACACCCTGCTGAAAGGGAAAGCCCAGGATACACAGGGAGAGTGCTCCAGGCTCTCCTAGACAGGAAAGAGCCCTGCCCTCAGCCAAAAGGAGAAAACGGGATTTAAAAATCCCTTGAATATATTTGAACCATTAATATTTTTTTTCCTCTATCAAATACACCATTTAATCAACAGGGCTTTTCTTGCCTCATTTTTTCTTTCTGTACACATTCATGTTTCACAAGCATCCCAAATCCCAGACAAATTACCATTCAGAATACTCTGTGTGTGTAGATATACATAAACTTATAATTACCATTTAAAATACTGTGTATGTACATACATATATATATGGAATGAAGGCTGTAAATTTGGAAGCTCCTTTGTCACCGTGTTTTCTATCAGCTCAAAAAAGGGAATTCCCTTTACCTGGAGTGAATTGTTAAGGGGAAGAGAAAGCTTCTGGTCGGTCTCCTAACATTTGTTTCCTCTAATCATCCAAGTGTTTTCCAAGCCTTTACAGGGGAGGCACTGCATTCATTTCCCAGTGTCGCAGCCCTCTGGCTGCACTGGGAAGAAAGAGAACACAAGGACTTGAAAGAGACTCCGAGCTCAAACACCTAAAAGACAAAACACTTCACACACCCGCACTGTTATTTCATCAGTCTCCCACTGCCTGTCTCCTGCCTCGCTCCCTTACCTCAAAGCAAATGGAAATTAATTACTCCAAAGCAAGGAAGGCTGGAGGTGTCAGAGCTCCTAATGATATTCAGGCACCTTCCGTGCCAGCACCAGTCATCTCACAGCCAAAGAGGGGTGGGGGAAGTAAAACACCCAATTAAGACCAGATGAAGGAACTCGCTCTCTCCTTTAAGTAGGTGCAGTTCACTTCCCAATTACCTAATGCATAATTACACCTAGAGGTGCTCACTGTCACTCTGGGTATGTTCTTGCAGTACATTTCTTTTGGCAGCTCCATTTACACCAGTGGGCTTAGATTTCCAGTTTTGGGATGTGTTTTTCCAAGTGTGGGGGATTACAAGAGCGCTCCCATTTTTAGGCTAATTCCATTGGATTAAAAGCTTGCATTTGGCAAGATCTTTCTCTAGAGGAGGCAGAGTTGACATTGATTAAAAACTAGTGGGCCATTGCAATCAGTAATTCCTGCAACACCACCTCCCCTCGAGGAGAGCTTCCTTGGCCAGGAATACAAGCACAGCTTCGATCCGGCCATCAGTGTGTGCTGGAGCACAGATGCCACCCTTAGCAACAACTCCAGCCAGGAACATTTCTGTCCTACAGCCCAGGCTGGTGCTTTCTGCAAGGCTGAGCTTGGCAAAACACTTGCCAAGCACTGGAGACAGGTTAAAAAACAAAAACAAACAAACAAACAAACAAAAAAGGGGTAAACATCTATCAATTCAAGTCGCTTAAGAAGCAGACCAGCTCATCACTGGCCTTGACTTCTCCCTTTTGACAGTTCAGAAAACTCTCAAACAGGATATTCAAGTAGGTCTGAGCAGCCAATCACAGGAAATTAATTTTATATTCTGCTAGAGAGAATGAGGCAGCTTCTTTCCAGCTGAGAGCACATAATTATTTGGCTCCATCTCAGAACCTATGCCAGCAGCTGCACAGTTCCTTCTGGTAGGGTAAGTTTCTTTTTCTTTAGTCTCAAATCTATTGGTTCTCCATTTCTACCAACTGTCTGGAGAAATATAAGCTCCCAGAAGGATTTGGGGTCACTATGACATGACATTCTCTTCCATGCAAGTAATTTTGCAAAGCACCAACTCCAGCCACCAAGGACAGGACAAGGCAAGTGCCACAGCACAGCCCAGGCTGGATGGGACCTCCAAGACACCTGAAGCTCCTCTCTTCTTTTATTCCAGCTTTAACATGGAACATAACAGCTCAAAATATCTCTAGCAGACTCTGGAAGGAAGAACATCTGTCCTTATCCAGGGATGTGGCAAACGGATGGCGACCACAGCTTTTATCTCCTCAAAGCAGGATGGGTAAGTCAAAAACCCAAAATGCCCCATTCTTAACTGTCCAGTGAAGCTCAACTCGTTTCCTTTTATAAAAATACCGTTCCACTGTAAGAAAGAAAAATTTTTTAATACATGCTGGTTAGAAGAGATTTATTGACAAAATTATTAACAACAAGATGCGGCCAGTGACAGCAATGTCTCATTATTCCACATATTGATATCATTGCTAGAGCAAATTCCAAGCAAAACTCTGAGACTAAACATTTCTTCTTTTCAAGATGGAGACTCAAAGTTTCCTGTCCAAGATATTTAGAGATGTCATTATTTTTCCAAGCTGCCTCTAATGAGTAATTTGAGGGGGAGGCTGTTTTTGTTTTGTTTTGAGAATCACAACCAACGACGGCCTCTCTGTAAAGGAGAAAGAGGAATTCACAGCAAGCAGCTCTGGTGCCAATATTTCAAAAATAAGCAACTTGCATAATCTTAGAAGCATTTATATGGAAGCTCTCCTTCAGAAAGAGGCCTTTGATGATACTGTGGTTTTGACAGCAAGATCCTTATATGGATTCAAACCTCACAAAACATTTTATACAGAGCACGATTGTAACGCTGATCACCCAGAACGTGTTGAATGAATGGAGGCCAGAACCAAAAGATTTGTGGAGGCCTCGGGTTCCTAACTTGAAAGTTTCATACCAGGAATACCAGAGGGCCTTGGCAGAGCTTTTGTTTTTATTTAGACACACGCAGTTTTCCCAAGAACAAGCTGCCTGCCAAAAGAGCTCCCAGCCAGGGATGCTCCCAGTGCCCAGAGATCAGCAAGGAGTGACCAAGGATGAGGGGTTTGTGCTGTTCTGCAGAAGATGGACACCAACCCCCAGACAAATGGACTGCACACACATTTACTGAGTGTTTATAATGGAAGCAAAATAAAGAAGTGTCATTTCTAAGAAGTGATATTAATGCAAACAGGGTGTTACATCAGTTAACCAGGCTGCAGTGCCCTGACAGTGTGACAGCAAAATCCTCATCTGCTAAAATCCACTCAGCACCTTCATCTGCACCTCAACTTTCCTTTTCCTTAGAGCCTCCTATCCATGACAGGCTTCCTGTGCCTTTCCATGGCTGAGAATCACACATACACCACGCAGAGCTAAGGAGAACAAAGTTCTGGCAACAAATCCTAGACAGCGGCCCCAATATTTCAATTTCCCTGCAGCTTTAGGAGGAAAATACAAGCTGAAGATTTATTGCACAGCAGTTGTGCTTCCCACTGGCTAGAAAACATGAGCACAGGCACCAGGAAAACACCCAAAGTGACTGAAGAGTTATGCACTGTAGCTGCATGTGCTTCCCAGGGAGTCCTCCTGATGGAAAAATAGGACGGCATCCCCCTTGTTCCTAAGGGCTCAGAGCTCCTGTGCCAGACTTGGTGTCATTCAAGGAGCCAGCACAGGGTTCCTGTAAAGCCCACTGAGGAAAAAAGAAAGCTCAAAGTATGTTTTGACAGGCTCTGCACACAAGCTCTTTAAATAGTCAAAATTAGGTAACAAAAAACTGTATTCAGAACTGTCTGGAGAACTTCTGGATTTCCATTATACTTTTGTGCAACACTACATGAAGCTCCACCGAACACACCAGAGCAAGACTGCCATAATTAATTTCATTTGTCAAGAGTTAGATGTGGACATATCCCATCTCACTGAAATGAGAAATGTAATTCACATTTCCTTTGTCACCTGTTAAATCAGAGACTATGCATTAAGCAGGATTTAATTGTGTCGTTTTTGCCAAAAGTAACATCATTATTACAGCCACAGGGATTCACAGAGGAAATCCATTCTCCACAGGATTTTTTTCTGTGAAAACGAAGCTAAGCATTTAATAATTATCTATAATACATAGGTGTTTTGCATAAACTCCCCTGCCTGGGTACCAAATTTGAATTGGAGAGCTCCAGCAGTGCTCAGTAGTAAAATCTGATAAATCTTTTCTGCCTATTAGAATATTTGTATGCATGGCAACCTCACGCTGCAAAAGGCTTTGTCCTGTCTCAGTAAAATGCCCAAAACCAACACTAGCTTCCCCTAAATCTGGAGACCACATCAGTCTAGGAGGTTTCTAGGAGGAGAAGGGGGAGCAAGGAGCAGGGATCCACAAGGTTAATCCAAAAGGATGCTCCTGGCTGAAAGCATCTGCAATGTTCCTGGATGTGCCAGGCTTTTTATTTACAGCTGCTGCAGGATGGCTGGACAGGGACAAACACAAGTACCACAATTTCTGCCTCAGAAACCCAGAGAGCAGCTGATCTACAGCAAAAGGCAAAACACCAGTCAGTAATCCAGGAACAAAACTGAGGGATGGAAGCAGCTGTGGTTCAGGCCCTGTGCAGCACTACCACGTCTGTACAACTTTTCTGTCTCTGAGACGACTCCATCACTCAGAAGTCTGGATCCATCTGTTCCCATTAGAGTGTAAAATTCCTCAGTGTGACCCCTGCACAGTCCCTCATTGCCACACACATCTGCTCTTCCTCCAGGCAGCCTTCCCACCATCCCACCCCCCATCCCAGACCACCCATGAAACTCGCACACCAAAAGAAGAAAAGCACTCTCCAGTTGGCAATTGTAGCCTCACCATTTAGTCCACACGAATTTCTAGGAAAGCACATCAAGCAAAGTGTTTGAAATAGCTTTCCTACTTCCAAGGTGCTGCAAAGAAAAAAAAAGAAAAAAAACCCCTTCTCCCACACAACTCTGCTGGCTGCTGCAAAATCCTGCTGAATCTGAGTTAGGCTGCAGCCAGTGGGGAGCACTGACAAGTCCTGCAGTGCTCCCAAGACAACCTGTGCTTCTTGAGGACACTTCTTGAAGCATCCAGCCTAACAGCCCTGGTAACTCCCAGTAGTTATCACCCACCACAGCACCCTCAGACTGCCAAAAAGCCTCTCAAGAGGGAGTAAAAAAATCAGACAGATCTGGGAAAATACAGATGTCATGAGTGCAGGGGACAATAAGCAGGTAAATAACCAGCCAGGAGCATCAGCTTAGCAGGTCAGACTCTGGTGCAGCCAGGGCAGTCATGGCAATGCTCCCTCTGATTCTCCACGGGCTTTTTAAGCTCTAAATACCATTCAGTCCCCAGACAGAATCATGGAATGGTGTGGGTTGGAACAGACCTTAAAGCTCATCTCATTCCATCCCCCGCCACCTTATATGATCCCAGGGTGCTCCAAGCACCATCCAGCCTGGTCTTGGGCACTTCCAGGAATGGGGCAGCCACAACTCAATAATCCTGATAAATTATGAAGCTGCCAAGTTCATATTCCACATACAACCCCGTGTCCAACATCATCTGGCTTTGCAGTCATGAGCAGCAGGCTGGTTGAACACAGCCAGCCTCACACACTGCACTGGTCCCAGTCTGCAGATCAGGCTTTTTACAAAGAGCTCAGGGATGGCCCTGCCATGCCATGACTCTCACCCAAATCGGAACATTTCTTCAAGCAGAATTTATACCAGAGGTTATGGCAATGGAAAGGGGAAAAAAAACTGAACAGCAGCACTGAAAAACAGAAATCGTGGTCATGTATTAACAAAATTGCACCAAAACTCTCAGCCATCACATGAGGAAAGTATGTTTGGATCCTGTCTTGTATTTCAGGAACCCCTCTGTTGCAGCTTTGGTAGACCTTGATAGAACAAAACAAAAGTGGGACACATCCTGCCTGCCCTTCCCATCCCAGCCTCGAGGAGAAGCCCAGGCTCACCTGAGATCACTGTTATTATATAGACTTGTATTATAGATGTCTAACCCTGATCTTCATTTAAAAACTACTAAAATTCATTTTAATTTTAATCCATTTAAAAACTACTTTCCATTACACTTACATTTAGAGCAGGGGCAGGAAAAAAAAACAAAACAAAAACCAGACAATGCCTTGCAGGTATAAACATCCTACCCAGGATCAGCAGAGATCTACAGACCTCAAAATCCCAAGGAATAATTGACTGGTGCAGCCCTAACAAATGCACAACCACAAGTATTTGCCATCACCTTCCTCTATATGTTTACCTGCAAACAAATTGAGCATTGAAATGAAAGTATGGAACAGGGGAGCTTGGTTCAATCACCTTTATAACAGGCATTTGGAATCTGTTCTCCAGAGCATGCTGCCAGGTTTATGTGTACATTTAACTTTAAAATTGTGTGGTTTTTCAGGTGCTAAACCCAGTTCACACACCAATGCCAAACTGATTCTTAGCTTATGAAGATATGGATAAAGTTCTCCCAGGTGTAGCCTTTGGAGGAAATGAACTCGGGGGAGCATAAAGGAACTAAGTGCACTTATTAAAAAAACATTTCATCTGCTTCCTGGTAAAACATTTCCCTCTCCAGAGATCAGCATGTGAACTGGGTTTATCACCTGAAAAAATCACACAAGTTTTGCTAACATTTTGAATAGGTCTGATACAGTCTGTGCTGAGGGTTTTAGAGGGTTTTTCTTTCCCTGCCACATGTCTGTCAAACTGAGCAAGGTGCTCACTTTGACCTGAATAAAGCAAAACTGAGTCACAGCCGAAAAAAGCAACATTCCTCATCTGCACTTATCCAACCCCATCAGGGATTCCAGCCTGAAACACCTCAGTAAGGAAAGATAACAGGAAAGAAAAAGAAAACCTCTCATGCTTGTAAACTATGCATAACCCATTCAAAACACAAACGTTGTGTTACTTGTGCCAAAACAGACTAAAAGGAAAAAGAAAACCACTGCAATCTCAAACCCCAGTCTAACACCAGGACAGCATCTGCAGTTTGGTACCAAGGATGTTTCTTTTAATCCAACTCACAGGTTCATATTCCCACCTGCTGCCAAAATCTACCACAAAAGCAAGGTAGACAACAGATGATTCTCTAAAGCAGGGTGGGGTTTTTTGCTTTTGGTTTTTTTAAAAATCATCGAGAATAATTTTATCGAACAGAACTTGTCCCAGATACTTGACCTGCTACAGAATATCAGCCAAAACCCTTCTCAATCAAGGCAGCCCACAAACCTAGGAATAAATCCACCTTACACAAGGCAAAAGCATTAAGTCCATCAGATATTTGAGAATATTTCTTGCAGCCTGAGACAGGAACAGACAAGAACCATCACCTGAAAGGTTTTTCATGAATTCCACCCCTAACACTTGAGCTGGTGAGAGAGGAGACAGAGGTCAGAGGGTCGCACTGAAGGTTCTCTGTGTTTCCACAGGCTGAAGTGGGTGCACAAATGGTTTTCTGCTCAGCCACAACAGCACAGAACTGAGCAAAAGACTCCCAATTATCCAAAATGTACAGCTGGTACATAAATTCAGGCCCAGCCTACAATTCCAGGCTATCACCAAAATGTCAGCACACTTCCTGGAAAAGCAAGTCAGGGATGTCCCAGCAGCAAAGGCAGCTCAGGAAGGTGCAGGTAGGATTCATTGTCATAGTACTCAGAGGTTCTACAAGCAGCAGACAAATACTCATCCAATATTGCCATGAATGTAAATCCATCCTCCTGCACCAACCCTCCTGCTCTTGCTGTTTATAGCCTCCAGCAGAAGCAGTGGAGCTATAAAAACTCCCTCATTGCCACCTGCTCAGCCTTCAGTAAACTGAATATCTTCAAAAGAGGAAAGGCAAATCCACCCCAAGAATGCACATCTTGCCAAACTGGCTCTGGCTGAGGCGTGAGATATTCCAACAAAACAGTCTCAGCACAGAGAATGCAACTGGGCTAAAGGCAGAGGGAGGAAAGGAGGAGTCACTCCTAAACTGGCAAAGCCGAATTTATTTGCCATTACATTATTTTTCATTGAAAAAAATTGCAGACTGTCATCATCTGTCAGGTCAAACACGAGGAAGGTGAATAGCTTGATTGGTAAAACCCAGGGTGCTGTAACCCAAGACATTTTTCTGCCCAGCAAACACTCCCAGCTAGGAAAAACTCCCAATTACTTTCTCCTACTGGGTTGCCTGAATTGAAAAAGAAATGTGGTGTTTTGACAGTCCTTCAGAGGGGCAGACCATCAGCTCCTTTCAGTGTTCAGAAGCTTAACAGCCATCTAAGGCACTGTTTCAGCCTAAAGAGGGACAATTATGATGATAATTCCCCTGAATCTGTCTAAATGCCTACAAAACCAACACTTTAAATAAAAGCTTTCACTTGGGCAAATATCCAACCAGTTCCCCAGCAAGACAGAGCTTGAAACAACAATTCCGTGATGAATGTGAATTATTAGACTTAAGGATTTTCCTGTACAATTAAAATCTCTCATGCAAAAAGCCAGAGGCCCATGACGAAATGCACTGGTCTCCATATCGACCTCATTCAGAAATGCCACAACAATTTCCCTTATCAGCAGATAATGAAAAAACCTATAAACTCCCATCTCAGCCATAATAATTCATACTGCCGTTTCTATTACTACTCAAAAATGTATCAGTCATTGCTAACCTTAAACAAATGCAGATGAATGGTGCCTTTTGAACAAATATCATCTATTTTCTCCCCAAATTATTTTGTATTACTTATACATCCAGTGTAGTCAAAACCCTTTGGGATTTAGGTGTGATTTTTCAATCTATTCTCCCACCACATTCCCAGCACACATCTTCGACACAACTTTAACAAAAGGTATTTTCTTTTCCCCTTTCACATGTTATGTAAAGCACCCCAGAAGTTCCTTGCCATGAACAGACACTGAATCGATGATGATATTCAACACCTCGGAAATCTTTACTACCCGAGACTCGCAGGTTTTTATTTTCATGCTGGTAGACAAAAGAGTGAAGATTGGGATGATAAAATAAGGAAGAGAGAAACAAAAAGATGCCAGCAGAGAACATAGCAGAGGTGGGAAGGAAGTAGTGAAGAACCTCATTAGCCAGGCAGGAGTTTAATTAAAGTGTGAAAAGAACAGCATTGCCCAACTCCAAAATGCAATTACCTAGGACTAGAAGTATCCAGTCCCAGAACTCAGGCACTGCAAGACAAATAAAAATTTACAAGGCCTAAAGCAACCTGACGTGGCATTGAATCCAGCCATGCTCCAGAAAGGTGGAAGCTGCCAAGCTGCAAGGACTCCCTCCAAGAAAAAAAAAACTACCCAGTCATTCCCAACAACTGTTCAGGCTTACTGCTGATTAGCAGTCATAAGGAAAACCTGCAAAATTTGACCTCCTTCCAGCCTGAACACTGACTAAGTCATGATAAGGATAAATCAAAATATCTTAACTTCCTTCCTTCGAGATGATCTAGAAGTTCCCAATGTGAAAACGCACAAGGGTGTAACTCAGATACCAACATATTGCCACCCAAATCACCACCCCCCAGGCCTGAACACGACCTTTAACCCATCAGGTGTGATTAGTTAACCATTTCTTTGCCCATCAGAAGATGATTAGTTGAAAGTCCTAATTGGATGCAATTTCACCTAATAAGGTGCCCACAGTCTCAAGCCACAACACCACCCACTGGTACCTGGATTTATCCAGTGCCTTTTAAACTTGGAATTGCCTTGTCTGTGAATTCCATTTGAGTTTCCATTGCCCCCAACTCTCACACTGCCACCAAAATCATGCAGGTGCTGTGTCCCATGCTCGGGCACAGCTTCCACATTGTGCTTGGCAAAAGGAGGAAAAGGAAGCCTCTTCCAGGAGCCCATTTTGAAGAGGAAATATCTCTTGTTCAGGCGATTAAATCTGTATGTAAATTCATTAACTCTTTCTATACAAGATTAACATGCAGTGTGAGACAAACTCAGAGAGGATGTGGATTTTCATACTTTTGCTGATAAATATTTCTGCTGCAGCAGCTCTACTCCTGGTGGTAAATACTTTCAGGCCTCACATAGACTGGCACGGAAAAAACAAGATACATGTAACTTCAGGTTTAGTTGACTCGAATTTTGTTATGAGAAACCCAACTTGACATTTTTAAGACAGCCTTACACAAAACATCTGCTGGTGACAATTGTTTAGGTTTCTGTCTCTAGGAAAAGCCAGATAATCCTGCCCACGAGTTCCTTGAAAGGGTGAAAGCAGAATTTTAATATTGACCTCTGTGTTAGCTTGAAAAGCAAGAATAAAACTGACTTTGTATACAAAAAGGAGGAATTTTTAAGCACCCTGTCCAGCGCCCTATCACACAATCCAAGCAGCAGACAAATATTTGTGTGCCTTCACCTTTATTTACTTTATCCAACCACTTGCATACTTTTAAAAAAGCATTTCTTTGTCCCATGCCCTACCAATATAAAAGGCTCATTCTGATCTAAGTACACACATAACCAAGACATCAAGCTGGTTGTAAAGTTTCCTATTTTTTTTCTCCTGAACTATTTTTCATGAAGTTACTACTGAAATATAAACAAGGATAAGAGGCACCAAAAACATCCCTGACATAGTTTTCAGCTTTGTTAGGTACTCCCTTGGAGGTGTGGGCAAAGCTGCTGAGGGGACACCAAAATCCCCCATTTGTGGGACCACTGTGTTCCCCCTCGGTAATTATTTTTTGAATAATTAATGTTATTTATAATAAATAAATAAAATAATCGAGTCCCTTGATACAGGCTGGGAGAGCTGGGGATGTTCAGCCTGGAGAAGAAAAAGCTCCAGAAAACCTGGAATTCCTTCCAGTGCCTTAAAAGGGAGTTATAAAAAAGAGAGAGTGACTTTCTACAACTGCATGGAGTAAGAGGATAAGAGGGAATAGCTTCAAACTGACAGAGGAGAGATTTAAATGGGATATTGGGAAGGAATTGTTACCTGTGAGGGTGGTGAGACCCTGGCACAGGTTCCAGGGAAGCTGGGGCTGCCCCATCCCTGGAAGTGTCCAAGGCCAGGCTGGATGGGGCTTGGAGCACCCTGAGCTAGTGAGATCCTGCCCAGAAATGGGGATGGACTGGGAGAGGTTTTAAGGTCCATTCCAGCCCAGACCATTCTAGGATTCTGTGATGCAATAGCAAAGCTGTTAATTGATTTAATCTCTATCCGAACGTTTGTGGATTTTTACCTAAAAACGTCAAAATTTGGTAAATGAATTTTTAGACAGCGCACAAAGAAAATGCCCAGTTAAATACTGCAGTGGTAGAAGAGGCACACAATATCAGAAGAGACTTAAACTCCCCTCCTTGGAGGTGCTGGGAAAGAGGGATTACTTCCCCAGCTCTGCCCTTCAAGCTCCCTGCTCTTTCCTCAAGCACACACAAATTGCCTCCTTTTCTGCAGCAGCAACCACCCCAGAATTGCTCCCTTGCATACAAACAAAGCTCTCACCCTGGTGCTCCAAGAGCACATTGGACACCACAGAGACACTTCCCCAAGCTCAGGAATGCAATAGGACGTTGGAATAGGGCATTATTTTTTATGGCCATGTTGCAGAAGTGGAATTTTTATGGCTGGTATTATCAGTTGAGGGAAAACTGCTCAGAAAACACAGTTGAACAGTAAGTGTCATGTATCTCTACAGAGTAAATGTATCACTAATTACATTTTTTTTGGCCATTTAGTGGCATTAAATCACAATCCATTCCTACTTATCCCCCAGAAAGCCACATAAGCTGCATTAAGACACCCAGTTCCCAACCAGCTCAGTGTCCATCTGTTTGCAGCACCCCAGAGTCAGGAATGCTCACCAGCTAAACTTCTTTCTTCACAGCCCACACTTGCAACAGGAACTACTCTGCAATCCCAAAGAGAGTTTCCAAATGGGAACACATAGCAAGTTTAATGTCAGAGGCCAAAAGTCCTCCAAGAAGTCCAAACAGCCCTTTTCTTTGGAAAGGACTCACGATCACCACTCAAAGGACAGTGATTCTAAGAAACTAAATATTTACCCATAAAAAACCTGAGAGAATCCCCACAGCCGCCTCAGCCTTCCCTGAAAAGCTCTTCTGCATCCAGACAAGGAAGGATTGATAAAGAAAAATCATCTGCTTGCACAGGAACTGCAAACATTCCTTCTTCTGAGGTGTCTCTGCAGCTCCTGCTTCCCAATCCAGGCTGACTCCTCCTGGAGAACAACCAGCTGCTCCTTCTGCAAGCCTTTATTGACATGCAAACACCAGTTTTTGCCACCCTCCAACCCAAATATTAACTTTTCCCACAGCAAACAGATATAAATCAGAGCATTCTACAACTGCGACCACAAAATTGGTCAGGTTGTGTATGGTCCAGTGTTTTCAGTTTCGTGATGGATTCCTGGCAAAGCAGCTCTTTGCCAAAAAAACATATTGGAGGAAAACCAAGAGAGGGCAAAAAAAAAAAAAAATCATGGTGGCCCTAAAACTCAAAAAATACAAGTCATTTTCCACTGTCTCAACCGTGAAATCATCAGCAAAATGTAAAGCAACTCTGAATTTATAAAACTACAAGGAAGCCAGAAATATTTTGATGCTGAAGCTCTGCTCAGTTCACTGCCTGGGATTTGTTAGCAGTATCCATTTAAACCTGCACTCTGCCAGATTACTGCCTCACTGCTAGTAATCCCAGATTATTTTTCTAAACTAGGATAATCTTAACACAAGCACAGGAAAGAGAAGATGTTTGTCTGGAAATCTCTTATCTTCAAAGCTGTCTTTTTTAAATCAGCTGCAGCCTGTTCTGAGTGAAAACTGCCCCCACAAGTCTCAGGTTCCCCCAAAACCTCTCATTGGGAGTGCAGGAATTAAGAGTGGAAGCAACAATTCAGCCCAAAAATCACCATCAGTCAAAGGTCTGAAGGAGATGATTCAACCAACTATGCTCTAAAACATGACTGTTTACTTTTTGCTATTTCACTTGCATTCTCCTACAATTTTTTACTAACTATTGATCAAAAAATTCATTTGTAGAAATGTAAAACCATGCAGAGAGGGATTAATGGCTGGTGGTGAATGAAGCAGACATTTTACACCTCTACAATACTCTGCTTGGGTTTGTGCCTTAGAAACTAAACTTGGTGGAAGATGGAAGAAAAAGGAGAGGACAGGGAAAAAGTTATTTACCACTGGAGGGCTCTGGAGTGCTAAATCAGCACATCACATAAAATTAATCTTGCCCACCACTGGTACTTAGCCCTACTAAGGAAAAAAAAAAAAAAAAAAAGAGACAAGCAGCTTCAGCAGCAAAGTGGCACAAGTTTTATTCAAGTTTATTATTCTATATCCTACCTGAGTATTACTTAAAAGCTTTTCTATAAAGGAAATACTCTCCCAGGAGGCCATCCTGAAAGCCAACATTCCCATCTCCTCTCTCCTGGACACAAGGGTTAATAAACTGTGCTCAACCTCTGAGCTTCATAGCTCCACACTAATTACTGCAGAGAGGGGAAAGAATAATTAATGGCTGGTCAGAGCTGTGGGCAGAAATGGAGCAAGTGTCTACTCACGGCCTGGCAATTCTTCTCCTATCAGGTTATCTACCTGGAAAAGCCACATCACAATTAAAGCTGCAAACAGCAATTACAGCTGTTAAAAGTTAAGACTTTTTATTAAGGTTGTGCTTCTCCAGTCTCTTGTGAAAAAGTGCAATTAATATCCCCAAAATGACTTGGTAGTCTTGTTCTCACAGCAAGGATGAGGGGGGAAAAAAACCCTGTTGCAAAATAAAAGCCTTGGCACAGGGGAAAAAACTGTGTTTATCATTATGGGTGTGCTATTAAACAAGGAGGGGAATGTAACTTTGCAGCAACAGCATTAGAAAGACCAAGGGATGAGCAAGAACAGCATCTTTGCACCAAAATTCCCAGAATATAAATCAGGAATACAGGAGAAGTCACTGAAGTGCTTTCATGTGCCTTCAAACTCCTGTACTTTATTACAACAATAGTGATAGATGGCAAAGTGGAATATGAACAGATGACAACAGCTCAAGTGCATCCTATTTTTCATCTACTTTCTTCCCACCCCCACTATTTTTGATTGTCTGCCTGCAACTGTCCTTTCCCTTGATTTTGGGAAATAACCACCTTCCCAGGGAGTCAGTGGGATTTATTCAGATGGATCAGCAAGTTACTGAGTTCACTTTGAATATCACACAACTTGAACTTCATTAACTGATTTCAAAAACATGAAGTTATTATGCTTAAAATGTCCTTTCAGTTTGGGTGATGCTCTTCAGACCTACAAGGAAATAGGCAGATACTTTTCACAGCTAGAGCTGGAAGGGTTCTGCACTCAGGCAATATGCAATAAATCAAAATTCCCCTACCAAGAAGTTGCATGGATTTCTCTCATGTTTATGTAGGAGCTCTTCATGCATCTCAAACAGCCAAGAGCAGAGGTTGAGAGACTCAGCAAAACACCAGAGCAGCAGGAGGAAGAGACAGTAACAGCAGCAACAAAAAATATGTCTTTTCTTCTATTTTGACTGCTACATTTCTTCAGAACCCAGACTGAGGTAGATCTGGCCATGGGAAAAGCCTCACATAAGTCAGTGATCACCAGGACTGAAAATTAATATTAAGGTTCAAGCAGCACAGAGATTAAATCAGAGCTGGAGAACTGTGGCTATAAACACAACCCATAAAACTCAAGTTTAATCACTTAGGATTAAATAAGTTTCATGCATATTACTGCCAGTGGTCAGCCAAGCTGTTCTCAAGCAGCTCAGTTATTTACAGCTATTAAATAACTGTATTAAAGCATTCCAGAGAATGCTTTTTCCAAGGCAAATCATGGCCAAAATAATACACATTTTAAACTACCCCGTGCTCACAAATGGCAAAAAAGGAAAATACATTTGAGAACTAAATTAGCCTAACCTAAAGACAACACTTAGGATGCTAGTTGGTGTTATTAAAAAATGGAAAAAGCATGACAACAGAAGGCTGAAAGCTTTACTATTATTTTTTTTAGTAGTTTTCTTTAGAAAAGCTTGGAGGAAGGAGAGTAACAGAGGTGGAGCACAATAAAAGAAATTAATGGAAAACAGTCGGGGGGGGGGTTTGGGGGAGTGTTCAATGGAAAGGAGGTAAGGGCTGGCTTAACTTTTTAGCCAAGGAAATTGAAACACAGTCAGTGGGGTCTCCACATCCTCTGTGGGATGGCATGGAATTCAGGAATTCAGCTTTCTGCACCCACAGGCCACGGATTTCCAGGTTCCCAAGGCTGTAAGGAAGCTTGGAAGTGTTTATGAGTCAGAATCGTGCCTGGAGCATCGTCAGCTCCAGGAGGAGGCAAGCAGAGCTCCTGCAGTGCCACCAAACCCCTGCACCGGCTACTGCGGATGCACAGGGAATGTGAAGAAATTCCTGCGATCTCCCTGCCACACAGCAATGTGGAAATCCACACAAATTATGTAAATACTGCCCTGAAAACTACTGTGGTGCTTGGACGTTGTAATTCCAAGAACAAGCAGCCCTCTCTGGTGCACTCTATTATATAAAATGTCAGGCTAATCATAGCAATTCGGCTTTATGAGTGCTGCCAAATGTCCTAAATGGAAGTAAAAACTAAAAACAGGAGTTACGGTGGTGAGGATGAGTCAGTTACACACCTACCCCTCTACAAAAGGACAAATGAAGAAATTCATTACATCCGATTGACCACAACAACAAACAATTGCTCAGGAACACAGAGTGCTTGCTTTAAATCCCAAAATCCACACTGCTCTAGGCAGTGGTGTTCCTGTCCCTATTTCCACTGAAACTGGAATAATTCAGGGAACAGCCTCAAGGAGTACGACTGCATCAAACTGGAGTCTGATTCTTGTTCCAAAAAAGCCCAAACCTCTCTTCTGAGCCACCAGGAGCAGATTTTTACTTCCATGAAGAAGTAGGTCAGGAAAGCAGCAGCTCCATTAAAGTGGCCACCCCAGCTGCAGAGCCCTGTGTGCTCCACAAGAACTGGAGCTGGGTGTTACCAGCCTGCTCACACTGGGAGAAGGGATGGCATCCTGCACAGGATGCAACGTGGGTACCACTGACTGCAAATGGAAAAAAAAAAACAAAAAAACCACAATTCAGCACAAGCTGCACAGAGAAAAACTGAATGGTGTGCAGGGACAGTCACCAGGAACAACCAACCTTTGGGAAAAGATGAAAAAAACTAACATCTGTTAAAAATGAAATTTGCAAAACAATTAATTTCACAAGCGCCTGCATAGAATCAATGCTCTCCTCAAAATCCTGACTTCCTTGCCAGCTCAAAAAACCATATCTGTGTGGTGTCATATCCTGCCCTGCTCAATCTAGCTCCATAATGAGGTACTTTGTGAAACTATTTGTTTAAAATTACTCTCTCGAGCACTAAATGCCAAAAGGAAATATGGAAATGGTCACTCCCACACACACACGAGTGAGTGGCTGATTCAAAAACCTGATTTGTTTTCCACGAGAACATGTGTGAATCTGAGTCACGGTCTTTGTCTTTGGACAAAATTATCCTTAAAAATAAAATTCATCTTAGCACTCTTCGACTTTGTGGTCAGAGAAATCCGTGGCTTTTTGGCTTCAGACCAAAGCTCTGTTTTGGACCATCAGCTCCTGGTTACTTAGCAATCAGACTCACATCACCCAGCCAAGCAAGCAGGAACGGATGTCTCAGCATTTGCAGGTTTTCCCCCCCCTTCCAACACCACGGTTTCCAGGTTCAAAAACAACAACAGCCCTCCTGTGTGATGCAGGGCACTGGCCACAGCCTGAACAACAGCCAAACTCACAAGTTTTCTAGGCAGTTCATGAAACACAAGGACGGCTCATCTTGAGAAGGGAAAAAATGTTAATATATCCCCTTAATTCGGAAGGGAGTATCTGGAGCTGGTTTCATTACTACCAATATACACTGCTCGTGAAAAAACTTCTCTCTTATCCCTTCCACTGAAATCCAAGGGAAGGATCCTGCTCTCCACTTAAATACAGCACCCCCAAATTCAGAAGAAACCACACAGCGCTGTACGAGTGCAATTATCCCATCCACTCAATATTTACACAATGAAATTTCTGTTGTCACTGCCTGAGGAACAAGTCCCTGGATAACAGGAATAGCCTTGCAGCAAGCAGGAGGCTCCCAGGGGAGCCCTCTGTGCTGCAGACATCCCCATGCATCACAAAAATGCCAGGCTCCACCACCCCACCAAACCTTCAGCTCACCCTTTTCCCCCCCTCTGCAGGAAGCCAAGAGGATTTCCCAAGTCACATGATAAATCAGGGCATTTTCATTCCAAAAAAGGAATCACATTTTTCTCCCCCTGGGAAATCTCTGCAGTTTTTCAGTTCGCTGTTATTTCAGGGAGAAAATAACTTTTGCTGCCAGCTTTCCCTCCCGTCTTCCCCCCGCCAGGAATCTTTGTGATGTTTGGGACAGGCTTCCAATTAATTTAAATGACTATTAAAAGGTTGCTGCTGCACTGCACATTCACGGTGCGTGAGTTTTTGTCTAGAAGTAGAAAACATGAGCATGATGTGGGTATCAAATTATTCTCAGAAGCAAGCATGAATAATGACAGAATAGTATTCATGCAGGGAAATTTGTATAGAAAAAACATCATCAAGACCCCAGATATTTCTTTTTAACTCACAAGTTGAAAAAAAAAATCCCACATCGTTCCTGTGCTATCTTGGGCAGCCCATTTTCCTCTTAACATCGTCATTTATCAGAGTAGTACTTAAAATTGTCATTTTTGGAGTTGCTTTGCCAGGCAGAAAACTCATTCTCACTTAAGTCCAAACATCTAAGAAAAATGACGAGGCTAAATTATGAGGATGTATTTTTAAAGAATGGTCGAAGTGGAACGACTAACTATTTCCTCTTACAATAATCTGTCACAACTAATTTCCTTCCTACTCTGATTCCATCTCACAATCTGCACCCTGGCCAGCAAACATCCTTTTGCTGTTCCTTCTGCAGGTTTCAGCTGCAAATCCGAAAGAGCTCAGCATCATCAGGAGTCAGTTTGGGCAGAAGAAAACAAAACTGACAGAGCACAAGACTGACAACGGTGGTTGCTCCCTTGTAGACCTTTCATAAGTTACATATTTGAGTGAAATTCAAACTTTAATTATTCCAGCAGGCAGTGTCAGAGATTGAGAGTTTCCACATTGCATAGCAGTCCTTTCCTCCTGGGGAAGCCAACAAAAGCGAATTGCTGAAATGAGCTCCACATTTCCTAATTCCTTAAGAGCTGCCAAGAATGCAGAAAAAGATAGTGGACATGCTCTGTGCTTTAGGTGAGACAAAAGCCATACCCCACAGGCTCGTTCTGCTGGAAACTAATTCCACATCACACTCAAGTGCCGCATATTTTCATCTTCATTAAAATGACATCTCATTTTGATGACCAATTGAGACCTTAATAACAGGGAGAAAACCCTTTGCTGAATCTTTAACAGCAGAAGCACAAGTAGTTTCATTTTCAGCATTAAATACTCAAGGACAAAACAGCCCTTAAAGCCTGACTGCTGTAGTTTGCACTGGGAAGTGAAAATGGGATGAAATTCCCACCAGCAATATCACAGGTGGTCTCTCACCCCCAGAGCACTTCAGAAATAACAAGTATGCCCCCATGGTGAGCACAGAGAACGCAGCTTCATCTAGTTTCAACAAATTTCAAAATTTTCAGTACAGCTCCTCATCCTACCAGAAGCTACAAGAAGTAGAAAGCAGCAGTTGAGATTTTAGGAAGAGTAGCTGATCATCAACTGACACTGCAATAAGTGAATAATTACTTTTTTTTAAAAAGAGCCACCCAGATCTAAAACAATTTCTACATTTCCACAGACTTACAATCAAGAGAATAATTTAAATTGCATATTTGAGTCAGCTCAATGCTATTTTATAGAATGGCAAACTGGTGACTCATAGCACAAATCAGAAATTAAGTCATAAAAGTTGTTTCACCCTCCAGACTGGGTGGAGCCTAACCTCACAGAAAGTTTCCTCTTTAAGATGAGTCTTAAAACAGCCTTAGAAAAAGAACAATCTTTTTTCTTCTTCTCTTTCCACGACTTGGTTCTGGCCAGGAGAGCTATACCCCTCCTGTCTGAGCACAGCTGAGAAATATCCCCTTGTGGAAAAGGAACTGCCCTGAATTTTTATATTGCTGACAGCATCAACTTGATCATGACTGCAACTTCCTTTCCCATCACAGACCCTGGATTCAAAGTCTTCATTATTCCCGTGGGCTGAACAATAAATAAAAAGTAGTAATATCAAATAAGTGTCAAAAAAACCCAAACCAACATCTAGTCCTCACACTGAGCTCCACTTTCACACAGAGAGAGCCCTGAAAGTGTGTTCTCTTATTTTAGCCACTTTCATACATCCAAAAATATGTGCTGGTCATCCCCTTTGAAGCATTTGTTCATGAAAGGGAAAAAAAAAAAAAAAAAAAGCACAGATTTTTAATCATTCCTTGGAAAATCCACCATCAGCAGTATGCCAGGTCAGGAAAACAGCAGTACAGTTAATTAAACGAGTCTGCCAGCTTCCATCTTCAGCAAAAAACACACCCCACAGTCTTCCAAGTCTCACCATCTCTGCAGCCACTGCCTGGGCTCTGGGAGTGCCAAGCTTCATCTGACAATTTGCTTCAAAAGCTGGGCAAGAACAGGGCAATAAACTGCAGATTTTGTGACAGTGATGGCTTGAGATGGTCCAGCAGGAAATTATGACCACATTACTGAGCTACAGCTTCGCTGGAAGTCAATGCTGCATAGAAAAAAAAAAAAAAAACAAAAAAAACAAAAAAACCAAAACCCTAAATACACATTGTATCTATGCTGAATAAAGGGCAGCAGGATGTCCCCTGCATCCTCCTCTTGAGGCTTATCTCATCCCTCCTTGGCACAGAGTCAAGATCTTTGCAGGATACGCTCTCCACTACATCCTCAAACCTGGGCCACCTGCACCAAAATCCTACCTGGCCTGGAGGATGGATCAGCACAGGTAACCCTGGTCCTCACCTGGAGCAGAAAGCAAAGCCTGCAGGTTGTCCAATACCTACTCAAAAATGCGGCTCAGTTGGCTTCAGTTTTTCTTTCTTCAGCTTAGAAGAAGGCACTAGAAGTCAATATTCTCGATTTGCCCATAACTACCACAGGAATGCCACGCACAGCCAAGTCCTTGATTTTTCTATAGGTATTTTTGCACCAGCTGATTACATTCCAATCCAACATAACTCCAGGCTACTGTTAAACACAGTTAACAGGAGCCTCTAATCTCTGCAGGAAGAAAGCCATGAGGATTAGGCATTCAACACACAAAAGCAGAACGTTTTATTTAAGTATTTTGTCTACCTCCACATAATTGAAAACCATTTATAGCTCGCTTCCTTGTGAAGCTTTCCCAGCCCCACTACACCTCAGCCCTTGGGAAGCTGACCCTCAACTTCCACAGCACCTGGAACAAGCAGCAGACAGGAAAAGCCTTTTCTTGTTCCATTAGGAAGTTTCCCCTGAGGAATAGCCCAACTTTAATTCTCTCTCCGTGGCCTCAGAGGGTCTAACAGGATGTGTGGCCTCCCACACATTCCCACCCCCAGCCCACTCCGGCACTTTCTCCACTGCAAACACATTTGGGAACTCTCTCTTCTCTGCAAAGCTTCCTCCACCCTCGTGTGTGTGTGGACCCAAACAGGGAGACGGGAAGGAGAAGCAGCCTCTGATACTTCTGCTCCAAGTTCATTTATTCAGACCAAGCCCCACTTGCTTCATGGTTAGGCCTCCTCCATCTACCCCATACCACCACCACACCCAGAGGGAAAATACACAAATATCAGTAAATCTTCCTTCTTCTTGCTTACCCTTACTCCCAAATCAATGAAGGGACTTCTCATTCAAATTTCTTGCATCCCCCTCCCCAGATCTCTCACCCTTGTGATCCTGTTAGGGACAACACCAAGACTTGTGGTCTCCTCCCTAAAGGATTGTTCCTGTGGGAACATCTCCATGCTGAGCCCACCGAGCTTTCCCAACTCCCTCGGGTTTCAGAACCCTCAAGCAAGCTGTGAATGCTTCATTCTGTGTGTCCCAGTATTAATGTACTCCCAACTGTTCCTTCAGAATCACAAGTAGGGACCTCCTCGCCCTCTCTCTCACTTGGTGTTATCAAAACCTCCTCCTTTGTACTTCACCCATCTGGAAGAGTTTTTTTGTTTGATTTACAGCATTGTCTTCTCACAGTAGTTTGGTCTACTGGTGCAGCTTCTTCCAGCATTATTTATATTGCTTTTGAAAGAACTCATCCATAAGACCATTTAGCATTTCCACCCTGTTTCAAAGAAAGCCCATTTAATTTATCACCTCTGCAAGAAACCAGCCATGCTGAGAAGCATCCAAGTAGAATTGATGGTACTAAAAACCATCACACAAACCAACACTGCACAGACACACCTGATGTAATTACTCTATTAATTACACCTACATTATACAAACTCTCCCTACGTCTTTCCTAACATAATCTATGGTCCCAGGAAGCTTGTACATCCCAGTTCCATCACAAAGCACCATGAGCCATAACTGATGGATGTGAGCCTAACCTGTTCTAACCACTTCTGATAACAAAGACTGTACAGCCTTCCCTGGAAATAATTCAGCATTTCACTGCTCTTACTGTCAGTAAAGATTGCCAGCACCTAACTAAACCCCTCTGTCCACACTGTGAGCCCATTATTTTTGTCTGGTTTTCTGCTTCCTTTTTTCAGCAACACCTCCTTTCAATTTCCTCTTTATTATGAAGAACTTCAGTTCCTTTAATTTCTCATTGGAGATCATTTATTCCAGGATTTAGCTGCTCTCTCTCAGCGGTCTGCACAGTTTCTCAAGTGCAGTGTGAAGAAAAGGAAAACTCATTTCTGCTGTGAGGGGATAAACACAGGCAGATCACAAATACTGCCAAAAGAAACTACCAGGACCCTGGATCCCGACCCTGCTTGCACCCCATCACTTGGTTCTCATGGATTCAACCAAATCAATAACCCCCCTGTTGAAAAAACCCCAAAAACCTAATGACTGCAACACCACAGCCAGGCTGCCAAAAAATCAAACAGCACAGCCCAACCAAAGCCAGGAGGGCTTTCTAATCATCAATCCCCAGGACACAAGCAAAATCCTCCTCCTTCCCCAAGCTCCTGAAGGAGAGGGCTCTGACAGCAGGATTTTAACATGCCCACACCTCAGTCACGTCCACTCAGTATCATGGGCAAACACAGGAGATTCACGGGTTTTTAATTTTTTTTTTTAAATAATTTTCTCACACATTTACTGCTACACTTAGCCCAAGGAGTTAAACCAAGCGCGAATCTGAGTCTCCGTTAAATCAATCGCAAAGGTCAATTTAAATTTAGATAAATCCAAATTATTTGCCGCTAAAGAGACAGCTCAAATATTAATTACGGACGCTGGAAAGGCAACCCCACACCTGAGCAGGTGCCGGGATTAACCCTGCAGCCAACACAAGTCACACTCCACACGTGGGAACGGCGGCGTCGCGAATGCGGGACTGCCGGGACCGGGGACACCCGATACCGGCGGAACCTCCGGCATCCCCTCGCTGCCAGAACACACCGGCAGGGGCGGGGGAACCAGCAGCACCCTGAAGATACCGGGAACAACAAAAAAAAAAACTCTTTAAACAGCACCCGAGGGACGGCAGCGGTGGATCCGCGGAGCTCACAGCCCGCTCCGTCACCTGATTAATCCACAATTTTGGTGGCTCCACGTAGTTCCGTGATTACTTGTTTGGAGCAAAACAAGGGAGCGACAGGTGCACAGCTCCGACGGAAGCTCTTTTAGAGACAGCGATAAAACAGATCGTAGCAAAAGCCAGAAGGATAACCCACGGTTACACACTGTTCCCTTGGTTTAGAAAGAAAAAATAGGGAAAAAACCCTCCCGGTATTTTTAGCAAATCTTTCGAGCTCCAAGACGCAACCTGCTGCCTTTACAGTTCTTTTCCGCCCTAAGACACATAGAAGCTGTGCACTGCCAGTCCCCTCTTTTCCTGGCACAGCCACCAAGGGAAAGGGAGCGAACGGAGCCCGGCGTGCTTTGCCCCGCTCGGACCAGGATTCGGGAAGCCCCCCGAGCGCCTCTCCCTTGGCTGACCTTGAGGCGGGGCGGGAAGAGAAGGGAGGAACAGCACAGCCCGGGGAGCGGCGCGGCGCTGCCCGCTCGGGTCGGTGCCGGTGCCGCCGCTCCCGTTCCCGGTGGGGGCTCCGCGCCCCCTGCGCCCCCCCCCCCCGCTCCCGGCGGCCCCCAGCGCCACCTGGCGGCCGCGCCCCGCCGCGCCGCGACCCCCGCCCCGGGAGCGCGGCCCCGGAACGCCGGGCAGCGCCGGCACCACCGCCCGCTCCCGGAGCGGCGCGGAGCGGGGCGGGGCGGGCGGGCCGCGAGCTGCCGCTGCCGGAGCGCCACCGGGAGAGCTCCGCTGCCGCCGCCCGTTGCCGCGCTCAAGTTTCACCCGGTGACGGCTCTAAGAATAAACGCGCAGCTGGCAGAGCCGGGGGCCGGGAACCGCCGCGAAACCGCCGTGGAGCAGCCGCGGAGCCGCCGCGGAGCCGGGGCCCCCGCGCCGCCCGTCGGCACCGCGCCCGCCTTCTGAAGGGCACACAGCTGCCGCCTCACTCACCGTCCGGTGTCGCTGCTGCTGCTGGCGGCGCCGGCCCAGCGCCGGGAAGCGGCCGGCGGCGGCGGTGAGTGCGGCGGGGCGGCGGCCGCAGAGGAGGAGCGGCAGCGCTCTGCCCGCCGTGGCCGCCATCGCGCCGCTGGAGCCGCCCCACGCTGCGGCGGCGGCGGCGGCGGCGGTGCTGCTGCCGCCCGGGCGGGGCGGGGCGGGCGCGCGGGGAGAGGCGGGGCGGGGCCAGCCGGCGCCGCCGGCCAATCGCCGCGACCCTCCGGCCGGCCCCTGGGCCGGAGTGACCAATCGGCGCCGAGTGAGTGGGCGGCCCTGAGAGGCGATTGGTCGACGGGCGGGGCTGCGCGCGGGCCCGAGGGCAGGGAAACTCCTCAGCGGGGTGCCGAGGGGCGGGGCCATGGATGGGCGGGTCCAAGAGAGGGCGGGGCCATGAATGGGCGGGGCCGGGAGTGCAACGAAGGAGCGCGGGGGGAGCCCTAAGGGGGAACGGCCAGGGACGGGATAGTGGGAGATGGGGAACACCGGGAAAGGGGTGCAGGGAGGTGGGATGCCCTAGGGACGGGAAGCTGGGAGATGGGGAGCACCGGGAATGGGGTGCAGGGAGGTGGGATGCACTAGGGACGGGAAGCTGGGAGATGGGGAGCACCGGGAATGGGGTGCAGGGAGGTGGGATGCACTAGGGACGGGAAGCTGGGAGATGGGGAGCACCGGGAATGGGGTGCAGAGAGGTGGGATGCACTAGGGACGGCAAGCTGGGAGATGGGGAGCACCGGGAAAGGGGTGCACGAGGTGGGATGCCCTAGGGACGGCAAGCTGGGAGATGGGGAGCACCGGGAATGGGGTGCAGAGAGGTGGGATGCACTAGGGAGGTGGTGCCGGGAGATGGGGAGCACTGGGTAGGGAGGGAGATCACCAGGGAGAGGCTGCAGGAAGATGGGGTGCAGCAAAGATACCAGCACGGCCCTGGGGATGCAGTGTGGGGGTAGCACAGGGATTTGGGGTGCTGGATCAGACTGGCTTCAACAGCAGTTTCAATGAAGGGTAAGAAAAGTATGGATAAAAAAATACCTGGATATTCATATACATATGTGTGTACATATATATATATTTTTGTATTGCAGACATGGTGAGCTGGGCTGCCGGCATAGACCTTGCAGCACCTGGGCTAAACAAGCAATCTGTTCTCAGCTTTCTCTTGAAAGATAAGGTACCTGGATTACTTTACTTAGAAAAGACTTCTTCCTCTGTCCTAGGAGTTACTACAGCACCGATGGCAGCTCCTTCTCAATTCCTGTTATTTACCCCACTGTGCTTCTAAAAATACGGAGAGGAGCACGACCAAGTCATGGGATGACACAGATGTGCTTCAGCATCACCCACACCATCACAACTCTCCTTTTTCCATCTCCACCTCCCTCCAGTGATGCCTTCCGCAAGTCTTGAGGGTTGTTCTAAGCTTTTCTCCTGGCAATGTCATTTTGGAGTTTGTCCCTGAGAAATCCTCCACCTCAATCCTCATTTCTGGCTGGATTTTTCCTGCAGGGATGAGCTTTCCTTTCTTTGTTGGTTGGGAAAACGTGGTTGAAGCCTCGACCGTGTCCTTTTGGAAGGATTTACCCACTGTCTTTTCGACTTCACACATTTAGCATTTCAATGATTATTTGCATTTTCTTGGAAAATCAAGGAGACAAATTACAGCAGCTGCTGCTCCTGAGCTTCATTGCTCAGACCAGACAGAGTCTTTGCTTGATCCCTGCTTGTTGTATTTCTCCTGTCATGTTGAAAACTGATGGCAAAAGGAAAAATGCTCCAAAACAGGGATTTCAAGTAGCACAGTCCTCAGAGATGACTCCACAGTGGAAGATGTTCCCAAGCACATCTCAGCAAAGGAGTCACCTCATGGACCACAGCCAGGGTTTCCCTCTCTGCGACATCAGCCTCTCCCTGGGACAGTTCCCAGCATCTCAACACAGTGAGATTAAAAGCCTAAAAATGGCAAAACTGTGGTTAATGCAGCCTGGGCGAGCTGGAGAAGAAAGATTAGAAAGGCAGGAAAGGGAGAGGAAGGAAGGCCCAGGATGGGGAAGGTGCCTTGGGGGCAGAGCCACCTCTCCTCACCGTGAACTACCCACCCCTACACTTCTTTTTGCCTTGTGAGCACAGACACGTTTAGGATGAGCCCGTCCTCCTCATGGATGACAGGGATGGACACAGCAAGCAGACCCTGCCCCAACTCTCCTCTATTCCCTAGTCCTCCAGCCATTCATAATCTGTACTTAGATATTTATTTAGCATTAAAGAGGAGCTGGGAATGATCAAAAGTAAATTTTTTTTGGCAGAGTTTATACGTTTCCAGGGAATATTTGACAGAGGTAGGGGAAGATGGGCTTTGAGCAAAGGCCGAGGGCAGCAGAAAGGCCAAAAATTCATTAGCAAACCTGTGCTGAGTGTGTGGGCATTCATTACAAAGCACAAAAATGGGAATTAAATGTGAGCCCTGAGATCAATACCCTAGGCAGTTAAACGAGCCAGAAGGGAACAGCTCCCCAAGGTGCAGGGAGAGAGAGGGGTGAGGATATTGGCACCAAAATGAAACCCTGTCATTTTAGGTCAAATAGCTCCTGCTAGAAGCATCTTCCATTCTTGGAAAATCTAAATAAAATAATGTATTTAACAAGGCTCTCTCCTGGTGCTTATAATTACAGCTGGCTGAATATTGGAAAGTTGCTCCTGAGAAGAATTGCTGGGGAAAAGCACACCAGCGTTTGCAATTAATATTATTGCAGTGGGAAAGGCTGAAGTGGAAAACTTAAGCTTCAAACCCTCATCAACCATCTTGACACTGCTGAGAGAGGCATGGACTGTTCCCTCCTGCAAATAAAACACTGATGTAAGAGAAAGTGGGTGTGCAATACGCCATAGGCAAAGCCATCACTTTGGAAGAGCTGCTCATGCCCCAAAGTGCTCGGATTAAATAAACGAGCTAGGAAGAAAAAAAACCCTAAATGATCTTTTAGTCCATAGATTCATCACTTTCCCCATGTTATTTTAAATTTAAGATTAGACAACTTTACTCCTACAGATGTCCAGGGCTGTGATACAGCAGAATCGGGCACCTGGAGATTGATGCAAAATCCTGCAGGTGCATCAGGCATGGGTGGATGAGGAAATTGAGGAAGATCCCAGGCTCAAGTGCTTTTTATCTCCTTTTATACAGAGGAAAGGTTGGTGCTTCCAGGTTACTGCAGATAAAACAGCACAGCCCTGAGATGAGGGGCAGAGTCTACTTGCCAATAAAGGAACAGTGTTAGCCACCTTCTGTAAGCTGAGCATTGCCCAGCTTCTCATGGAGCAATAGGATAGGAGGGGAAAATTCCCCTGGACTGGCCAGGATGATGATCCCTGAGTTACCCAAACGTGCCACGGTTTGCTGGCTGCTTCTCCCACCCTTTTTTGGCATCTGGAGATTGCCAGACCTCAGCCCCACAGAGACTCCTCCAAGCCTCTGGGATCCCCTTAAGCCTCGACATAAGGTTCATCCTAAAAATCCCCACAAGGTTCCCGCTGTGGGAGGGCAGTGTCAGGATTCAGCAGCCTCCTGGATTCCTCAAGAGCAATCGCTGTCTATTTATGCCTCCGGAAAATGTGTTTTTTAATGGGGGGTACATGAAAGCCCGAGGAGAGCCAGCCTAAGAGGCATCTGGAAGTAACTAAAATTAAAACACCTAAAATTAGCCTCCTCAGCAGTGAATCCTCCCTCTGATCTACATGCCGAGGTGCACATGACCCAGGCGTGCCTTTCTCACTTTCCCTTCCCGCTGCCATCCCATTCCTGGGCCACTGGGCACGGCCGCAGCTGCTGCCACACCCACCCACGAGTCCGGAGAAGGGAGGAATTCCTCCCTCTGAGGGTGGGCAGGTCCTGGCACAGGGTGCCCAGAGCAGCTGTGGCTGCCCCTGGATCTCTGGAAGTGTCCAAGGCTGGTTTGGACGGGGCTTGGAGCAGCCTGGAATAGTGGAAGGTGTCCCTGGGCACAGCAGAACAAGATGATCTTTAAGATCCCTTCCAACTCCTTAACATTCTACAATTACACAGAAATATAAAATCCCCTGAGACCCCATATGCCACTCTTTCAGGCCCTACACACAAGCCCTTCAGCCCTGCTATCCAGGACCTATAGAGACACTCCTTGTAGAGTGCATACAAACCTTCCAGGACCTGTACATAAGCCACTCAGACCCTATAGACAGGCCATCAAGGACCTAGAAATATGCTCCTTGTACACTATACACAGGCCTTAAAGGACCTTTAGATACGGGCCCCTGAGACCCTATAGACAGGCCTTTCAGAGCATGTATATATCTATACACCATAGATAGATAGACCTCTGAGACCATATACAGACATTTCAGAATATATATATATTTTATATATATATATAGGCTCATCAGATCCTATCTACAGCCTCTATCTGTCTAACTACCTGGGCCCCTGAAACAGTATATATAGACCTTTCAGAACCTATATATATATATTCAGAACCTTTCAGAGTCTCTGTCTATCCAGAGTCTCTGTATATCTATATAAAGACTTTTCAGACCATCTATCTATAGATAGGTGGGCCCCTCAGACCTTATATATTGACCTCACAGAACCCATATACATATATATAATATATATAAATATAGGCTCCTCAGATCCTATCTACAGGCCTTTCAGAGCCTCTGTCAATCTGTATAGCTATCTGGGACCCTGAGACACTATATACAGACCTTTCAGAACCTATCTATATCTATATCTAGATCTAGATCTATATATATATATATATATCTATATATCTACAGGCTCCTCAGAACCTTTACACAGACCTTTCAGAGCCTCTATCTGTCTATCTCAGACCCTATATACAGACCTTTCAGATGATCTATCTATACATATGTGGGCCCCTGAGACCATATATACGGACCTCACAGAACCCATACATATATATATATATATATGGACCCCTGAGACCCTCTATACTGGCATTCCAGTACATGTGCCTAAAACCCTGAGGCCCCACACATATTCTTTCAGGCCCTACACCCAATCTCCTCAGCCCTTACACACAGGGTCCGTAGGAACACTCACCACAGGCTGTATAAAAGCCTCTCTTGACCTACACAAAGAGGTTTCTGAACCCTTTCACACTCACGGAGCCCCCCCAAACCCGCAGCCACCCCCGGGCCCCTCACGGCGAGGCCACGCCCACAGGTGGCAGACCACGCCCACATTCACACAAACCACGCCCCCTTACGCTCAGGCCACGCCCCCGGAAGCGCGCGCGCGCGGCGGGCGGGGCGGCGGGAGCGGCGGCGGGGTTGAGGTGAGCGGGGTCCTGAGGGGGCCAAGAGGGGAATTATGGACACGGCTCCGGGCTGGGGAGTTCACGGCCCCGGGGCTGCGGTGTTCCGGGCCTTGGGGTTGATGGGGAACCGGGCTGAGTGGATCCTAGAACGCGGAACTGGGCGGGGGCGTCCCGAGGTACGGGGCTGGGAGAAGTTCAAGGCCCCGGTATTTGGGGTCTGCTTAGGCTGCAGGTCTGAGGGGAGTCCTGGGGCCTGAGGAGGGGTTCCCGGGAATGGAAGCGGGTCTCGCAGCTAGGGGGGAGTGGCAGGCCCCGGGAATAGGAGGGTCCTGCCTCCGGGAGCTGAGGGGCTCCAAGGCCCCGGCACTGAGGGCTCCTGGGCCCCGGGGCTTGGGGTTAAGGGGACCCGGGGCTGAGACTGCGCTGCTGCCCGGGAAATCCGGGTTTATCGGCACACACCGGGCTCGGGCTGCCGTGGTCTTCTGGTTTCTCCATCCCGAGTCCCGCAGGAACGCTGTGCCTTCCCCCCTGGAAAATAAACCCGCGGGTCTGGGACTCGGAAGAAGGAGGGATCCCGCCGCTGTTCTGGGCCGAGGGGCCCTGCAGGAAGTGTTTTGGGGAGCTCTGATCCCGTGCGAGGAGTTAGGTTTGGGTTGGTTTTCTTGCTGGTTGTGGGATCGCCCTGCGGCGCTGCCCTGGCCGTGTGTTAGAGCTCATGTCAAACCACTTTCTTTTGATAGAGGTTCTTTTGCAGCTTTAACTGCGCTGAATGGCCCCGGCTGTGCTTGATGTGTAGCTCGTGTCGGAAAACCTTGAGGGTGAATTTGAGTTAATAAACTGCTCAGAGCACAGAAATGCCTGATGTTTATCACAACGTGATTTATGTGTTCTGTACTTGCCTGTAGTTTAATGAGCTCCTGGGAAAGATGGTAAATCTGACTGTGTTTAGTGGGGTCTAGGGGACTGGGCAGGTCAAACTAGGTAGGATTTTTGGAGGTTTCTCCTTTAGAATCCTCACTGCCAGCTCAGGCTTGAATTAAAGGCCTGGGTTATCCTTAATTCCTTTATTCAGCTATTGATCACTTTCCTGCTCCTGCCTTTTTTTGGCTCAGTCTGAGATGCATTTCCTGAGGTCGATACGTGCGAGCACTGCAGGGCATGACTGCCAGGAGGGAAATTGGGTGCAGCACAAAGTTACGATTTTTATGATGTTGCTTTCTCGTTTTTAGAACAGGGCCAAGCTGAGAAATACTTCCCTGTGTTCTCTGTGACCTCTTGACCTGCAAACTGGGAGCAAATACACCACAGGTGAGGATGGTGCTGCTGAGTGCTGAGCTGTGCAACTCATTGCTTTCAGATACTTTAACTGGTGAATTAATAATTTGGCTGATTGTTACCCTTAATACACCTTGTGTAGAATTATTCTTGTCCTGGAGTGTTCTCTTAAGGTTTTTCTTAAAGCTGTAGGAGAATGAGCTGCCTTTTTTTGCAGTATGCAAAGTTGTGCTGACTTTTCCTGGTGTAAGTGCTTGGGTATGGTGAGCCCTGGAAGAAGTTAGTCTGCCTGTGGCTTTCTGTCAACCCAGCCTCAGTTGTGCCACTTTCATAAAATGTAAGAAAAATCCCAACACCAAAAAACATCAAGTGCTCGCTAAAAATGTGTTTGAACATAGGCAGGTATTAAAAAAAGCCCCAATAAAAATACCACCAAAGTTAATAAAGATACTTAAACTATGCATTTGTCCATCTAGAGCAACAGAGCATTTAATAGTTTCCACTGTGAGAGGACAGGGTTAGGTGGGATACTGGGGAGAAATCCTTCCATGTGAGTGTAGGGAGACCCTGGCACAGGGTGCCCATAGGAGCTGTGGCTGACCCTGGATCCCTGGGAATGTCCAAGGCCAGGCTGGATGGGGTTTGGAGTACCCTGGGATAGTGGAAGGTCTTTACAGTGAACCTTAAGCTCATGTAAACCCTCTTTATTTCCTGTGGAAGTGGCTTGTTCTCCCAATGACCCATAACTTTTGTTATACTCCCTAATGCTTCCTGAACCAAGGAAGCTGAAATTCCATGCCCTGGAGGAAAAAGAATGATGTGCCTTGGTTCCATCATTACTGTCTGCCTGCTGGGGACCCTCTGGAGTGCCCTGTGTGTCACTCACTGGTGGCTGTGTCACTTCTCTGTGCAGGTTCCTGTAGCACCTCCCAGATTCCTGGGTAAGCTCATGGCAGAGTTTGAGGAGAGATGATCCCGTTGTCCTCAGGCTGCAAGACTTGCACATCATTTGAAGTCTGGGCAGGGCTTTGAAGCAGCAGCTCAGAAATGTTCCATTTTTCAGGGGGTAATTGAGGGAGCCATCAGCATGTTTAGGTCTGGAATGTGGAAATAACCATTTTTATTTTCTTGAGCAAAATAAGTTCTGTAGCAATCATATTAGGTTTATTATAAAAACACATTATTTCATGCTGTTCCAATTGCTGCAGTAACACTTCTTGAAGTGAGCTGGGATATGGAAATACTTGGCTTTTTTCTTCCCAAGTTCACAATTGACATATTGGGGCCCAGTATTTTAACAGATCTCAGTGCAGTGCGACTGATGATGCTTGGATGCAAGAATAAAAATAACCTTAATTATAGTAATTCCAGGTGCTGTGTTTCCCTGCTGGGACGTTGAAGGGGTGTCAGTAAAAAAGAGTTTTGATATAGATGTGATTTCAGGTGGGATGATGGTTTTTGGGATGCATTAGCAGGAAACAGTTACCCAGGGCCTTCGGGTATTGTACCCCTTTGAGATGAATATTGCCTTTCTTTTTTAAGCTGAATTGTTTTAAGAAAAGTGTGGTGCAAATGGTGTGGCTCCCTCTTAAGCACAGAATCATAGAAAGGCCATTACCAGTCATCCAGGGACACCTTCCACTATCCCAGGTGGCTCCAAGCCCCTCCAGCCTGGCTTTGGACACTTCCAGGGATCCAGGGGCAGCCACAGCTTCTCTGGGCACCCTGTGCCAGGGCCTGCCCACCCTCACAGGGAAGGAATTCCTTTCCAATATTACATCTGACCCTGTCCTCTGGCAGTGGGAACCCATTCTCCCTTGTCCTTTTGCTCCATGTCCTTGTCCAAAATCATTCTCCAGCTCTTTTGTTAGTACTGAAAGGCTGAGGATGAATATTTATCTTCAGGGTGATGCATTTGACACTTCAAGTAAAAAACACACTGATCCATAGCAGAAAGTGAGTAGAGCCTGAGGCACTTTGTCTCCCTAAGCACACACCATCCAAAGCCTGTGGCAGCCCCACCTCTTACTTTTAGATTTAAGATACTTTAAAAGAGGAAAAATAGACTGTTAGATCATGAATTGTTTTACTGTGGCTTCTGTGGACTTACCTGAAAAGTCCTTGGATAGTAAATTCTGGGTTATGTCTGCTGCCCTGTCTATGAGCACAGGGACTTGTTTTTCCCCAGAGACACCTGCTATGGCATTTGCTTCCATGAATTCTGGATTTAACCTCTCTTGAGAGCAGCTTTTAATTATAGTCCCATCATGTGAAGAGTGGATGTGGGGCAGGACAAGGTTGGAAGAACCAAAGCACTGATGGTTGTAACTGGGAATTTTGTGCTGAGATTGGCACGAGGGTTGGGCTGGGGATTTTTTCTGGGTCTCCAAGATCTCTCAAGCTAAAACTCTTAGTTGTTTCTCTTACTTTAGCTCTGTGAAGTGAAACCTGAGATCCTCATGTAGACAACAAGAAAGAAGGTCATGGTTTGAGACAAGCAAAGTTGCAGCTGACCTGTACTTGAAACGTGAGCCCTGGGAATCCAAAATTCGTAGCCTGTCTGTGAAGCAGACAAAGCTGCTGTGCTGGCACTCACCAACCTCCTCAGGGGCTGTGTGGGCCACTGGTGTTCTGTACCACCACTTGAATTTCTGTGTCTTCTTTTGTTTGGTGCAAACTTCCCACCTCTGGCATTTTTGCTTCAGGAACTAGAAGAGCAGTAGGTTTTTTTTTTCTCACAAAAATCTCACTTGTGATACAGACATGTACCTAAGGTGTGCTGCCTGCCTGCCCACCCTGGATGGAGCCAAGTGATTGCTGCTGGCTTTTTCCTGCTGAAACTGAGCTCCTCAGGCTGTGTTCTAAAAGCACAAGGCACTAATCTAGCTTATCCATGTTCTTTTCTCCTCTCTGAAGTTCCAGCTAATCCAACAATGTGTTGCTGGAAAAGCAGCTGCAGGGATTCAGACTTGCTTTTCCTTTTTGGGGGAAAGTAATGCTGTACTCCTGATTTCCCAAACAATCTCCATCTGTTACATAAAACACAGGTGCTGTGAGGTTTTTTTTTATGTTTTTCCAGTAAGTTTTTAATTTAAAATTTCTTTGTATAGAAAAGAAAGCCACCAAAGCATGACTCTTTGGCCAGGAAGAAGCATTTTCTTAAGGAGGATGTGGCTGTAGGTGATGCTTCTGTTTAAAAGGCAACTTCAGCCAAGGAGAAATTATCACATTGTGATATTCAGGTTCTTGAGGGGCTCACACATTTTCTCCTCCTTGTCAAAGAGGAGTTCAGACTTCACCATATCAAATTCTGAGAAAATCCACTGTCTCTCTCCCTTCAAAAAAATCTCAGTCTCTTTCTGGAGCTGGAATTGTATCTACAGATAACTCAAGCCTGCCTAACTGCCACCTTGTCAGCCTAGAGAGGATTTTGCTTCATTCTTAATTTTTCTCTTCCGGAATTAATTTTTCATCTTTATTCTGTAGGACTTAACACTGGTTTTCATGGGGCCAAATAAGCCATAACCACTTCTGAAATTTGACTGCTCTGAGATAGTTTTTGTTTGTTGTGAGGTACATGCAGGTGAGTGGCTGGAGCTTCAAGGAGAGTGTCTCCATTCTATGGAATAGTTAGGAATTCTCAGGGAAATCATGCCTTATGGACACAGATTGTGCAAGGCAAGTTAAATGAGTCAGGCCATTGAGCAGATGCATTCCTGCTGGCTGTAACTTTTTATAGGAGAAAGCAGATGTGTTATGTTTTCTACCCCTCTGCCAAGAGTTCTTTGATGATCCTTTGCTCCTCAAATCACTGTGGAAATACCTGTGCTCTGGTGCACCTGCTCCTGTGGCTGGTTTGCAAAGGCAGCCTGATTATTTGAGAATAGCAACTGGAAAAAGAAAATTTCACCCTCCTGATTAAGGTAGAAGTAGTTTGTGAAGCAGGGTTGTTATCCTTAATACGTGGCTGAGAAGTTTTTTGTTTTTTCGACTCTTCTAAGTTGCCTCTGACATCTATGGACGTGTTTCTGAGGAGTTTTTCGTGGCTGGGGTTTAGTGTAATGTTTTTCAGGTAGAAAAGCTCAAGGAATGTGCTGCATTTGGAGTGGAGGAAGGGAAGGGAAAGCTTTAACCAGGATAAAGCAGCTTTTGGCATTCATTTCTGTGGAAGTTTAAGGCTGCCTCTTAGAAACTTACAGCACATTGCTGGAGTCTAACAGTCTGAAGTAGCAAGGAAATATTGTATCCTTGCTGGAGGTGCTATTTTCAGTGCTGCTGCAGCAGACGGGCCCAGTTTACTCTGTTTGGATACACTCATTTTTCATTTGTGTCTCCAAAGCTGTGCTTTATGGTGGCTGCATCCATCCACTCTCACATCCTCTGGCCACTCAGCTCACAGGTTAAATTTGGGGCTGCTGTTGAGTTTGCCAAGTTTCTTCTGCCAGTTCAGTGGCACCAAAGTCTTTCCCCAGGATGTAAACACTCCTGTCTCCCTTTCAAGGGAAGCCCAAGCCAGCTATTGTCCTACATCCTTATAAATAATCCAGTTGCAATTTCTAAAAATGCTTTATTAAAAAAAAAAAAAATTAGTACAATTATGTGGCAGAGTAAAGCAGCTCATGAGGGGAGGGATGTCACTGATCATCCCTGAGGAGAGGCTGAGCCGTGGCTGGGTGTAGTTACAGAGCTGTGGAGTTGGAGATTGGTCATTTCCAGGGCTAAGGATTTTTTAGGAAGAGGTGAAACTTTACTGCAGTGACAGTTTAAATGAAATTTCCAGGCTATGGCTTAGGTTCTGCATTGATAGATACTTGGTTGACTCTACATCAGTTTGAATCGTGCTCTGAAACAGATGTGGTTCCTCTCCAGCAAAATTAATGTGATCAAATATTGCCCCAATCTCCTACCAGAGGAGAAATTACTTTTGCTGCTAGATTTCATTTTCCCAAAACTGATTTATGTGTCTTGGTAGGCTAATAACTTCAGTAAGGTGTGAAATCCTTTATCTCAAAATTGCACTCGGTAAAGCTGGAAATTTGGAGGGGAAAAGAGCAGGAGCTGTTGGGTCTGTCTTGGAAATGGGGGAAGGGGAAAAGAGCAGGAGCTGTTGGGTCTGTCTTGGAAATGGGGGAAGGAGTGGATCCTGATGTTTCATTAGCTGGAATGCACCTCCTGGCACCTTTCAGGAGTTACTCTTACACAAATTTCATGGAATAATAGAATGGTTTGTGTTGGAAAGGACCTTAAAGCCCATCCAGTGACACCCCCTGCCGTGGGCAGGGTCACCTTCCTCTATCCCAGGCTGCTCCAAGCCCTGTCCAGTCTGGCCCTGGACATTTCCAGGGATCCAGGGGCAGCCACAGCTTCTCTGGGAAGGAGAGGTCATACCTGATTTTGGTGGAGGCAGGTTGAAGCTATGAGGTTTTCTTTCCCCCTGGTTTATGAAGCTCAGTGTTAATAGTGAAAGTTCTCCTGCTTGCTTCACCCTTTCCTTTGCATATAGACTTTTCCTTTCCATTGGATTTGTTGTGCTTTTTTCCCCATTTTAATTTTTCCTTCCTCTCTTCCCAATCCTCTCAAGAAGATGGAGACAGGAGAGCTGGGAGCTGTTACCCTCACACCCTTCTGCTGTTGGCTCTGGCTTCAGTGAGCAGAGCTGAGGGATAATTGACAGTCAGGGGCTGAGATGGGAGCAGGTGAGGAATTTTCTTACAGCATCTGTTGGGTCAGGATGTCTTGATGTGCTCTGGCAATGTCAGACTTGACTTTTTAATAAACACACAGCTCTAGAAAGCTCTTTGAGTTCCTTGTGACTCCATCTCAGCCAGTCTCTGCAGGGATTTTTATGCCTAAATAGATCCTCCTAAACACAGGGTTTTTTTTCAGAAGGTCTTCCTGCATAGCAGAGTATTTAAATTTACAATTGACGTTCTGCACTAATTTATGGGCTTACCATGTCTCAGTAAAATTGTTCAAATAAATGCCTGTGACCCCTTCTCTGATGAAAAATTAAACACTCACTGCCTTATTGAATTTCTGTTCTCCCTCTCACATGCTTGTGCTGCCAAGGCCGGTTTTGACATCAAAATTCTGCTTGAAGTGTTTTATCTGCTTTGGATCCCCAAAAGGCCAAAAAAAAAAATAAAACTTCAATGCTGAGGGGTACCCAGCTTTCAGTCTTGGAATCATGAGCTAATTAGGTGGCTGGAAAAATGGGAGCAATTCTTTTTGTTCTCTCCTTTTGGTATCTGAAAAAAAGATGCAGGAGTTGGGATCTTCCAATCCTTATCTGCACTGAAAAAATCTAGGGCTTTGGAAAGGCTGGTGGCAGAGGTGGGCAGCTTGTCTCAATTTCCTTGGAGAGCAGATTAGCAGACAGAGGGTCATTGTTTGGGGAAATCAAATACCCACATAGAGCCAGAACTGATGTAACTGTTGAAATAATGTTGCATTTCTTCTTTTCACTGACTTGTGTGGTCTCAGTTTGAACGGAGCCTGTTTTGTCCTGGGATTGAAGTGGTGTTTTCCTAGTGGGTTTGAGTCTCTCCCTTGACTCTTCTGCTTATGAATTGTGGCATAAATAAAAGTAGATGGGTCATTCTGTTCTGGAAGAAAAGCCCCAAGTATTTAATTTGTCCAAGGATATTGATTCAACCTTTGAAAGTAACTGTAGAGCTGTTCTGAGCAAGAATTTAAGGTAAGGTTGGCTTATCTCTTGGAAACATAAATACAGTCTACAGATTCCTTATAGCTGTAGTGCTAGAACATCATGATAACTCCAAAATAATGAAAATAAACAAGCATAAAATGTAAGTGCTTGTTGGTTTTTTTTTTCCCTCTGGGCTACTTTGTTGTATCCTATAAAAAATAATGTTTTATTATAGTAAATAATTCAGGAATTTGGATTGTTTCTTATTGTAAGCTGTAATCACATCAGTTGATGGGACTTTTATACTTGCTCTCAGTTTTATTCCTTGCCCTACTGTAAACTGTGGTGCTGAGCTTTTTGTTGCTGCACAGGGCAAGATGCTTATTTTTAGTCTCTCTAAAAGTGAGCATCAGCTTTCTCAAGTGATCTTGACTTCAGTGCCTGGAGTTTTTAACCAAATATACCAAATATCATGGCACTTTTGATTTTAAAAAAAGAAAATTGTGAGAGACTGTAGAAATAGCAGATGGAAAATTCAGCTTCCAAAGGGGATTTTTAATTGCTGTGAGATAAGGATGCTCATTATTTTGGGGTGTTGTGAGAACTGGCTGCTTTCAGCTCTCTCAGGCAGTCTCTACCAAGTGGAGACTCTGGGTAAACATCCCAGCAGAACCAAGGATGGAGATTGCTTGGACAAAGCAGATAATTTAGTGTTTCTTAAGGCTCAGGCAGAGTAAACATTTATGCAACACTAAAGCCAACAATCAGAAATGTTGTGAAAAATCTCTTCAAGCTCCCAAGTAAATGCTTTGGGGCTTAATTTTCATTTTGGTTGATTAAATGATACTGGCAATACTTCCCTTATCCAATACATGTTAGGAATATAAAGTTGTAATTAGGATGGGAAACCCTAGAAAGGGCAAGGACAGTTTCTTGGGGAAAGTAACACATGCAGATTTTCCTCTGCATATGGAACAGAAATTCATCCCTGGAGACAAAATGGGAACATCAGGTTTGCTTCGAGTGGAAATAATTTAAAATTTGAAATCAGAGTTGTTTTTCATAACTCTCATTGGAGAGGATTGGAGAATCAGTGCCATTAGCTGGCTGCATTCCATTAACACTTGAATTTTAAACCTGTTTATTTGAAAAGGAATAAACAAAGCCATAATGCCAATTTTAATAGGAGCATAGATGAATATCAAATGGATGCTGTTTGGATGGATTCACAGTGAGCACTGAAATTTGTGGTGCTTCCCCACAAACCAGGGTGGGGATGGATGGGCAGCTGTGGCTTTGCCACCTCCACCATCTCTTGTGCTCCATCCCACCTCTCTTGTCCCAGGACTGGGCAAAATCTTAATCTGATAAGAAAAATCCACTGATAAGGGATTTGTTAACAATTTTTCATTCCTTGATTGTGCTGTGAAGTATTCAGGTGTTGGAATTCTGGAAACTGGGAGTTTTGAACTTTCTGTGCTGTCAGGCACAGACCTCCAGAAAAACACTGCTTTTGATCTGAAGCCTTAGAGAAGGCTTCCAGAATTGAACTAAATAATAGAACTAAAATCACTAGTGTGTAGTTTGAATAAAAGTGTGTAATATCACATAGTAGAAAACATAGAATTTGAAGTTTTATGATATAGTAATAAGTATAAAGTAAAATGAAGGTTTTAGAGTGAAGGTTTCTTTCTTTCTTCATCTTCTTCATGGGTATAGGTGGTACTTTTTTAATTAAATAAAAAATGCTGCACTGCAAGTCGCAAGTGTTTAGTCATTAAGTCAAAAATAAAAATAATTTGTGTTCTTAATTAAACAATTAAGTCTTAAAAGACCTTGTAACAAGCTAAATGCATCACCATTTCACCATTTTTGACTTGTTAACTGAAAGTACTGTAACACTCACTGTAACATAAATAAGAATTAATAAACATCTAAGTCCAAACACAAAATTCCATCTATCATACCTTTAATCCCAACCCTAACAAAAAACCAAACAAACAACAAACAAAAAAAAATAAAAACACTATTTAGGGGCTTCTCCACCACCTCTGGTCTTAAAAGATACTGAGTTCCAGCCCTCAAAATTATCTGCTGAATATTTGATGTGTCTTCCCTCCCTCTTCCTCTGTTCCCATCCCAAATTCTGCATCATTCTGTCGTGGAATCCTGACCTGCAGTAAGTGGCACTGATCTATCCAGCCCTTGGCAGTGGGAATGGCCTAACACACCACACACCTGAGAGGTGTTAGCACAGACAGGTCCTAGGATCCTCATTTTTGGAAGTTAATGGTTTAGCAGAAAAACAATAGATGTGGCTTTATTTTTGTATTCTATGGTTATTCGCTGCCTGGGAATATGTGAGTAGAATGGCAAGAACGGGGAATGAAAAGAAAAATTAGACTGCTGCTCCTCTGCTCTTTTTGGGAATTCCTTTACCATTCTGTTCCCAATTTTAAGGCTGACCTTGTGATTGAAAAAAATTGCATTTGCCTCTGAAATAAAACCTTTATTTCACAAGAATACTCAGCAAATTTTCTTTTCAAATGCAGCATTTACCCTTCACCTTCAATGCTGTGAGCCACCAAAAAATGCTTTGCCTCCTGCAGCTGGTGTTTGATGAGGTGGTGATTCTGTGGTTCCTTTTTCTCTGTTGTAATTATGTTTAGATTTGTAGCTCTGCTTTCCCATTTGTCTCTGTTCTGTTGCACGTGTAATGGGGTATGGAATGTATTTTATAAGTTTTGACACTTTGAAACTTGTCCTGTACTTACAGTTGAATATAAATATTTTGCTCCAGGCTAGCTAAACAAAAGGGATTTAAGAACAGTAGGGTTTTCTAAGGAAAGTTTAAATGTTTGATAGGTTTGCTTGTTATTTGGATAAATTTGCCTTTTAAAACTCAGCTGTGACTTTGCTTCTGGCCAAATGCCTCTTACCTGCTGTAGCTGCTTATCAGGTCTGCCATCTTCCATGCCTTGGAAATTGAGAGATGGGCTGCAAATATTTCATGGAGTCACGGAATGATTTAGGTTGGTAGGGACCCTAAAGATCATCCAGTTCCAACCCCTTGCAGGGCAGGGACGCCTTTGCTAAACCAGGTTGCTCCAAGACTCGTCCAGCCTGGCCTTGACCGTTTGCAGGGATGTGGGAAGGTGAGATTCCCCCTTGCTGAGGATGTTACAGCCAGGTATGTGCCAATAGCTAACACTCACAGGTATTTCATCTGTTCCTTAGGCAGCTGACGTGCCTCTTTCATTATAAACACCCGTTATTCTGTGAAACTTTTCCTGCTTTGGGGCAGGCGCCCCTTGGAATCTTGCTGTTGTTGTTTCCCTAAAGCGGCGTTCTCATTCAGCAGGATGCTCCGGCTGCGCTTGCTGCCCGTGGCCGCGGGGCTGGCGGCGGTGGCGCGGCGTTACCACGGGACAGCCCAGCACCCCGGCACCCGGCGTAGGCTCGTGCTGGCAGCTTTCCTCGGGACCACTGCGGCCACGGCAACTGCCAGATTCCTTTGGCAAAGGTAACACACCGATATCTAACTTCTTTTCTGCCCCTGGTGAGTACCTGCGGCGCTCCTGCTTGTCCTGCGCGGAAGGAATGGCTGCGGGGGATTCCCTGAGGAGCTGCTGTGCTGCTGGGAGTGCTCAGGGATGCGACAGAGCTCGGGGCTGAGGCGTTGTCTCACACAGGCTCTTTGATGTGGTTTCCTCCCTGCCGTGAAGAGAGAAACCTTCACTTTCACAGCTTCTGGTTGAAGCAGCACATCTGGGCAGGGTTTGCTCCTCTGGTTTTTTGTGTGCTCTGCTCGCTGCTTCGTGTATAAAATGCAGCAGAGGAGCAGAAGTGGACAGTCTGTCTTTTGGTGGGAAGGTAGCAGCACACAGAATTTATGTGGATTTTAAGGGTCAGAGCCTTAGGGCACCCCATGGGTTCTGAGGCTCGTTGCTGTAACTGGGGGGAAAGGAGATGTTTGGGCTTCCCTGAGGTGACTCTCACTGAACCCTGGGCCTGTGCAATGGCTGAAGGAAAACAGGGACTCGCTTCTCTGCCATCCTATGGGAGCAGCATGGTGCCAGCAGTGTCACCCAAGCCCATGACTGCAATTGGAGTCTAAAAATAAAGTATTTGCTGAAAGCCTGTGTTCTTTTCATTCTAATGCTCAGGTGATTTGTTGCTGGCTTTCTGCTCACCTGTGGCTAGAAGGCTCTAGTTTTAATGCAGTGGGAGAAAGGTGATAGGAATTGTTCTGGCTGTTCCTTAGAGATGTCAAACACGGTACTCTGCTAAGAGGAGTTGCTGAGTGGAGGAAGAACACTGTGATCCAGTTTTGTGCTGCATTTTGCTAATGATCTGCACTGATGCAGTCAGTGCCTCGGAGGGAATGGCCAGGATAATGCCCCTTTCCCAGCAGGGAAGCAAGTGAGGTTTTTCCACTTCAAACCTTATCCTCAACATGACCAGAGAGTCAGCAGGACATCATGTCCTGTGTAAAGCTGTCCCAGACACATGGAGTTAATATCTCCTTTCTGGAGCAGGTTCCTCTGCTTTTACAACCAGCTAAATTTTCAGGTGCTGGTGTTGCTTTTATCAGGAGGATGGTGCTTTTGCTATGTGGGGTGCTGGGTCAGGGATGGATTTCAGGGAGGGATTTTTGGCTCCTGGAGTACTTTGCTGTTCCTTGCAGGCCCTTAGGCACCTTCCTCAGCTGAGAGTGCTGATAGAAATCAGTCAGAGAGACACAGCTCTCATCAATCTGGAGAGGCTGACTTGCTGTTATTACTTGTTTTGCCTTTCCTTGCTCTGTCTCCTTCATCTTTTATAAATCTATAAAGCACTAAATAGAATTGTACAGACTTTCAAGTATTCCTTTCCTATCTGAGCCATAAAATAAATCCTCAATGTCAGCAACTGTAAAATAAAAGTGCACCCAAGCTTACAGTATTAATTTAATTACTTGGCATAAAGCTGCTGAATAAAACAAGGAACAAAACTGATATGTTTGATGTCGAAAATTCTTCATACTGACATCTGTGAAAGTTTCAAATGGGCTTTCAAGTGGGTATTTTAGCCTTATTTAAAGAAATAAGGAATTAAGTGTAAATTTCCTTTGTCTTTCTGAAAATGGAAATTAGGTGATCAGTAGAGTTTGAGTAGATGAATACAGAACGTTTGTAATGAGTTACTCAGGCAGGTGTGTCCTGAGTTAGTAGAGGAAGTAGCAGTAAGTATAATTAATTCATTCTAAGAGATAAATATAAAACTATTTCTTTACAGCTTAGGCATTAAAAATGTAACAGGCCAGATCAAGAAGCAGTTGGAAATTTGAAGTTTCTTGGGCTAGATAAGTAGAAGATGATGATGGTGTGGAGAAAGAGAGGAGTTCTCAAGTGGAGACTGTCAGGTGCAGTCAAACCAGTGTGTTTCAGGTGGATTCTGTAGGATGTGCTGTGAGCAGCACCAGAAGCCAGTGCTGCAGTAAGAAAGTTCACACAAAGGCAGAGAAGAAATCAAGGAGTGAAAAGCTATATATGGAAAAATCCTATGGTTGTATGATGTAAAATAGACTTAGTTGTGTCTTCCTAAGATGGGAGGTGGGTTGGTGGGATCTTTGTTGGGTCCATTGCAGGTAAGTGTTGGTCTTGTTGCCTTCCCTGTCCTCTGGGAAGTCCTGCTGCCTGCTTTTGGGGAATGTATCTCCTCTAAATGATTATACAACAGGAGTAGCTCATGCTGCTCAGTTTTCCTGTGGTGAGGAATACTTGAGCAGTGCAAATATCTGAGCTTAGAAGACTAATGAAGTTTACACTTTCTCAGCAATAACTTAAACTCTGAGGATTTCCAGCTGGCAAGAAAAGCAATTAAGTATCTGGGCATTGGCATAATGAACTGAATTAATTGAAATTAATCTTGGTGCAGTCATTGGCTACTCTAAATGAGGCACTAATATATGAGAAGTACTAAAGCTCACAGTTTGTGGCAGGCTTAACGTTTGTAAAAAGTAGTCTGCTACTGATCCTGGTGTAAAACTTGTACTCTCTAGCTCCTGATGCCCTTTTGGAGTGTTAGGAAATGGCTGCAGATCTGTTCTTCATGTCACAACCCTTCCTGGCTGAATCTGGGGGCATCTGAAAGCACTTAAATTGGCATTTTGATGCTGAAGCTTGTTAATCAGTCTAGCACTGAGGGATATAAGGGAGCAAAGGTACCTTTGGGGGCACAGAGTGACCTGTGTAAGCAGAATATTCCCAGTGCTCTTCCTCATGGACTGAAAATACTTCATGATCCATTTCTTATCCTCCTATGAATAAATCAGTGGTGAGAATAAGGGCAGGACACTGGTGTTGCTCTGGAAATTGCTGCCTCCAGCTCTGGAATCCTCAATATAAGACAGACATGGACCTTGTTGGAGAGAGTCCAGAGAAGCCCATGGAGCTGCTCCCAGGGCTGGAGCCCTTTCCAATCCTAGAGGGGCTCCAGGAGAGCTGGACAGTGACTTGGGACAAGGGTCTGGAGTGACAGGACAAGGGGGAATGGCTTCCCACTGCCAAAAGACAGGATTAGTTTAGATATTGGGAAAGAATTGTTCTCTGTGAGAGTGGGCAGGCCCTGGCACAGGGTGCCCAGAGAAGCTGTGGCTGCCCCTGGATCCCTGGAAGTGTGCAAGGCCAGGTTGGACATTGGGGCTTGGAACAGTCTGGGACAGTGGGAGGTGTCCCTGCCCATGGCAGGGAGTGGCACTGGAGGAGCTTTAAGGTTCCTTCCAAATCAAACTGATTTGGGATTCTATAACTCTGTTTAAGAATGCACTGATTTTTTTTTTTTTCACTGGTGTCCTCAGGGCTTTAGAGTAATTTGCTTAGAATACATTTTTAATGGGAGAACTGCTGGAAATATCTTATACCAGCTGAAACAGAGACTTTAAAAATCTCTCTTGTAGTTAAACAAAGGAAACCACATACATCATAGTCAAGAGGGGAGAAACCTGCTTTATAGCTATAGATGTGTCAGGCACAACTTAACCTAATGTATGGGAGAAAAGATGAAAAATTGTAGGTATTATCCATGTGAGTTTATTTTTAGAGCTCTCATGTGTTTACATGTTAGGGGAATGGAAGGAGCCAGTCTTTAAGGTTCCTTCCAACCCAAACCATTTTGTCATTCTATGCTTTTTAAAATTCTTTGTGAGAGGTGACACACTCAAGAGACTATCCTTGGGCTTGCTGTGCTGAGGGTTTTTTCCTAAGACTTCAAGACACATTTGGTGTCTGGGAGTGGTGTCTTGAAAGAACATTTTGTTCTCTCCAGTGGCTTTTGACTGAATACTGGTGGTTTTTTTTCCCATAGACATTGGGGAAGGAAAGGATCAGAGCCTGGGGGCACAGCCCTATACCCCACTGTGTTTGGGAATGAAAGCAGCATCTCCTGGATTAAGAAATAGATTTATAGCTCACCAGGATATTGGGGTAATGTCAGGACACCACAGCTTGTGTCATTAGGGTGATTGCTATTGTGAAGTTCTTGCCACCAATTCATTGTGCTAATTTATGTCAGTATGTGAGAGATGAGGAGGGAAGCAAAGTAGTAAAGAGCCCTGTGAGTGTGGCAACACTCTGAAAAATTGAGTTGTGGCTCTTCATCCTCTCTGGTGAATTTCTTATTAAAGTTTCAGGTAACTAATTTAGTTGCTGAATATGGTTGAGCTGAGGATGAAACAGAGCTCCTTGCTGAAAGTTCTCCTGATCCCTGGAGGTTGCCTGTTTTTATGAATGTCGTGTCCAAACCTGCTTTTGCATTACAGCATGAAAGTCCTGAAGTCTTAAGTGGCATTTAAACCTCACTGGGATGTCTTCAGATGTTTACATACAGGGAGAATGGCAACTCTTAGTCAACGTGTCAGGCAGGATTCCTCCTCCCTCTGGTTTGGTGGCAGCATCCTTGCTGACTCCTGAGTGCCCAGCTCGTTGTTAGATCTCTTACATTTCCTTCTGAGACTGAACAGCAGCTGATAGCTGAGAGCTTTGCTTCTGCCTTCAGGATTAGAATAACTGAGCACTGTTATCTCTGGCACAAAGCTTTGTGATTTTTTTCACGCTGCTCTGCTTCTGTCATTCAAAGAAGAAAAATACTTTCAAGGGAGGGGTTATGATTCATTGGAAGACCTGAAACTTGGAATGTTGTGCCAATGCCCAGTGTGAGTCCCAGCATCCTTCCTGCCTCTATATCCTATGCTTGTATGTATTTGGCTCTCTTAAAGCATGATTCCCCAAGAGAGCATTTATCATTGCAGGCCTCTGATAGCTCAGTGTTTTTGGGGAGGATGAGGAATCTAATCTTACACTTAATTGTTGGCTTTCTCCAAGGATTCAAAGGAGATACTGCTAAGTGGGTGGGAAATAGTCTTTGATTCAAATTCAGTTCACTGGAGGGAAAAAAAACTCTGAAGAGATCAGAATGGTTGAAGCATGGCTGTAGGGTTCAGGATCCAGGACGGGCACACTCCGTGGGGAAAGGCTGGTGGCTGGTCTTGGCACACAGTGAAGAGAGGCTTTGTATTTTCATTTCCCTTTTGTGCAGAAGCTGCAGCACCAGGAATTCCATTGGAAAGTCAGCCTCATCAAAGAGGGGAGGAGAGAGTCTTCACTTGCTGAGGGAAGTCCAGCAGGGTGGATATTTCTGGAGTTTTGGGCTTCTCTCTGACATAGGCACTGAAAGGCTTTTTTTACGTGGGCTGAGTATGAAGTTGCAGTTGTTGGAAGCCAAGGATTTCAGCAGAGGGTGGTAAAATACACAGAGAAGGTGCACGTAGAGAGCTGCTCCTTCAGTGGTTAATTCAGGGAGTTTGGCCAATGGCCTGGAGGTGAGGAATAGCTTTTAAAATCTTGCTTGAGAAGTAGCCTACAGACTCTGCCTTTCTCCTCAGAGCTCATTTTCCTGCATGGTGATGTGACTGTGGAGCAGAGTTAATTACCTGGATAAACCAGAGGGAGGAAAAAGCTGACTGTATTCAAACAGCCTCTCTCTATATTGCTGGAGCAACTGACTTGACAGCCTGATGGATTGAAGGAATGCGTGGGATGTGCTGAAAATGTTTGATTTTTCAATTTCATCTATCCCTTCCCTGGTCTGCTAGCTGTCAGTCAAGCATTACAGGAGCAAATTTTCCTGATACAGCTATTCTCCAGCATGTTTCTTATGGAATAGCTTAGTTGTGGAGATAAGCAATTGATTTCCTATTGCTTTTCTGTCCCCTTTTCCCAAGAGATTCCCTCAGAGCTACTTAAGATGGGTGTCCTGCCTGCACAAGGGCTTTCCATGTTAGTGCTGCTGGTGTAGCCTCAGCTGGCAGCTGCATTTTTCAGCCAAACCCACAGCTCCTCAAGGGTGTGCCAGTGCTGATTAAACTTTCAGGAAAGGCTTCAGGACAGGTGCCAGCATGGACTTCATGCTCCAAGAGAGGTCAGTTGCTGGACTGTTCCAGGGAAAGAATTTCCCTATGTTAAGATACTTGTGGAGGACCCAAGTTTGGATCCTGTCTCTGAAAGTTTGGTTCGGTGGAGGTCATAAAGATGGTGCTGTGCTGTAAAATTCACAAATATATATTGACAAATTGAGACTCGGGGCCTTTTCAGAACAGGAAGTGTGCCAAACTCCATTTTTATGTGAAAAGGCAGGATTAATACCACTTTTCAGTGAGCACTTGTGTGTTTTATTACATCAGACCCCTGTAATGGAGCTGTGTCCTGTCCCACTGTGCACTAGAAACCTCTGAACCCCTATTTGAGCTGATCCTTTCCAACCCAAACCATTCCACATATAATCAAGTGTCTTCTTCCCACCAGTCCCGTGGACGTTTGCAGTTCTTTAGCCCGTTCCCATCTGTCTTGTACTGCTCTGTCAGTGAATTATTGGATGCTGATAAGGAGAGAGTTGTCTTTTCTTTTGGTAGCATTTAAATTAATTGATGGAACACCTACCCTCATTTCTCCTTCTTGGAAGCTGATGTGCTGAGATTGCAGCAAGCTGTGGAAAGGCAGGGGGTTGGAATGAGAGGATCTTTAAGGCCCCTTCCAACCCAAACCATTCCATGATTCTGTGATTCCTGGGGAGACAGACACAGACTCTCTTCTGTTAATGCTACATACTACATCTGTGTTTTCCAGGAAACTGGTAGGATGAAGTATGTGTAGCCTTTTGTTTAGAGCTTGGGAGACTTCAAAAATCTTGGTTTGTTTTTGTTTTTCTCCCAAGGCAGCCCTTTTAAAACAAACTCACACAACTGTAAATGAGACATTCATAGTTCCAGGCAGTACCAAAGTGGCCGAGGAGCAGCACCTGTGTGTGAGCTCTAACCCTGTGATTAGTCCAAAATAAATCACCAGGAATGTAAAGTAAAGGCAGATTTGCTGAAATTATGGGCAGGCTCGGATGTTTCCCTGAGCTGTTTGAGTCCTTTAGAAAGAGAAATAATTTTGTCAAACCTTTGGCTTTGTTGCCTGTGACATGTTAATGGATCCTCAGAGATTATCATTTCACTGATGTTAATGTGGTCTGAGCTCTGTCTGATTCTAAACTGCTTTACAAGTAAAGCATTGGAAAGCCAGAGCATTGTTTAGCTTAGGGATTTGTCCTGGTTTTTATTTAATCATCCCATTACCAGTTACAGTTCTGCGAGTTGCTCCTGACTCAGAGTGAAGTGTTGACTCTTGGTCTATGGAACAGAGTCCCCTCAAGATCTTTGTATTTGAACAGCAAGGGAAAAGGGGTCCTGTGCTCTGCCAGAGTTTTATTTCCACCCTGAGGACAAACAACTCCAGTTTTGTTGTCACAAATCCTGCAGTACTGGAGTTCAGAAGAGTCATTGGTATAAAACAGCCTGTCAGCTGCTGGAGATAGAAAATAAATCAGCTGTGCTGAAACAAAACGGTTGTTCGTCTTGAATCCTGCAGTGCTGATGGTAAAACACATTTCTGTCACTTAATCTGTCTTTTTGGGGAAGCAGAGGTGGAATTTAGTGCTAGAGGAGGTATGATATGCCTTTCTCCCAGTGTTTCTTGCATGTCTAGTCGTTGGGCGAGGATGTCATAATTCACTGAGTGATTTGGACGGGGAAAACTTACTGTGAGCATTAGTCTGGGTGTTGGTGTGGGGTGCAAATTAGATCCCAACAGGGGAAAGCACACTGAATTCCAAGGGGACTGGGCACTTCTTTGCTTTTGCTTTGCAGCCCTCCCCACCGCACCGTAAGCAGCGTTGCACTCAGGTGGAGCCTGGCAGGATCACTTTGGGGCAGCCGTAGCACCCCTCAGTCACTTCCCAAACGGGTGTTTTCTTTTCCCTGGTGCAGGGCTTACGCAGAAGACTCTGTCAGACACGGCCCGAGGGCAGAGCCGGGGGAGAAGGTGAAGCACGAGGAGGAGGAGGAGGAGGAGAGCAGCGGCAGGAGCGCCGTGGCCTCGGGCGATGAGGAGGCGCCGCAGGAAGGGAAGAAGAAGAAACGTTCCGGCTTCAGGGACCGCAAGGTACCAAACTTGGGCATCTTGAAAGAGAGAAAACTTGCTCTGTACCTGTGTTTATTTTGGGAACAGCGTGTTGCCATGAGTGTCTGTAGGTTGAAACTCGTGTGTTTAGAAAGCACAATACACTGATCCTCTGAAATTGAGCCCTCTTTTCCCACCTCCACTTGCACGTCCAAGGTGATCAAGGCTCCTGCACTGATGGCTGTTAGGATGGTGCATGCAAAGCAGGGAATTGGTGCAAAGCTTTTAAACCATCTGGGGTATTCAGCATGTGTGTCTCTGAGTCCATCTTTTTACCTGTGAATATATACAGTGCATGCTGGAAGAAATAGAGGATGAATGTGGAAGGGAAGGTAATAGGAAAGGTGGACTTTAGTTCTTCATTTAATGATTCTGTGCAAATGTACTTGTTGAAATACAGCCTTAGTCCCCCCTCTTAATTAGTCCTGGCTCCCTCTTGATACTTCTGGCTATTTAATTTTCAGATCAGACACATTTTCAAGAGGAGGAAAACTTGAGTAATAAACTCTATTGTTGGCTTGTGACCTGCCTTCACTCTTGGGCAGTTCCAGGAGCTTTGGGCTCCCTCAGAACTGACAACTGGTTTGGTACTATTTGAAACCACTGTTATTAAAAGATATGTAATTTGATCTGACAGAGGCCTGTAACTGGGAGCTGGCAGACAGCAGTATTTTATTTTTTAAGCCCATCTGGATGTCATTTTTATAGGGCTGTGCTGGATGATGTAATATCTTTGCAGCACCAAAGAGGAGAAAAGAATTGTGGAGAGCATCTACTCCCATTTTGTTATGACTTGCTTCTGATATTTATTTTTAAGCCTGTATTCTGGAGGTTGCATCTCATTAGCTGTTAAATTGTGGGTAGTCATACATAGTGGCTTAACAGCTTCTCATGAAAAATTAAGAGCTGTTTCCTTTGAAGCTGCTGAATCATTTCGGTTCCTGGTCAGAAAAAGATTACACAACTCGAGATTTCAAGTACCTCGTGGTATTTGGGGCTCCAGACTCTCTCCTATCGTGACATGTTGGTGGCAGCTCAGTGAAGTTACATAGTAAGATGCTGTGCTGAGATACTCGGAACCATCCAGGAATGTGGGTTCTTGGAAGCTGCTGATTTTCATGGCAGTTGGGTGTCAGGTGCTCTGACAGCTTCAGCTCTTGCCAGTACCACTCAAGGAAAGCAGGTTATTGGTTTTTTCAAGTGTCAGCAGATGGAGGCAGGCTGCAAAGAGCAAACCACAGTCCACCCTCATCCACACTCTTACTTTTGAATACAGTGAGTGTAAAGATTGATTTTTGTCTGACGTGGCTGCTGGCTGGGGATGCCAGAGGAAGTTTTTTACAGGCAAGGACTATTGTTCCACTTGAACATTAGAGATGAGCCTGTGTGGACCAGCTCTTTCCTTCCCAAACTAGGCAGGGAGGAATATGGCCATGATTTCCAAATAAGACACGAGCCAGGTGTGCCCAAAAGATGGGAATAGTGTGTGGCCTGGATCCCTTCTCATCCCAGTCTGCCTTCCTCTGACAGCAGGAACTCAGGAGCAGCGATTCCCTTGGGGACAGCCCCATCATCTTTGTGCCAACACAAGACTTTTTTGTGCAGCCTGGAGACAGAACGTACCTTGTGTGGCCTGAATGCCAATGTTGCAAGAGCTCCTTTAAAGGCAGGATGTGCCAGGTATTGTCCCAGGTGCCTGCCCCGTGTTTGAGCAGCAGCTGCTGCAGTGAGTCACCTCGGGAGCTGCGTTTGAATGTGGCCAGCTCAGATGACAGAGGAAGGTGTTCCCCTGCTCCCTTAATTGTGTAGCACCTCAGGGATTCTTGACTCTCCTGGTGTTTAAGAAAACCCCAACAAACCACCACCCACAGTAAAAACTCTTCCCAGCTCTTCCCGTAATTAATTGAAAATAGCGTGGGATTTTCCTTGCGAAAAAATTAAGCCTAATTGGAAGTGTTTAACGCTTGTTTGTTATCCTAATGTTGCTTTTAATGAAGGTGATGATTAGTGGTGAAGCAATAAATTAAGTTTGACGTTGCTGTTTTAAATAGTGATCCAGTGAGAGGGGGAAGCTGAGGCATAAACCACTCTCAGGTGTTGGGATTGTGTGTGGATGGTTCCCAAGCACGTGTTGTCTGTGCAGTGTGTAAGCCCTGGATATGTAGAGCAGAGAAGGAAAAAAATTACTTGAGTGCCTCAATATAGTTTGAAGGCTAATGAGCTGTAATACAGGATGGGGGCGGGCTGATGTGTTAATTAACTTGCTAAAAGTGTTTGCATGCAGCAGTAGGGCTGACTTACCAAGATGTACTGGCAGTGTTTGGGTCCTGCAGGTGTCTTGCCTTGGGATGTTCCTTGTGCTGAGCCTTCATTTGGGTGTGTGTCACAGGAGGAAGTACAAAGAAAATGAGTCCTAATTAATTTACCCTGTTAAGATGTGTGCTGTTGCATAGTCAGGGAGGCCCTGGTGGTGCTCTGTGCCTTGAGATGTTAATTTAGAGCTTTATTTTCATGTCAGCATAGGATTTAGGTTTTTTTTTTTACTTTTAACCTGAGGCTTAGCATAAACATTGACAGTCTTAACTGCACCTTCACTCTGGTACAGCAACAGGGATTACTTACTTGTCTTTCTCCTCCAGTACATGCTCTGCTAATAAATGCAAAAAAAGGGATTTTTCTTTTTGGGTCATATCATCTTTCTGGAGGTGTCTGATGACGTGAGGCTGCATTTCTCGGGGCAGGATGAGAATTTTGACTGCTCTTCCTTGCACCGAGGACTGGTTGGTATTAGGGAAAGGTGAGAGGTCAGGAGAGGAGACACTTGCCTGGCATGATTTTCGGTGCAGGTTGCTTGAAGCAGTGCAAAAACTTTGGTTGTCTGCACCCAAATCTTAACTCCACATTTGATTTGGGGCTGAGGCCACTCCTGTTATCACCCACTGGATGTTCAGCACAAAATCATAAGTGAGGTTTCCCCCATTTGCAGCATCTTGGCTGCTCCCTTCTTGACCTGGCTTCGTGTTGCACCCAGCCTTGCAGTCAGAGGGATGGGCTGCAACATTTGTCAGTTTTTACCAGCTGATTAGCTCATTACCAAGAATGATGTAATTGTGAGTTCAGCTGCAGGCAGAAGGGAAGAAGTGTGGCTGTATTTGCTCCCTTCTTGAAGGGAACCTTGAGGAAGAAGTGAGATTTCAGTTGTGATGAAAGCAGCCTATGAGATGCTAAAAAGCCATTTAGATTCTACTTTTTTTGGTCTAGATTGTGCATTTTTGTGCTGTAAGCTGAGGCAGGAGATGTAGTTTTGAGTCCATGTTTTTAGTAAGCTGTTGTGGCTGTGGAAGTAATACTCAACATATTCTAAACATGAAGAGAAAAACACCTGAAAGCAACAAGCCTGACAGCAGCATCTTAGCAGGGGCTCAAAATGGATGCAGAGGGAAGAGCCATGGTGGATATGAAGTCAAGTGGGGTAAAATGAAACATGGTTTTACTGGCAGAAATATCAGGACTCCTATCTCTGGGGCAGCAGTGGGGTTTTTGAGTTGTGCCCAGCTGGGTAGAGGGAAAGCATTTGATAGTGCCTTGCAAGAATTTTTTCCACAGGCTTGGAAAATTTGGTTAATGAGTTTTTTTAGCTAGAAAGCAGGCTGTGGTGAAAGGTTGCCATGGATGGAGGGAGCTGGGCGTGGTCTGTGGTGTCTGTTCTTGGCTCCAGTCTGGGCTTTCACACTGTCCTTGGGTTTATTTCTCTTCCTTGAAGGTAAAAAATACCGAGCTGTTTCTGGCTGATTAAGCTGGGTGGGGTGTTACAGTCAGGCAGGAATGAGATATGGGCCTGCACCCACAAGTGAAAGATCACTTGGGCATAGGAGCTGCCTCCTGCCAGGTGGGAGCAGTAGACAAAGCTGGAAAGAGGTGGAAAAGTGGGTGTCATCTTTTACTAGGACTTGGAGCTTGGCAATAAAGCAATTGTCCTCATTCCAAAGCCCTTAGCTTTAGACAACCTTGTGGACTGAAGCTATAAAAGTGGGATTAGGTTTGTTGATTAGAAGTGCAAAGGGCCTAGGGACAAAAACTTTCCCCTCCAGGAGGGAGGGAACTGCCTGAAGTGGTTGATGCAAGGACATGTGAATTCTGGAAAAGCTGTGGTGATGCTTTGGGTATTGTCATTTTAGGTAATGTCATCTGTGGTTGCATTGCTGGAGATCTGAGCTGGGGCAAATAACAAGGAGAGAGGCTTTTCTTTACCAGAGCTTGACTTGGAAGATTCAAAACATTTGGCTTTTTTTAAATCCTAGAAATAAGAAAAACTAAGAGAGGGTGTTTTCTGTCTGATAAACATCAGGCTGAGGAAGTTGTTCAGGAATTTAAGGACAAGGCTGAGCCAGGACCAAAGCCAGGAATGATCTACAGCTGCCTTGGCAGTACCCTTGATCTTGCCTGTTCTCTTGCAGCACATCATTGGGATTTTTTTCCTCCTGTGGCTCTTGGCCAGCTGCAGGTTTCAAGTACATTATGGACTGTTAAACACAGCATATAATGCAGGAATGAGAAGCTGAAGTAAGGAGGAAAGTTTTCTGTGCTAATACATTATGAAGTGTAGGTGTCTGTGTATTTTTCCACCCTTGTGGCCTTGTGTTGAGATTTTGTTTAGAAAAGCTGTCTGTTGTCTTTGATTCATTCCAGCTGTTTGAGGGGAAACTGATTCTAGGTACAAAAAAGAAAACCCACTGCTGGCAGAGTTAGGAAGAAGCAGATTGGTGGGGAGGACTGAGTTTCTGAGGAATTCTGCCAGTGTGATAGAAAAGAGGAAAAAATGAGCTTGGGTGACTGAGCAACCAGCTGCAGCTCCAAGTGATTTTTTCCAAGACTCTGCTTGAAAGTAAAGGTTTTTTTCCAGCCTTCCAAGGCTTTTTTTCTTTTACTTCACATATTAATCACAAATCAAACCCTTCAACGCTGTGGTTACAATGTTAGGCTGCTTTAGATTCACAAATGGGCTGCCAGTGTCTTTTCTTACACTCATGTTTTTAAAGCACCTTCAAGGATTTTGTGAATTTGTTTTTCCTCTGCCACCATGAAGAGTCTAAATTTATTCATAATACAGATTTTTAGTGTTTGTTCTTAATCCTGGGACATCAGCAGCCAATATGTCCAATTTTCCTGGGTATTCAAAGGGTTTTTGAAAGGAATAATGCCAAAAAGAGTCGAGAGTTGTGTTGCTGTATGAACTTGTCCTGTGGCAAATCTCTTTGAGGACTAAGAGTCAGTGTGGGGCAGGAACAGTGCATATCTAATGCTGGTTAAATTTCATTTCCAGGTGATGGAATATGAGAACAGGATCAGAGCCTACTCCACACCAGACAAAATCTTCAGATACTTTGCCACTCTGAAGGTCATCAACGAGCACGGCGAGTCCGAGGTTTTCATGACCCCGCAGGATTTCGTGAGATCCATCACCCCCAACGAGAAACAGCCAGAGAGTGAGTGGTGTGTGGGTGGGGATCAGGGGAACTGATACCCCCCAGTCTCTGCTCACCTGATCCCTGAACTTCCCAGCTCTGATTGCCTGAAGTTCTCTCCTGAAGTTCTCCTCCAAGCACAAAATTAGCCCGAGCCCTTTCATGTTTCCCAAAATGCTGTTGCAGTGTAGCAGATCTGGCTGCTGTGAGCCCCTGAAGAGCAGCTGGGATGCCTTTCTCCTATATTTGATAGGGAAAGATTTCCTTTAACTGAAAAATGTGATGATGATTGGTGCTGGGTCCGAGACAAAGACACCAGCAGTCTGTATCCATGTGACAAAAGCATTTTATTCTGGTGCACTCCTTTTATACAGAGTTTGGAGTTTCCTGGGTAAACACATATGATTGGTTGGGAGTTTGGATTGCTCAGTTCTCTGACCAATAGTTTCTGCAGCTTAGGATGGAACTCATTGGGTGAAATCATCCTGTTATGTTCACCTAGGAGCCTGATTATCAAACCAGGCTGCTTGAATCGAATCTCTTATTTATGGCTGAATCAATTGCCCATCTACAAGCCAGCTTGTGCAGTGACAGAAACTCTTCCTAAACCTACAAAAGGAGCTTGCTGTGGCAAGGAAAACATCAGCAGTAAAGGTTGGAGTCGATCATCTTAGAGGTCTTTTCCAACCTAAATGGTTCTAAAGGGGTTGAGGCACCCCATGTGATGCTGCTGGTCAGAGTAGGGCTCATCTCTGCCATCTTCAAATTCCCTGTGGGTTGCAGAAAACACATCACTTGTGGTACTGGAGGGATTTGTCAATCCACTAGTGAGAGAGAGACACCTTGCTCTTGTCTGGAAAGCTGTGTCCTGAATATTTGGTGTTGGTGGGGTAGCAGGAGGCTTTTGTCTGCGTTCCATTTTGGAGATTCATGTTTGAGGTGAGACGTGGGAGTTTGGTGTTTCTTGGTCTCCCACATTGTATCTCAAAGAATGAAACAGGCTTTTGTCAAATTAAAACTTCCCTTGTCTCTGCAGGTAGTAATGAAGAACTTCAGCCCCCAAATGTTAACTTTTTGAGTGTGGGGTTTATGTCCAAATTGTGAAACTTTTTTGATGTCTTAGATGACAGCTGCTAAATAAATACTCTGTACCCTTGTGCTTAGAAAATAACAATATGAAGTGTGTGCAGGAGGGAAGAAAAAATAATCCTGGCACTCGTGTTTAAAGCATGTAGGTGAATTGATATTTAGGTTTCCATCAAGCCCTGGAAATGCTGTAGTTTCCATGTGAATTAATGCCTGTGGGTTACCATCTTGTCTGTCTCAAACTTCTTGTACTTGGAAAAACAGTAGAACCTGTCTGGAGGCTTAAAAACTGAAAAGATCCTGTGTTCCATTTCAACACATCTAATTCTTTTCCTTCTTCCACGTGCTTGGTGCATTTTAGGGTGTGTACAGCAAATAGGTGGAAGAATGCTCAGCAAACACCTGGCTCAGAGGCAAGCAGAGGTGACTAATGGGAAATAATCATTCATCAGTCTTAGCCACTCATTTCCCATTGTATTCCCGTTGTTATCCTGGCTGTTGAAATGGCCTCATGAAGCCATGGTGCCTGCAAATGCAGCCAGTCAGTGACACACAGCAGTTTGTAAAGGAAGAAAGTGGTCTCAGGTGATTTTAGCAAGTGGAATGGGATGGAAGCTGAGCTTGGGCTGCCCATCAGCAGGCAGAGCAGGAAGGGAGGCAGCCTGGATTTTGCCGAGTTGAAAAATCTGTCTTCAGAACTCTTACTGTTGTGGATTTGCTTCTAGATGGAGCTGCTCTAGGGTGGTTGTTTCTTACCAGCTCTGTTCATCATCACAATCCCAGTTTTTTAGTACATAATGAACACTAGAAGAGTAAAACACTTATTGCTACAATAAAGTCAAACCAGCCATAACCTTGTTCTCCAATGTTTTTAAAGCTGGTAATAAAAAATAAAAGGAAGATAGGTCTGGTTTTCAGACCACAAATTGAGAACAAAGAGTGCTACCTGCTGGCCAGATGAGTTCTGTACTTCACACCCTGCTGGTGCTTTTGATTCACGGGATAATTTAGGTTACAGGTTAGCTGGGAAATGCTGGGGCTGCTTTCTTCCTGAGTCACGACTTGGGTGTGCCCTCCACTGGGGCTGGAGCATCCTGCCTCCATCCCAGGGCGTGCCTTGGGGTTGTGATGTAGCCTGGTGTGTTCCTGGGAAACCTCCCGGAGGTAATCCTTCAGTGTGCTCAAGCTGCCAGTCGTAATTTCAGGGAGTAACTTCTTGTAAATGCCTCTGCTGTTTTATGGAGAGAAAACACTGTGGAATATAAGTGATCTGGAGTAATGAGGTGGCTGAGTCCCTGTTGTATTTATTTTTAAATTGCTCATCTACTGTGAAGGTATCGTGTGCCTGATTCAGTTTTATGGATTACGTAGGGGAAAGTTTGATTTATTGTCAATAAAGCGTCAGCTTAATTCTAGCCTGCATTTTGCTAGCTTGGGGAAAATGAATGCCAATTCCTCAGCTCCTGTAGATTGCTTTCTCTGGTTCAGTCAAAATTCCTGCCACAGCATTCCCAAGTAGGCAAGTTATGCTTAAGGAATGACACGAGCTTGCTGAGCTTGGAATGGTTTGTCAGAAGAAGCCAAAGAATGGCATTAAACTTGAAAGCTGCTTTAAAAAATAATTTCTTTCTGTGCTATCTGGAAAGTTCAAGTTCCAGGAGAGGCGTGGGTGGTGATTTCTGCTCCCTGCAGTCCTGTATTATTTTTTTTCTCCTACGTCCTCTCATACCTGAGAGGCAAGTTTGCTCCAAGAGTGGATGGGAAGGGATGGCTGTTTTCTGCCTGGTGTTTCCTTGGAACCCCAGTCCCAAACCAGCTGAAAATAAGCTGAAACTACTCTGTCTCTGGTGGGAAGTGCAATGGTTCTTCCCATTTTTCCAAGTTTATCTGGATCTATTCTGCACTGACTGTTTTCCTGAGGAAAGTGAGTATTTTGGAGCATCCTGGACTAAGAAGGAGCTGTGTCATGCTCAGCCAGTATCAGTTTTCTTATGGCCTTTGCAATAAGGACTGAAAGAAGTAAAAAATACTTTTTATATCTCATCCCAGCATGCTGTAATGAAGGCAGGTTTTCCCTAAACCAATCCTGCTCTTCTATTCCTGTATTAAACTCACTGGTTATCCTGCCATAGGCAAGATGCATTTCAAGTTTCACCACATAATGAGCAGCAACTCAGTTATCTGAACACTTGAAGGTTTTTTTGGTTGGGCTGGTTTTTTTGTTTGAGTGCAAGAGACCCCAGACATGCTGGTGAAGCCCAGGCAGAAGCAGCAGCTGTGGCCCTGCAGGCTCTGGGCACAGGGTGGTGACAGAGGAGAGGAGCCATGAAGGACAGAGCTGATTCCTGGTGGCTGCATCAGAGTGTACAGCTTGCCTCTCCTGTTAGAAATGGTTTGTTTTCCATGTCTGAGGGTTTGTTTTCCATGTCTGAACTGCATGAAAAGCTGAGCACAAGCTGGCCTCTGGGGTGGTACAATGGATGAGTGATTATTTGTTATTTCGATTAAAGTTTATGAAATATGGATCTGATCTCTGCTAGAACCAGCAGCCAGGAGCTGGGACAAGCACTCATGTAATGAGGAGAGGAAAACTCCCTGGGCTGGTACAGATCCTTAAAGTTACACAGAATGGTCAGCTGGATATTTAAGATCTAGAAGGAAGTCAGGGATTCTGGGATTCCAGTCCTTCTGGGAATTCACCCTCTGTTCTTCCCCAGTACATCTGCTCTGTGTGAAGAGCTCTGCAAAGCAAGGATGTGAGTGAGAGGTAACTGCAGTTGTCTCCTAAACAAGGTGAGGTCTTTTTCTGTGGAAATACATAATACTTGGGCAAGAATCATCTTTGAGTTTGTCATGCCTGATAGGAGACCCCAGGAAAAGAGCCAGGGAGGAGCAAGAGATGCATTTACATGTGTGCTGAAAGTCACATAAATGAGGGTTTCCCATACAGGTGCCAGGTGTGTTAGGGATGCATGTCTCACAGGGAGACTCACTGGCTTGTTGGAGCAGGAGGAGACCAAATCCCTTCATCCTTCCTTCCTGGAACAAAACAATCCTGGACTTGAACCCAAACCCCAGGCTGCTGTCCCCTGAGAAATCTCAGATAGCTCATTGTTTGCTTGCAGATTACATTTTAGATTCAGAGGGGAAATACTCTGAATACAACAATCAGTAGCTGGATTACAGCTCTGGAGGGGAAAGCTAGCTCCAGCATTTTCTCCTGCCATAATATGGCATATCACAAGCACAGTTAGCAGGCTCTTCAGTCTTCATAATTAGCCCTTTTATTCATCTGCTGGCAAAAAAAAGAGTCCATGTTATATATTAAGCAGTGGGGGGGGAAAGCAGATCGTGAGTGAATGTTACCCAAATAATGTGAAAAATCTGACAAAGATATCAAGACTGGAAGGAATTTAAAAGGTTTTTCCATCAGTGAGAAGCTGATGGTATCCCAGAGGAAATCATGGTGGTTTCTAATTGATCTCAACTGTGTTCTTGGCACAATATAATTGTCCTTCTTATGGAGGCTTGTTTTTTGAAATGTTTTTTTAGAACTGAAGTCTATAACCTACTGCCTATGGATTTATTTTTACAAGATAACATGAAGAGCTTGGTAATTGTCTGCATATTTATCAAGTGTGGTAATTAGCTGGCTTTGAGAAAATCCATGGAAAGTATGTTTTTGTTAATCAATAGGAATATAATAAGCATTTGATTTTAGATTTGGCTATTGCTGAACACGAGTAAGAACAAGTTATTTGTGTTTTTTCCTTTACATAATTCATTCCTTCTCCATGAAAACATCCTCCCCAACCCAAAATGAGAGCAGTAAATGCAGGGAGTATGGTTCTGCTGTTGAACACCCTCTTTTCCCCATTGTGGCAGGCAGTGAGTGCTAAGTAATTTTTGCTTTATATTGAATAATTTTTAGAGTTCTGTGAAAATACCATCACATGAATAAAAGTGGCAGCCTATATCCCCAGTATTGGTGAGTAAATGGTGTCTGTCTACTCTGAAATAACATTTCTAGTGGTTTGATACTCTGTGGCAGTGCTGCTGTTTATTTGGGACTCCTGATAGGTGGCATCAGAATTTGTAGGAGTAATAAACAGTGGTAGTTAAACATTCCAGGGAAGCTGGTTTGGAAATCCTTGCAGGTCACAGGAATGCTGCTGGCAGTGAGTGGCTGGTGCAGAGCCCTTGGCTGCAGGAGCAAAAGGGATGTGTAGGGAAAGGTGAGGTGTTGTGCAGGCTCTCAGGTAAATAAAAGTGTATTCCGAGGCAGGTCATGGTGGAAACTCTGGGTTTGTTCAACAAAAACAAGAAGTGATGCTCTGGGTGGTCACTGCAATCCAGACTAGCCATGGTGTGTGTCCCAGGAAATCTTGAAGTATCTTCCTGAAATGACTCCTGGATTTCATTCCTGCATCATTCAAGGAAATCCTTTCATGCACTTCTGGGAGAATGCTTTTTCAGCCCCTGCTCTTCAGTGAAAGGTGGAAAAGCTCTTTTTTCCTGGTTCAATGTGCCTATTAGCCTGTGTTCCTGCAGCTTGGCAGCAATAGCCCAGCCAGGGGCTGTTTGTCTTGGGAGTGTGGCACAGAGAGACAATCCTGTGGTGACTTTAACATAACTTTTGAAAAGCAGAGGTGTAAAAACTGACATTCTTCCCTTCCCTTGTTCAGCTGTGATTGTCTTCATCCCTCCAGTGTTCCCATTGGCTCACCAGCCTACGCAAATGCTGAATTCCTATTGCAGCATCTTGGAGGAAAAGCTTCTTTAAATTACATTTTGGATGTAATTTAAAGCAAGACCCCAGGCATCAGGCAACACACCCTCTTTGTTGGTTTCCTTTTGTCAGTTTAAAGGCTTGTGGAAAAACAGGCAGTTAAGTCCTTAAAAAGGAAAATAAAACTGTACTGGGAAAAGGAAAAGGTAGAGAGTAAAAGTGTATGTATTGAACATAAATGCCTCTTTTCAGCTTTTGAATTGGCTTCTTCTCTCAGGACCTGTGTAAGGGGAATTTCACAGAGGAATTTTAGTGTGCAGCTTAATTAATGCAGCAGAGGAGAGGGGATGTTCTTGTGCATGGCTGGGAGGCTGACCATATAAAACACAGGTGGAAACAGAAGTACTTGTGTGTGCAGTACAGCTGTAGCATCATCTGGACTGGAAAAGATTTTAAGATTGAGATTGACCATTGGCCCAGCACTGCCAAGGCCACGACTAAAGTATGTCCCCAAGTACCACATGGCTCTCAAATCCCTCTAGGGATGGTGATGGCAGCCTGTGCCAGTGTTTGACCACCCATTTGGTGAAGGATTTTTCCTAATATCCAATGTAAATGTCCCCTGGCACAGCTTGAGGCCGTTTCCCCTTGTCCTGTCCCTGTTCCCTGGCAGCAGAGCCCGACCCCCCCTGGCTGTCCCCTCCTGGCAGGGAGTTGTGCAGAGCCAGAAGGTTCCCCCTGAGCCTCCTTTTCTCCAGGCTGAGCCCCTTTCCCAGCTCCCTCAGCCTCTCCTGGGGCTCCAGCCCCTTCCCCAGCCCCATTCCCTTCCCTGGACACGCTCCAGCCCCTCCAGGGCTCTCTGGCCAGGAGGGCCCAGGACTGGACACAGCCCTCGAGGTCCCTCAGCAGGGCCAGCACAAGGGACAGGACCTGCCCTGGGACTGTGCCCACACCACTGCTGGGACAGCCCAGGAGCCATTATTTCCATGTTTGTTTGTTGCATGAATATTTATTTTAATTATTTAGAAACATATGGTATTTATATATATAAAATTACAGTTGTCAGCTCATCTTTTCTTACTATTCTCTACACAATCATCCATTCATTTTGACTCTCTATTGAAACCTGTTTGTTTTCTCAGTGTCCAGTTGCTGAGGGTGCCATTAAGACATACTTTCACTTGCTATTTTTAACCCATGGCCTTTTTTTGGCTTTCCATGAGTACATGTATAATGTCAGGCTGTCAGGGATCTGTCTTTCAGCAACGTTTCCTGGCATGGGAAGAGGAGGTGTTCCTGCAAAATGACTTTATTATGACACATGGACATAAGCTCAGCTTGAGTCACCATCCAGATGGATGGTCAGGGTGAGCTCTGACCACATAAAGTGTCTGTAGTAAAATAATCACATGTATCAGACAAATCCTACCTCTAAATGCACCAATACTTACTGCATTTATACCCCCAACTTGGAGAAGAACAAAATTCAGAAGATTAAAGACTGCAAATGTTATGAATATGCAATCTGCACTGATATCAGGCCCACGAAATATTGAGAAGGTGCTCTCTGGCTGGAATTTTCACAAGTGCAAAAAGCCCTGTGACAATTGCCTTGACCTTTGAAATTGGTGGCAGAGGAGTTGTGGCTGCTTTGGTTCACAAAGGGCAAGGGGGTCACTTTGGAGCAATGAATAATTCCATTTTCTGCATAATACCATGGAACTTTCCAGTAGACAGGAAGGGTTTCATTATCCTCTTTCAAAGGCAGGTGATACAGCAGGTATGTGGAAGGCTTTATTTTTTTTTTTTCATTTTATTTTCTAATTTAAATTGAAATGAGAATGTGCTAATTACCATAAACAGTGGCAGAAAATGCATGGGACGTCACAGGAAGGTTTTATTTCTCAAAGCACCAAAAATCAGCCTGGTACTCTCCTGAGTTTTACTGGCAATGCTCAGCTTGAATTCTGCTTAATCTCTTCTCAGGATCCATCTTCCTGACTTTGGATTGCAAAGCTCAGATAATTAATCTTCCTGGTTTTTGGTTTTTTTTGTCATCTTGCTTATATGTGCAGTTACTGTTAGCTGCAGCCTGCTGGGCATTGAGGGTTAGATGAGAGTGTTGTGCTTTAACTAAACTAGGGCTGGGATATTCTTTTCCCCTCTTCAAAATAAATAAGCATTTTGTGAAGGTATCAGAGACTGTACTGGTATAAACAATCCCTCTCCCTGCCTTTCTCCCATCCAGATAAAGAACTCCACTTCTTACAAATGCATATACAATTTATCTCCTTTAATCTATTTGTTTTATACTCAACTGTGAACAAATTTTGGATTTTTTGGGGATTATCCTAATTAACTATGGGAACAAGTCTTTGTTTTCTCATATTTAGCCATTCAAATGGTTTTATTTAAACCACCAAGAATCAAAAGTGAAATGTTTGCCTGTTAATCGTGCAGGGATCTACTTTGGGGAGGGTATTTCAGGCCCTTGAGAGGTGCTGGTTGCTGAGTTCTTGCTGGCCCTGCTATAGAAGGAGATTTTCTTCTCTGATTCCATGAGTTTGTTGGCTTTTTGTGTTCAAAATACAAAGTACAAAATGTACAAAACCAAATCAAATTTTCCTCCTGTCCTTATGTTTTCTACACATGTTACTCAGACTGTGCATTTTACTTTCCAATCCTCAATCAGAAAACACAAGAAATATTTAATTTTATGCCATAAAAACTTTCTTTTTCTGTAAGTATTTCTTTTCTCTTACAGACCTGGGCCTGGACCAATTCATAGTGAAACGCTACGATGGGAAGGTGAGCACATTAGCCTATTAAATGTATTTTATTTAATGGCTTTTTTGACCTAGAATCCTTCAGTTATTACCTCTGTGAGGGTATAAGCTAAATGAAGTGTGTCAAGTGTTCTCTTCTGAGCATTTTGTTTTTCAGTAGCATTGCAGTGCTTTTTCTGTAATGACAGAAAGATTGTTTCTATAAAGGGAAAACGTAGGGATCTGATTTTAATGTTTACAGACAAAATATTACCACTTCCTATATTCTGGTGGGCTGGGAAATCATGGGTTGTAATCACATTTCTTTGCTGCTTCTTTCTGACTGTGTGAGAAGTTAAACCATTTTGGGGAAACTCACTGGACCTTTCCCTTCCAGTCCCATCTCCAGATTCCCAAAGGAAGGAGATGCTCTTGTGTTTTTTTTTTCTGTGTCCCACCCATGTATTTCCCCCCTATCAAACAGCCTTTCTCTGTTCCCCTTTTGAGCCCAGGTTCTTCCTGCAGTACTGCACAACTGTTCTGGGTGTTTGTGCTGTCATGAGAGGTGTTGGGAAAATCTTAAGCTAATTCTGATCTACTTTTGTCTCCCTGTCAAAGTGGAGCCATGTAGCATCTCACTTGTTATTACGGATCACACAGACCTAATTATCCACACTGTAAATCCCACTGGGGTGGTAAAGGCAGCTCAGATGGACCCCTTGATGCAGATAACTGCAGGTTAGTTAATTTTCCATAATATCACCAGTGGCACACAGTGGTCCTCCAGCTTCTGGCAGCATTTTTGCCTGCACCATCTGAAAATAAAGCTTTGAAAGGGACATCAGCATCTCACCCTTTATTGCTGCAGGGTGCACCTGACACAGAGTGTCAGGCATTTCCAGAAAGCCTCAGCTGGGGAAAGAAAAAGTAATTTAAAGCTTTATATAAACACAGTGTGGGCTGAACATGTGCAATTCCCTGGTTTGTGTTTAGCAGGGACAGGTAACAACAAGATGATCAAATACCTGGGGTCCCTGTCATGAACACTGGACGAGTGTGCTGGTTACCCAGGCAGCAGAGCGGGGCTTTGCTGGAAAACAGGCAACAGGGAGGTGGATTTTGGCAGTTAGTTTTGATACATAAAGCTCCAAAGCATGTCGTGAACACCTGTTTTCTTTTCCCTTCCTGCCACAAACGTGATGTCTGCTTTTTGTGATTTAAAAAAACAACCCAAGCAAAGGAAGGACGTATATTCTTTGCAAAATAACCAGTGTTTCTCCCTCTGGTTTCATGACAGTCTGTTTTGCATTCACTCACTTTCATCATTCTGTCTTGTCAAGCTATCACCCTCATCCCTTAGGCTTTACATAAACAAGATTTGTTTGTAAGGAAGAAGTGCTGAATCCCACACTATTTTTGCTAATCACTCTTCTGTTCCCGAGCACTCTGCAGGCGATTCCCAGCACACTGGATAAAAGATCCAAAGGCAAATCCTTTGAACTCAACTTTCTGTTCCTTTGCCCCTCAACACTGAGGGCTCTGACCTGTAGTAGACTTTTTATATAACTTACAGATGTTGCTGCTGCACTTGGATGTCTCCGTGCTGTGGTTTGATTGCCTGAAAGTGAGGCAGCAGATTTAGGGGACTGAATGGACTTTGCTTTATTATTCTCTTCTCCTGGGACCTGTTTTTTTTCCACAGCCTAATAACACCCTGGAAGCAGTGTAGTCTGGAAATGAAGAAATGAGGTTCTTGTTTGCTTGGCTGTCTGCTTAAAGACACCTTGGGACTGGCTACATCTGGCTGTGGCTATTAGGGCAGTGGTAATGTCCAGGTGAGAGGATAATTTGAGGAGAGGATAAAATGAGCTGGCCTTGGCTCTCCCTTGGTAATGAAGGAAGCTGGCAATAGATTGATCTGACAGCAACTTGTTCTCATTTTGTTGCTTGCTTTAGGCTCCAGTTTAAAAAAATAACACTGCTTTACTCAGCCAAGCACAACTGAGGTGCTGCAGAGCTGACCTCGCACATTCTGAGTTTCACTCTTCCTCAGTGCCTGGTTCCAGCCACACATTCCTCCTGGATTATCAAAGGAGCATCTACCTGGAGGGGATTTGCTTTTGTGTGCTGAAGGAGCTGCTGAGCTCAGGCAGAAGAATGAGAGGGTCATTACTGTTCCCCTAAGCATCCTCATGGATGTTACACTGAGGTAATGGAATTGTGGTACTCAAAAATAGCCCTGGTCACTGGAAAGTTCCTTTTTTAAGGAGAAAGGAGTTTGTGAACAATCAGACATAAGCAAGCTGTGCTACTCAAAAGCATTGACAATGCACAGGCCAGATCCTGGCTGAAGGGTGGGAAAGAGGATTGATTTTAGTTCAAGCCAAGATAGCATGCAGGCAGTAGTTTAGAAGGAGATGCACTTAAAAGGTCTGTGCAGTTACTTGCATTTTAATTGCGTTTTCCAGGACAGTGTTTGTAGCACCTGTGTGAATTTTGAGCATGTGTGTTTGAGATTTAGATGCTGCAGCATTAGTGAGGTGAGGTATGAGCTGCTCCTTTCACAGAGCCCCATTTTATTTAGGCAAAACTGCCATCAGAACAATGAATTGGCCATTGTGGGGTGATCGGGACTGATCTTGCCAGGGAATTTTGGGGAGTGATGTGCCTGTGTCGTGCTTTTGTTGGGTTTCCAAGCCAGCTTGCTGTGCAGGTGACTGAATGCCGCGGTGAGAAGATGATATCCACCTTTTTCCTCTCTTCCTGCCCCTGCTTCTTCCTGCTGATAATTCATAGAGTTACTGGAGAGGGAGGTAAATGTTTCTGCCTTATTAATGGCAACGATGCTCCTGTAATTTGAGCCTAAATGCTTTTTCTTCACTCATGCAAGACCAAAAACCCTAGAGACACTCAGCCAGCACAAACCTTTGGTCAGATGTGTGTGCCAGCACGGGCTCATGTGTACAGAGAGACAACCTGTGGCTCCATTTCTGTCTAAGAGTGGTGGTTTCTTCCCTAGGGAAGCAAGCTCAGCAAAGTAGGGGAAAAGAGGCATTGATTACTATTCATTCAGAGTAGAGGAAAGATATTAATCATCTTGCAGACATTTCATATGAGCCTGAGAAAAAGGCTGATGTGAGAACAGACACAGTCTCAGGGTGCTGTGGTGTGCAGGTGCCCAGACCACGACTGTCTGTCTGCTGTGCTTCCACTGTCTCTTCCCTCTTGCATTTGGAAGTGGGAAAGCAAATGCATTTTTAACCCATCTGTAGGAGAAATAACTCGTTTTCATGATGAATGTGCTGTCACTAAGTAGTAGAAATTTCTTAGCACTTCTAACCTGGCATAAGCTTCATTAATATTATGTAAGTTGTCATGCAGATTTTGTTTAAATTTTTCTTTTTTCGTGCTCTTTTTATTGATGGGATTTTTTTGGCTTATGCATTAATGATTGACAAGCCTCATCTCTCAAAGAAACAATGCTGTAGGCGTTACTGCTCTGAATTGTGAGCTGCACATCCACCCTGTCACCACCCTGGTGAGCCAGCAGGGGAGCTCCCAGGTGTCCCCCAGCTGAGCTTCCAGTAGTGCATCCTGGTGGAAAGGTGAAGGTGAGCTGGAGTGCTTTTAAGAAACACTTAGGCTCTGTGTTTCTTAAATAGGCTCTGGCCTATTTAGAAAATAAAAGGCTCACTCTAGATGGCTTATTAGTTTAATTAGGATACACTTGACTTGCTCTTTTTCCTCCTGTGGGGAGAGTTCCTTGCTACTACTTGATAAGAGCAAGAGCCTTCGAGCTACCAGCAACAGCTTCCCCTCCTGCAGTAAGTAATTAGAGAGGCTTTCAGTGCCCTCTAATTAAATTTATGACTTAAGTATTTCCTGCCAGCATTTCATGTTTACTTCTCTAGATGTTTGGGGATGCCATAAAGTAATGCCAAGCAAGGTGAAGGACAAGGAGAATACTTCAAATGGTGCCTCTAAGGGCTGGTAAAACATTTCTGGAATTCATTTCCACTGGATAATGCAGGGTTATATCGTGGACCAATGCAATGAGTATCTTTGGCTGCCCTGACCTGAAATTGTGTGTGTCCATTAAAGAACACTTGCTGGAAGCCAGCTCAGGAGGCAGATTTCTTTCCAGATGATTTAAAGAGCACCTCAGGAGCAGAGGAGCTTGAAAAATGTACTTGGGAAGGATCCCCAAGGAGAAGACTAGAGGTAGGTGGGCTGTCCTTTTCTGGTGGATTGAAGGATCTTGCTCACAGGTTTGAAAAAGTGGGAAGGAAAAGAGCCTTGATTTATTAGCTGGAATTTCTGTGATCTTTTGCTCTGTGGATGGGCTTTGCCTGGAGCATGATGCTCCCACCAAACTGTGATAAACTGCCATAGACCCAAACTTGCAGCAAATGAGACAAGCCTAAAGTCCTGCTGTCATTCAGAAGCCAGACTCTGGCTCAGGGCTCTGAACTCCCTGGAAGTTAAGTATCTCTGAAACTTTAGTTCCAAAGGATGCAACTCTAAATGTTGCCTTACCAAAAGCCAGTATCACAATTCAGTAAAGAGCAGCATAAAGTGCAGGTGCACTTGGAGGACACTTGATCTGTTCTCCAGGTTAAATGCAATGAAAACAGATGAGGAGTTCTCTAAATGTAACTGTGTGAGGTCTTGCCAGCATCTGTTGTGACAGAGTTTGAAATGAATGTGTCCCCAGCTGGTGAAGCTGGGTTATGGCTTGCTTGGAGACACCTTGAAGTGTTCAGCCATTCTGGTCCATAATCCATGGCATATGTCTCTGTCCAACTTCAGATTTCCTGCTTTTCAATTCCTTCACCCTCTGATCTCAGCTCAGGTAGTATTTGCATAATTACCAGGAGGCATCTTCTTACATGGATAATAACCTTACACTGATCTGTATGAACAGTCCTCTGCCATCTCTTAAAAGTGTTATAAGGAAGTGCTGAGACAAAATCCTTGTCTGTGGCTTTGTGGAAGCAAGCAGAGATGCAGTTTATTGCAGACAACCAGCAAAGCTGAACTGAGAAGGTTTTTATCTTCTTGGCTTTTTTGCTGACACCCTGTCCATGTTGGTTGGTTTCTTTGTTGGCTTCCCCCTCCCAGCCAAACTTGACCCTCCTGTCTGCTTCCCTGTTGGCTGGGACCTGTGTGGACACTGAACTGTGCACATTCTTTTCTTGGTTTGTTTTTAATAAAACTGGATTTCATCAAAGCAAATTCTTAATTGCTTCTAACACAGTGCACAAACATCCCTCTGGGCACCTGGGCTCCTTCAGGTACAGAACAAATGTCTTCCTTTCCTACCTCCTCCACCAAACCTTTGTGGTGTATTTTGGCTTTGACAAAGCTCTACTTGCTGTTGCCTTTTTGCATCCCTAATTCTACTGCTTGTTTCCACAGGGCTCCTACTAAAATCCCCTGGTTGTTCTTTGTCCTCTTTTGTTCTGGTTTCCAGGTACCCGGCGGGTGTTTCTTCCAGCTGCTAATATCTCTGATACTTGTCTTTATTCTAATTCTGCTTTGTGGGTTTTTTTGGTGTAACCAAGCATTCCCTCATTTTCTTCCCTTTTCTAACCCTCTCCTCTCCCACCAGGATTTCTGGCAGGTACAAAGCAGACAGCATGTGCTTTGATTAGTTTGTGCTTCAGACCTCATAATATGCACTTTTCATGTGAAAGGGATAGTGTACGCTCACCTCTCCTCCCTGCTCCTCTAATAAATACTCCTGAGTGCTCTCCTTGATCCTCAGCCTGAAGGATTTATTTCAGAACACCTGAGTTAGGCTTGTGGAGGGAACAATGCTCAGGGTAGCCATTAATACCTGGCTCTATTAACAGGAACTGCTTTGAGCAAAGCTCAGATGTGCATCTCCCTACCCTTCTGGTTTCACAGTGTCCTCTGAGGCTTCTGTCTTATTTTACAGCTCAATGAGACTGTGATAGAGCTGACTCTGCTGGAAAATAGTGTTTTCCCCTTGAGGCCACAAAGTTAGTTTGATTCCCTGGCCAATACTTTGGGGACATGTCATCTGTTTGAAGGTGTATAGGTTTGGAAAAGATTTCATTCACAAACTCGAGTTTTTCAAGTTACAGAATTATGTAGAGTGAACTGTATTAAAGAATATGTTAGGAAGAAGATATTGAGTTCTTGTAGTTTTTAAAATGTTTTGTCAGAAAAAGAATTAGAAACCAAAGGGGGGAGTTCATTCAGTATTGGTAAGTAAAGAGGAAAAATATCTCTAAGCACTTTGAGTTTACCCTGTAGCTTTGTGACCTTAATGAAATCCACAGGGAAAGTTGGGGAAAAATAAACAACTTGGTAATAAGCCCTCAGTGGGTGTATGCAGTCTTTTAATCAAAAATGGATTCTGGGGTATTTCTGGCTTTAATTTCTTTGATAGTTTTCCTCGTGTTAGCTTAATGCTTAATACTTGAGGGACACAAAACAAAGAGAACTCTGTCCTTGGGTGACATGGTGTTAGTAGGGAGAAAGGATATGGATGGAGAGGGTGGCAGGGAATGTTTTAGGAGATGCTTGAACTCACTTGGCTACAAAAGGAAGTAAAATCTAGATGGGAGAAGCAGATGAAGGAAAAAAAAAGACAGAGAGGGAAAGAGAACTGGAGAACTGGCAAGATTTTGGTGTAGAGCCCCAACCTCATCAACTGAGCCAATGTTTAATAATCACTTTCTATAGAGAATTATTATTTTCCTCTTCATGTCCTTTCACACGGGGATTTCTGCCTGAGAGAAGGAGCAGAGTTCATGAACAATGAGTTCATCTTGGTAATGCAGGCTGAGATGAGGGAGAGCAGCATCCCAATTTCCATCAGAGACCTAAACAGATGTTTAAATTCAAAGGTGGCAAAACTCAGCTCATTTTAGAAGCTTGATAGGGGCCACCAAGGACCCTCATTTCAATCCTCCCCATGAAATTTCAATGCAAAATGCCCCAGTGATTGTGCAGATTGTGATTTCATTAGCCTGCAGAGGGCTGAGGGGAGCATAAATGTAGACTGTCCCTTTTCCAAGGCATTTCCTATTTGCTTTTCCTGCAGGGGTTTCTCCCTTGCATGAGTGGCTCCGCTGCCTGCCGAGGGTCGGGAAAGGCTGTGTTGTTCATTTTCTGGGTTGGACAGAATGCTGGCCTTGCATTTCAGGTGCCCTTTGTTTGAAAGGTGGTTGGAATATTTACAGCCTTGCTGGAAGGGAGGGAATGCAGATTTCTCTTTGCAGTCACAGGAGTCCACCTGCAGTAATAATTGCTGCCCAGGTTTTCAATCTCTGGATGTGCTCAAATTTAGAGTGAGAGAATGTGCAGGGCATCCTCACCCGTGTCCAGCTCTGTATTTTTCTGCCCTTCTGTAGATACACAGATAAAATAACCCCCCAAAATCAAAAGTTTTTAAAACCTCTTGATTAAAATACACCCTTGAAAGGTATTATCTGCCAAATATGCAGTATTATCTTCCCAACAGTAAATTTTAAATATTTTCTCAGGTCAGCACTCAGCCACCACAATTTGCCATGGAGAACCTGTTTGTGTTTGCCTGTGTTGGTGTGCTGACTTCATAGTAAATTATCATTCCTAGGAGCTCCAGATGAGGTGACCTAAAAGAGGTTTGAGAGTTTCAAAAGGTCCTTGTGCTGTTTCCATCACAGCCTCAAACACTTTTTTATTATTTCATGATATAGAAAAACTGATATAAAAAAGCCAGGCGGTGCATTTAAAATTTGCACCCACATTACAGAACTGGCTTTAAAAACTCTTAAATTCCCCAGTTTTGCCCCAAGTCCCATTTTTGTCTGTGTTTCATAGTGCAAAGGGACCTCCCCTATCTCTTTTTCCCTAAAGGACTTTTGAACATTTGGGCTGAAAGGCTCAATTTTTAAATCTGATCCTGAAAGCCTTTTTATTTCTTTATTCAGTTTTCTTAAAGTGAGATGCCTGAAATGTCTAGATATGTGGCTTTGACTCTTTAAAGTTTAAATCTTAAAAAAAAAGAGAAAAATTTAAAATCCTCCTTTTTTCAGTTCAGTGTTTTGATGCAGACAGAATTGAAAACACTCATATTTTTAATTACCACAGCAAGCTGGTTTGCACTGGAATTTATTAAGAGTTTTCCCCTGTGTGTTACCAAGTCTCTTAGTATATATTTCCCTGGATTTTCAACAGCTCTGCTTGGGAAAAGCTGCAATAATCCACACCTGTCCTGCTGGCAAACAGGACTTCTTTTCCTACATGTCTCCAGTTAACCCTGAAAGAAATACATGAATAGATGTCTTACTTTAATGCTTTCCATAACTGAAGGTGGTCAATTGAGACTGAAAGAGAATTGCTTTGCATCCAGGTGACTTCACTCTAATGCTCATGGGTTTGTATTTGCTCACACAATATTGGTCACCTGGAAAAGTGTTTATGTTCCAAAGGAACAAAGCCAGTATGATGATATTTGTCAATAAAAGGTGGTTTATTCTTCATCTAGAATCCCTTGCTAATTGACAAAATTGCTTCCTGGTTCTGGAGAAATACCCATTATCTCATGGATATTTATGGGTTTTTTTGGAAGTTGTAAGTGGTCACACAGGCTGATAAATTCCTGAAGCTTTGGTTCATGGAAGTGCAAATGTGGTGCTGAAACGTAAGTTACAGGAGAAAATGTGTCCAAAGTGTCCTTTCCTTCTCCAGATGGAAACCCAAACTGGCAGCTCTGAGAGACTTCCCAAGAATGTGTTCTTCCCAAATTAAATGCTGTGGTTTCTGGAATGCCAGATGAAGTGGAGCTGCCAAGTTTTAGGTGGTCAGGCTTTTCCAGACCTGCATTAGGAATGGGAACACCAGCACAGTGTGTCCATCTCTGCCTCTGCAGAGAAGGCATCCCTCCATTTGCAAAAATACACCTTTATTTTTCAGATTTGCATAATTCAATATTGCCATGTTTCACTCCTTACTCAGCCCTGGGAAAACAATTTTAAAATCCAAAGTAAAGGTAGTACTTGGCAAGGAATGTAAAGAATCCCTTGGAGTTTTTCCACCAATCCTTTGTTACTTGGAAGCTGTACCATGTCCTTAACTTAAGGGAGGCTCCAGCAGCAGATCAGTTTTGGGGTGGAATATGTTAAATTTGTGGAAATTGAAGTTTGTGATGTATCTTTGGGTGCTTTGCAGCCAGCCTGTACATTAAAAACTCTGGGGAGTTGCCTGCATGCAGCACACGACTTTTTCTTCTAGCACGTGGGTTTGGGGAAGCTTGGTCACTGCATTGATCTGTTAAATCACATCTTGGTGCTGATTGAGCTTGGAGCCTGAGTTGGGAAGGGCAAACCAAGCTCTGTGTATCTTGAATTTGAGTTTTTTGACCTGTTGTCAGTGTCTGGAACTGTAAGAGAATCTGCCTGTACAACTGTCACAAGTTTTGTTCCACTGAGACTGGACTGGTGGCTTCTCACTGAACTCACACAGCCATGCTTGTGCCAAAAGCAGAGAGAGAGATGGATTAATTTTTCTTTTTATATGTTAATTTGGATGTCTGCTCGTCTGTGTGCTTGTTAAATATGAATCTACTGCTTGATTAAAAAATACCTCATAATTGTCAAGTGTTCCCCATGGCTTGCTCACTCGTGAATGCCCGGGTTTAAATGGATTTTTTTGGGGTGTGCTGAATGATCTTAACCAATTACTCTGGTTTTGGGAGTGGATTTAACATGGAAAAAAATGTTAAGTGGAAGACATTTGACTGTTTTAACTGAGCACTTTGAGAATTACCTTGTGCTCAGATACAAAAGGGTGTGGATAATTAATTTCTGGAGGTGACTTGTTTCTAAAAGAAGGTGGAGGTTTGGAAAAGGATTTTTTTCCATTCCTTTCCTTTCTGGCTGAATGGGAGTGTGCTGGAAGGAAGGTGGGATATGGGAAAGAGTGGTTTGAGGTGTCAATGAGGACTGACTTTGGGTCAATCACCTTGAACTTTGAGGGATGACAACAGCCCACGTTGTGCTTTGTGAAATAGGTAGATTGATTTCTTTTATATTCTTTTTCCTGGAAGTTATAGATCATTCCTTGCAATAATGTTTCATGGTGGGGAACAGCTCCTGGGAAGAGGATGCCTCGAGCCTTTCCCATAGTGGGAAAGCTTCCCACATAGTTCATGGAAAGCAATCAAACACACAGCTTCTCACTGAGGCAGAGGAAAATCAGTGGCAGAGTTGGGAAATTTTTAAAGCTTCTATTCTATTGCTGGGAACCTGAAAATCTGATTGACCAGGGCAGTTGTTATTTTCTCTTAAAATCAGTGGGAGAAATTCCCTTTTCCACAACCAACAGGCAACTGAGCACTGTAGTTACAGCTTGTGTTCCCTGGGCTAGTGACAAGTAGATGCTGGTTTTAATACAAATAAATAACATTTTCTTACTATGTTTGCTCAAAGTGAGGTGTAAATGGGTAAATGCTTCTCCCTCCCCTCTGTCTTTATATTTCAGAGACCAATTAACTTAATATCTTTTTTTTATTGTTAGTCTGTGGACGTGCTTTCCTCTGATGAGGAATATTTTGAGCTGTTTGATGCTGACTATGAATTTTAAGTGCAGAAAAGAAACCCATAAAAATTAATAAACCACCTTCTGGAACTTTTTCATGGGATTCTTCGAGCAAGATGCTAATAGGTAGTTTTTGATCAATGCTGCCCAAGAGAGGCAATCAGAGGGAAAGGCAATAAATCACAGGAGCAGGTGAGATGCTGCTGGCAACACCTCCAGCAGCAGTCCCAGGGAGCTGCTTTCTCCCTAAATCCTGCCTCTGGTTCAAAGGAAAAGCAGATGTTTGTTCTTCACATCAGCATCGATGTAATCTTTGCTTTGGATCCATCTCCACGGGAATGGAAGCAAAATCATTTTTTGAGGAAATGATATTTCAACCTGGTACCCCATAAGCATAAATGGCTGTTATCTTGCATCAAATGAAGGGCCATTAGCATGTTGTCTGCTGGTAGTGACTCACCTCTTATTAAATTTCTGGTGCTCTTCAGGTGGTAAAGGCAGAGTTACTGGGAACAATTTAATGTGATCAATAGAGCTGAACTATTTTTCCCTGGAAACTGTGGTGTTTTTGGTGATCTATATGATTATTTTTGTCTCTTTTCTTGTGGTTTCCAAGCCAGATACAGGTTAAATTTTCATCTAAATTATTAGCTGAGCTCATCCCCACTCTGCAATCACATACAATGGTGAGTTCTCGCTCCAAACATAAAAAAGAAAAAAAAAAAAAAAAACAAAAGCCCTGAGGTGGATGAGAGACATCAGCTGCAGACAGTGGAGAAGCTATGAGCTAACACTTGCTGGGATATCTCCATAGGCTTCCAGTCACAGCAACCACCTGGTTGCTCCAAACTTTCCTTGCTCTTGGCAAGCCTAACCGTTCAACTTGATGTGATGTTTTGCCTGCTTGTTTTATTGTTGGTTAACCAGTTTTCTTTCCTTTATCTTGTATATGATGGGATCTCCGCTAGACAGAGGTAACAGTGGGGGACAGTTGTGTAGCTGGACCCTCGTGTGGTGGTGTTTGTCAGTGGTTTTTCCTAAAACCATTCCTAAATCCAGCCTTGCTTTCACCGTGCCTGCGTGTGCTTGCATGGCCTGGTTTCCATGGAATAACCTCACCCACCCCTACTCTCCTTTGTATTAATTTAATTCTCTTCTCTGTGTGTGTGTTTGTGCCTCCTCCTGCTGTGTCCTTAAAGTGGGTCACCAGTGTGGATTCCCTAACAGTTTTATGGATCCTTTTCAGCCTTTGGGGGTTCTGTGGATCAAAGGGACTCGAATTTTTAGTTAGAAGATATTGTTAGTTGATAAATGGAAAAGAACTGGAGCAAGAGGGAGATGGAGTTTGGTTTCAGGCCCGGTCCTCCCTGTGATCTCTCACATACATGTGGTTTGGGTAACTTTGATCAGACTTTTTATTCATGTCAAATAGTCCTTTCTTGGCTCCTTTCTACAACAGAGTCTAACTAAAAAGCTGTCAGTCAAATACAACAATTTCCTCTTTGAATCCTGTATTAAAGTCCGAGGTTTTTACCACTAATCTCAAAGATTTTAATCAAAAAATGCCCACAGTAATGTTTATGTGTGTTTCAGCTGGGCTGAACTAACAAATTCTGTGCAATTCCTTATCCCCCATTGGAGATGGGGAAGCACTGATCTTTGCAGAACTGCCCTGAACAGATCCGAAGGCTGGAAAAGGTCCCCTGGATATGGATGGAGATAGTAGGGGTGTGTGTGTCCATGGAATGGCTTGTTGGTGCTGAGGACACAAACCAAGCCTTGCATTTCTCTGTTTAACCTGGTGCTTTCTGTCCTCTCTTTGGGGTGTGGCTTGGGTGGATGAGCAGAAGCTGTCCCAGGAGAGGGAGAAGTTTGCCGACGAGGACAGCATTTTCTACGCGCTCGGAGAATGCGGACTCATCTCTTTTTCCGACTACATCTTCCTCACCACCGTCCTTTCCAGTAAGTACAGCACGGATTTCCCCCGAAATTTCTGGGGTTTTTTTAACTTTTCAGGGTTCACAAGCAATAGCTTGTTGACATACATTTCCCTAAAAGGCCTTCTTGATTGCCTGCAACTCGAGCTGAGCTGAGCAATTGCTGTTGCTTCATCTGCTTCCAGTGCTTCAGGAAGACAAGCAGATCAATGACTTCTGAAGATTTATTTCTCATTTTGAAATGTGACAAATTTTTTTTTAATGAGTCACTTGACCTGCTGTTCAGATCTGTAAATGGAGACGTGTTCTTGAGCCGTGTTCATGTGATATTCTTGGATTTGGATGAACACAGATCTCCAGCTTTTCATTGCTTTCACACCTCTCCAAACTCCCTTTTCCAGCTGTATTTTCACTTGGGTGAGCTCGGGTTGGTGAGTGATGTAATCCAATGAGGAGAGAAGTTAAGCTGTTTACATTTCAGCAAGTATCATCAGATACCTTCTGTCTTTTCACCTGGCTGCACTTGACTTGCATTTGTGATATTTCCATGATCTGCTAATCTGTTCCAGCAAAGTCGTCTGCACTCCGAGTGCCAGTGCTGAAAAGTTTGCTTTGCTGGCAAGAGCCAGTGAAACTGAAGCCTTTGGTAATGTCAAATGGCATTTCTAGACTTTCTTCACGTGGAAGTCAAGCTCAAAGCCTCATTTGCAGAGCTGCTCTGACTGCTTGGAAGGTGCTGTGTCATAAACAGGAAAGTCAATGGCAGTTTTTCAGCCCCATTAGAAAACGTGGGGTAAGGGGGAATAAACCACTGTCCAAATGAATTTGAGACATTTTATTTTCAGATTTAAAAAGAGAAAACTTACCTATCTAATCTTTTATCTATTCCATGCTGATCTGATTCGTGGAATTAAAAAACTGGATGCAGAGCCCACTGTGCCTGCCTGGTGCTGTTCAGTTTTACATCAGTTTTACACTGATATTTTGTCACAGCAACAGGTGCTTTATTCCCCCCCATGTTCTTGCATGTTGTAACAGGAGACATGAGAGACAGCTCTTCATTTACTGAGGATCTATTCCTGGGAAGCAGCAATGCTCAAGGTCTTGTTTGTTGTCAAATGGACATGGCGGGGACAGACTTCTATGTGACCTTCATGTTGTGAAAACAAACAGAGAGATAAAGCTGGTTGAAGCCAGGGAATTTGTTTTATGACTTTAATCTGCTTTTTTTTTATTTGACTGAGTCTCAGAACTGGCTCTTAGGACCTTTGCTGTTCCTTTCTTACATTCCTCTGGGCTGTGCCAAAATGATCTCAGGTATTCACTTGTGTAATGAGGGCTTTTCATCTGAGCCTGCACAGATGACAATGAACTCTCAAACCTCTGGTATCACATTACTGAGTGTGGTTTGGAAAACACTCTTGCCCTTGTTTTTATGGTTGTGCTGGTGGTGAACAACCCCCTAATCAAGTACACAAGGGTGCAAAATTAATTTCATGTGTTTCACAGGCAGCAATAAGAGAAATTGCTCTTGCTTTGCTTTGTGTGTTGTGAGAATAAAAGAAAAGGAGCACCTAGTGTTGGGGGAGCAGCCAGCCTTGTTTTGGAGGCTGTGAGGGAAGGACAGGGTTTTTTTCCTCTTGTTCTTGGGCTTTTGAGCATGTCCACAGTTACAGGGGAGTTAGATTAATGAGGAGACAGAACTGGCTTTGAGGAGCCATGTGAAGGGTGGGCAAAGCAGGAGCTTTCAAAAAGAAAAATTAACCAAAAAAAAAGGAGGAAAAAAAATTCCAAGCCTTTGAGGCTGACTTCTAGAGATTTGGGGAGTTTGCTAAATTATGACTGAAGATGGAGGAACATCCATGGAGCTCCTGTTAAACAGTGATTCCCCAGAGGAAGAGTTTGAGTTTCATTTTTAAAGCATTTGCTTTTGTAAAATAAACTCCTAACCAAGCCTTGCCCTGTGGCTAAATAGAAAACTCACTGTTGCACCCCACTGGTTTACTCTCTGACTTATACACATTGCCTTGCAGGAATCCTGCAGTTCCTGATTGGGTTCTTTTCCCTAGGAAATAAATAAAATAGAATGAGGAAAGTAAATCTTAAACATGACAGTTCAATATTGGTTTTCTCCCTGTGTTGTTTAAATAACCCAAACATTAAGGAAGTATCTGGACTTCTGGAGCTGTAGATAACATCACATGGATAAAACCAAATAAATACTGGGAAAGGAAGGTGGCATATTGAGCACTAAAAGCAGGATAATCCAAAGGGGGAGTGGGAGATTGGGTCTGGAGGTGGGAGGCAGGAAAGAGAGTGATGGGGAAAGATCCCTCATGGTCTGGTTTGGCTCACTGGACTCCAAACTGATCAATGAGAGCCTTGGGAAACAAGAAGCCCCCATGGCTCTGTGTCCTTGTGCTCGGCAGGGCGTTGGGAATGCTTCCCCAAACTCTTTGTTTCAGTTCTCTTTGCAGCTTGCCCTGAAGCTCCCTCCAGCTGAGTTCTGTGAAAAGGGGAGCAAGAGGAGGAGAGAGGGCTGGAGGCTCAATTCCATGTTGCTCTCAGGCAGCTGTTTGCACATTGCTCAGAAAATGAGTCTGTCACCGTATCTTATTTACGAGCCATTTCTCGCTCCAGCGCTGTCTGTTCATGTTTCTGTGAAAATTTATTTTTAAAACAACTAATAAACTAGCTTTTAGCTGCTTCAGAAAGTCAGCCTTCTGTTGAAGGCAATGGCAGCTGAGGGGCCTTGAGGAAACTCCATGTTTTCTGTTGCTTCAGCTGCTCCTTGTGTTTTGGGGCGGAGGAAGAAAGATGAGCAAATTCTGATGGAATTTCCCCTGGATCCTTCGAATGTCATAGGAAAACAAAGACATGGCTTCCCTCACCAAAGAGATTTTTGCTTTGGGACTTGCAAAACAAATGGAGGAAGGAGAAAAAGAGCTTTTCCACCACCAGTGACTGCAGTTTCCCAGCAAATGGGGTCCATTGTCAGGGCACACTAATTCTGCCTTCGTTACCAGGTACTGAAGAGAACTGGGCATTAAAAGAATAAATTGGTGTTGTTTCCACAGTTGGACTGTTGCTGTGTCTGGATTTAATCCTCCTGGCAGGAGGGTTAAATATCACTGGCTGAAGCCACAGTAATTAGCTTTTTGCCAGGGCTCTCATAGCAGACCTGCAGCTCCTTCTGCCATCAGAGCAGGTAACTCTCACTTAAGATAGATTCATCTCTGGGTTTTTTTTGTGTCCTGTATTTAGGGAATAAATTCCAAGCCATCTAACTCTGGAAATTATGTTCTGGCCAGATACTGAGCTCTGTGTGTGTCCCTGGGATGGAAGGACCACACTGGGATCTCCAGGGTTCCTTTGGACTGTGACTGTTCTGAATAAATTATTCCTGGCTGACAGGAAAGTCTTCAGCCCCATCCCTGCCATGAGTGAAATCTTCACCAGTGGTGGTTTAATCTTAACTGCTGTGCCACGGGGCTCATTTCCACAAGAAAAGGGTGCTTTGAGTTTATAGGACTATTTTTGTTCAAGTTAATTTTATCTTCAGTCTTTCAAGACCCTCCATGGGTCCATCTCACCCTCACTGTTTGGAGCAGGGATGTCTTCCTATCTTTCTGCCAGCCCAGTCACTGCTGTGTGGTATTTCTAAGATGTATCTGAGCAGCATCTTCCAAGGAATATCCCAGCTTCCAAACACAAGCCTGGTTGTTTCCTGGCAGAGGGAGAGTTCTGTGGTTTGGCATCCCACTTGTGCCATGCTGAAGGACAGAAATGGGGATGATTTTTCCCAATTGGCAGTTTGGAATGTTCCCCAGTGATTTGAAAACTCAGATTAGGGCGTGGGAGGCTCTGTCAGCCCTGCATCCTTCACCTGGTCTTCCTCTGTTCATCTTTTCTTGCCTTGGATTGGTGTGGTGTGATGGGCTCATGGATGGGATGGGGAATTCAGGGATCCAGGGGCAGCCACAGCTTCTCTGGGCACCCTGTACCAGGACCTCACCACCCTCACAGGGAAGAATTTCTCCCCAGTATCCCAAGATTAAGCACTTGCATTATTTCAGAGTTAATTCTAATCATTCTTTGTGAGAATAACCCAATTTTTCCTTTAGAATTGATGGTATTGTGGCACAGTGGCTATGCTGTAGGCTCAGTTTTTTAGCTGCCTGTTACTTACATTTCTTGGTTGATTAACATTAAAAAAAACCAACTTGGTATGATTTGGATTCATTTTCTAAAATGGTGGAATAATTTGAAAGGAAAATATCTGCAACATTAAGTTGAATGGGTTTTTTCCCTATATTTACTGCAGCTGGGGCTCAGCCATCTGTATTCTATGGATAGCTGTCTCTGCTTCAGGACTGTGTTAATTTGGCATTGATTCACTTTCAGGGTACTGTGACCTTTGCACATCTATTTTTCTTAATTTTGAGATAAATGGAAAAGAAGCAACCGTAGGATATTCAACTCCCAATGACTGATTTTTCCCAACTGAGTTCTTGATCTTTCTTCCCACACTGGAGTTACTTGGGGGGTTATTAAGCCTTGGGAGTCATGAGTGTAAAAATTCCTACTAAAAGACAAGATATTTCAGTATTTTCAAAGGAGTAGCCAGGAGTTTTACTTTCTTTAAGTAACATCACCAAAAAAATCACTCTGCTTTGGCAAAGAGATTCCCAGCTCCATGAGAAGGGAGCAATGGGTATTCTCCAGAAGTCCATTAAGATTTTTGTTTTCCTAAAATGCAGTTCCTTTGCTGGAGGTCAGAGGGAAAGATACACTGAGAGGCGTCTCCAGGTGTGGAATGTTGAGTTTTTTGGGAAAGAGGAGATCCCAAATGAGCACAAACCCAAGGAAATGTGGCCTTTCTCATCAGCAAGCTTTTAATGTGTTTCAGAGTGCTTTGCTTTTGCTGAGAGTACAGGGCCGTAAAGAGCAATTGAGTGCTGCAAATTGGTCCATTGAATAATTGAAAATAGTTTAAAATGGCATAATTGGCTTAAAGATGTCTAATCAACCCATCTCATCCCTCTGAGCTTCCCAGGGGTTTTTACCCTGATGGATCCCAGTGGCTTCTTTCCATGGTCAGTGCTGCTATTTGTTATTTGTTTGCTGGTGGAGGACACTCACCTCTCTAACATTCCTATATTTGGCTTCTGCTTTACTTTCTCTCTTTCTGTCCCCAAATATTTGATTGGAACAAATGAATCAAGAAAAATGTTAATTGCCCTTTGCACTAAATCCCAGGTTAGATCAAAAAGCAACTTGGCATGGAGAGCTGGTGGAATGATGGATCTAAAGGATCATTTCAATCAGATCTTTCCATTTATCTCCAAGCTAGGAATTCACTGATAGTGAATTCAGTACCATGTTTTCACTCATGTGGCCTTAATGGAAGGGATTGGAAATAGGTGATTTCTAAGATCCCATCCAACCCAAACCATTCCATGCTTCCATGTTAATGATTTGGAAGATCCTCCTGAGCATCTAAAGACAGAAATAAAGCTAAAAAGAGAAACTGCAGTTGCCTTGATCAGTTTCTGATTCGTTGCCCAAGGGAAATCAGTTGCAATGAAACAGTCTCAATTTTTAATAATGTCAAAAAGGAGGTTAAGGAGACAGCTCACACAAACGAGAGAGAGCTGGGAATGCAGCAGAGCACTTGGGGAAAATCCAGAGGTGGTTTTCCCTTATCAAGACAGGCATCATGCCATATGAAAACCAACCAGTCCTTTAAATGGCTTTGGAAACCACTGCAGGAGGAATATTGGGTTTGTTTGGAGGCATCTTAATTAAGGAGGCAATGAGGAAATTCAGAGATGCTGCAGTTGGGAATGGTAAAATTGGGGAGCAAAATAAAAGAAGGGGGGAAAGGCTGCATTTAGCTGGGCAATCTGGTGTCTGCTACTTTTATGGACTAGAAGTTTGAGGGATGCAAGTGCAGGAAGAGAAGGGGAAATGGAAGCTATGCAGGCTGAGGTAATGGGCAAGGAGAGCACAGTGGGATTGGCCACTGTCAGGGCAGCTCTTCCCACATAAATCCTGGTCAGAAGCATCACAGCCAAGGGAAGAGGCAGAAATCATCTCACAGCCCCCATAAATCCATGTACATCCATCAGGGATGTTCATGTCTAATGAATATTCCTTCCTGAGCAGGAGTGGGATGAGCTAATTGTCTTGGGTGCCCTCTGGTTGCCCTGGCTCAGGGTCACGTTGTTTGGATTGAAGTGGCATTCCAGGTAATTGGAGCTGGATGTGTAGATCAAAGGGAGAAACCAGCCATGCCATTTATTAGCTCAAGGAATGAAGTAATTGAATTTGCTAATTTAAAGCCACCCTTCCCTGTCTTTAGAAAATACTGACCCTGCAGATTTTTTCATGCTGAACTGCTCATTTAAATTTTGGAGGAGGTGTTCTCCTCTGGGGCTTTGGTACACTGCTCATGGAAATGTGTGTTTAGAGATGGAAAATGAGAGAAATGGCCCTTGTGAGGGACAAGTATTTTACTCTGTTCACCACGTGTCTGCACAAATGGGATGTGGTATTATATATTTCCTTTAAAAAGGAGGGGGAAAATCCCCAACCTGTGAGTTTCCATAAGGAGTAACAAATTTCCTGCTCTTTAAATAAACATCATTGTACCCTGGTAAGAGAACATGGGGTAAGAAATATGTGTTGATTGCTTTTTTTCTAGAACCTTGTAACTAGATAAGAATTTTGTCTGTTCTTCTTCTTCCTTATAGAGGAAACACCATTTCCACAGTGCCAGATTTTGGGCTAATAAGAAGAAATTGCCTCCAGACTTTCGTGCAGTACTTGAAATAAAAGTGAATAAAATTGCAAGGGGGTAGTTGGAAGCTTGTTGGTCTTTAAGAAAATGGAGAATTAATTACTGGAGATGCTGTCTGGATAACAGAGGAGACTTAATCCCTTAAATTCGATGTATTATTGAAGAGATTATGATGGTGGTGCTGGGGACTGGCTGTCCCCAGGTCAATTAACACTGAGTTAACAAGGGACAGCCAGTGAAGGTCTCCCCCTCCCAGGAGGGAGGAGCTGTGTGGAGGCACTGCAGGGATGTGGGTGGAAAGGAGGGTGACCCACCACGTGCTGCTGGTCACAGGAGACATTTGGTCCTGCACGTGGTGTCTGGAATTCCAAGCCCGGGGAATTGGCAGTGGGAAATTGGAAATGCAGGGATGATAACAGCAGGACCACGTGTGCTGTGTATATCAAGCAGGTAGTGACAGGCTGTCCCTGCCATCAGCCCCAGTGCCCTTATTCATCTATTTTGGGCACAAAGTGTTTGGGGAAAAGGGATCTCATTAACCTGTCTGCTGAATCTTTTCCTGATCAAGTGCTAATTATTTCAGCAAGGGGAAAACACAATGTCAGAATTTTGAACTGGAGCTGTAACTAACATCCAAAATCCAGTTCAGTTAATTCTGTATTCATTTCCTTTTGTCTCAGTGATTCATCTTTGTCTCTGTTTGGGAAGCACCTTGCCACAGAAGGGTGGATGCAAAAACTCATCACTCTGAGCATCCACAGGAAATACTAAAAGTGGATTGTACAGATGAGGTTAAAGAACCTCACCAGTGATCTACATTAGATTTGGGTGGGAAATGAAAAAAGGAGCTATGTTTTAACTGATCGTTTAAGATGACAGCCTTAGCATTAGTAGAGGATTCCCTAGAAATCCCAGCAAACAGCACAAATCCTGTGGGAGGTGTGTATTTGAAAGTAGCAGAGCATGATAAATCCTCATATATTAATTTGGGAAAAAATTGTGATGCTGTGTTGTAGCTTCAAATGGTGATGGGTTACAGAGTCCAAAATGGAAATGTGCTGAAATTCTGTGGTGGGATGCAGTGAAAAGAGCGTGGCTGGCTGGGAAGGGATGCTTTTGCAGTTCTGACTAAATAAACCGTGACAGCACAGACTAAATGCAATGAAAAATAAGGTACAGCGGCGTCTCAGTTCATGGGCTCCAGCCCACTCCTTACATCAGTGTCATGACTGGGCTGAGACAGGGTGATCATGATTTGTTTAAATTTCTAAAACAAGGCAAGAGCTGAGAACTGCCCAGATTCCAGGTCTGCTCCTCACAGTGCACAGAGAGTGCTGTGCCTGAGGAACATCCTCTGGCCAGACTGGTGTTTGACTGCATGGAACAGGCTGGAGCTCTTGCTGCAGCATCATTTTCTTTTAATTGTCATTAGAAATATCAGATGGCATCTTGCTTTCCAGCATTTTCCACCTGTAAATAGAATAAATGTTCCAGAAATATCTCCTCCTCACAAGTCCTTGTCAAAACCTTTGATAAAAGGAACACCATGAAGCTCGTAGCTAGAGGTTCCCTAAGAGCCGCATTTCCTTACTAAAATTGAAATAATTAAGTAAAATTGCTTTTGGATAAAGTCATTCACAACTTCTGGCCTTTTTTTTTTTTTTAATTGGGCTTTTGTATCTTTGTTAACTGGCTTTTGTGTTTTGTTGGGTTTTTCATCTAGCCCCCCAGAGGAATTTTGAAATCGCCTTTAAGATGTTTGATCTGAACGGTGACGGCGAGGTGGACATGGAAGAGTTTGAGCAGGCAAGTTGAACAATCAGTGCTGTGGCATCCTAGCCATAAACACAGCATTCCTCTGTGATGTTACTGCCTTTTATATTTGTGCTTAGTGCTGGTTTGAACCTCTCCCTTCTGTGCTCAGCTGTGTTGCTTCAATGTCTGCTGTTTGTTTCTTTAAACTGGATATCTCAAGGGAAACTTTTTCATTCAACCAGGACAACCAGCAGTAGAAACTCAGGTTTCCTGTGATTTTGTCACCAACATTCAAGACCAGGCTGGGTGAGCCTTGGAGCAACCTGGTCTAGTGGAAGGTGTCCCTGCCTGTGGCAGGGGGTGGAACTGGATGAGCTTTAAGGTCCCTTCCAACCCAAACCATTCTATGGTTCTGTAACATTTCCTTACAAAAAGTCACCTTCAAGGTAGACAACAAACTTTTTTACACTCTACTGATAAAGTGGGATTTTAGTCCTACTGTCTTCACAGCTTCTTCTGCATTCCTTAATTTTGTCTTCAGAGAACAGCCAAGGTAAGTCTGCCTCAGAGGAGAATTTATCCACTGATTCCAGCATAATCCAAAAACATGTTATTGAGAGCTTATTTTCATTAGTCCTCTACTTCTTACAAGGCTTCATCAACAGGGACTTTGCTGCAGGTTTTTTAATGAATTTAGCCTTTATGTCTGATACTGGTGAGCTCTTCCTATGAGCTGTGATTTATGGCTGTATCCAAGTGAGAATAGATTGAAGGCTCGAGCTGTCAGTGGGGAAAAGATTTGCCCTCCCCAGGCAAAAGAGTGTGATTTTTCTTGCCTATTTCTAGCCCTAAGAAATTGGGAACTTATAAACACCCTGAAATCACATCCTGAATTACCTGTGTGTGCTATTCATAAAAGGAAATTTAAATGCATTTATAAAGTGCTACCCAAGAACAAAGCAGCCCTGGAGAATCCAGGGACAGATTCTTACTCATCAGTTGGCTCAGTGAGTAATTAACTGCAGAGGAGTCTCTACAGGGTCGTGCTTGGGGCTTGCTATAAATGGGAAGAACTAGTGGCAAAGGAGGTCTGTTGAAATACTCTCCCTTTCTAATCTTTTGCTGTCATCCTCCTTAAATTATTACTTGTGTGTATGATGTCATCATCACGAGCTTGCTCCAGAGCCATGGCCTATATCTGGGTAAGTGCAGGGTTTTAGATGCACACTTTGGACTATGAGGAGACAGGACTGTGTTTATCTGCAGCCTGATATCACTTCACTTGACAGCTGGAAATGTACACTTGGGGGTTTGTTCATGTTCTTTCCTTTCCCCAAGTAAAAATCGTTGTTCTTCCTTCTTTCTGCATAGTGCCTGGAGATAGCACTCCACTGCAGCTAGGTGATCATATTGAGCAGTCCAAAGGGTGATTTATGGATAGTTGTAATGTTCTAGAATGAAATCAATTATGGAGATAGATGAATTTAGGACCAGCAGAGAACAATTAACTTCCTGCTAAAACGGCAGTGATGCCAAGGTGCTAACACAGGTGTCGTGTTTGGCTTTTTTATTAGAGCCATGTAAAGTGAAAAAGGAACATTTCTACAGGATAAATGTTTCCTAATCGCTATGAAGGTGAGAGTACAAAATTGAATTAAATTATTTCAAATCATCCAGTAGGCTAGGAGAAGTTACACATGCATAAAGTCACATAAAAGTCCTTAGGAAGGAGAAGGTATTTTTGTTAAGCTGGTTACATGTGTCACTGCCTGTACAGAAAGGAATAAAATTCCTGGTTAGCATCACAGTATTTGGGTGAAGGCTGATCCTCCAGAGCCTGAGAGTCAGAGGATGAAGGAGCTGTTTTGCAGAGTGGAAAGATATCTGTGAAGATCCTGATTTGCTGCAAGAACAAAGAGAGCTCCAGTGGGAGGCACATATATTTCATTATGCAAACATTACAAACAATTGTTTATGTGATAAATCCTCTTTTTCACTCCTTATGGAAGTGCCTCAGGAAGAGCATGAAGGATGGCAGGGTTTGCAGCTCCATCCTGTAAATCTGACCTAGCAGGAGCAGCTGAAACTGGCCCTGAGAGGGGATTATGCAGCAGTTTAAAAGAGCAACATAATTTTGGGGAGAATGGGTGGAAAAAGAGGGGAAAGAAAAGGACCATCAGGGAAGCATCATTCCATCCCTGCTGGCTGTGAGCACGTGGGAATGAACTTCCTACTCTTCCCTCACACAGCAGGTCCCTCTTCTCACTGGTGTTTGAAAACCTCATCAGGAAAGAAAATTACTGCAGCAATTTAGCTAATATGTGACTAAGTTGAAGGCTTTAACTACATAATAAAAAATCATTTCATTTCTTCAGGTCTTGCTGAAGAGTTTCAGGTTTTTTATCCAATTGAGTGGTTAGTGCTTAGTCCTGAATAATGTGGTGCCTGCATCAGTATTGCCTTCAATTCTTCATCCTTTGGCATGTAAATTGTTAGTTTACTCCTCTATTTGTAAAAAAAAGCTGGCTGAAAAGTAGAAAACTTGCAGGCAGTGTTACTGGTGATTTCTCTTAGAGTCTTTAACTATTTTAATTGATTTTTTTTCTCCTCATCTGGTACGAAAGATGAAACATCACAAACACTTAGGCTGAAATATGAACAAAAAAACAATGGAGCATCTCAGAGCTCCACATCCTTTCACAATTGATGAGCTGTGGGTGAGGGCAGTTCCTTGCAGTGATGCCTGCCTTTCTGGGCATTAGAAGGATTACTCAAAACAGGGACTGGTTAAATCATTTTGGCTCCAGTGCTCACAGGTGGATTTTCAACCTGTCTGATAGTTGTTACAGATGGGAGAGGAAAAGGGAGCCATAAGATTCCATAGAAATAACACCCAGGAGAAGCTGCTCTGTGGAGCAGTCTGCAGTGTGGTAAACACTCATGTAGAAGCAGGGGCAGTTTTCCAAGCTGGCCATAAATTGCCTTGCTTCAGACAGTTTATAAATATTTGTCTCTAAAATGTGCTGCATGCAGAGCTCACAGTTAACAGTGAAGCACACAGCAAAAAGGAGTTGCTATTTACAGTGCAAAAATCAGAGAACTCCTGAAATGTTTGGGTTGGAAAGAACCTTAAAGATGATCTCATTCCAACACCCCTGCCATGGGCAGGGACACCTTCCTCTATCCCAGGTTGCTCCAGGTTCTGTCCATCTTGTCCTGGAACACTTCCAGGGATGGGGAAGCCACAGCTTCTCTGGGCAACCTCTACCATGGCCTCACCACCCACACAGAGAAGAATTTCCTCTTAATTAATATCTAGTCTAAAGTTCCTCTCATTCAGTGTAAATTACCCTTGTAAATAGTCTCTCTCCATGTTTCTTGCAGGTTCCCTTCAGGCACTGGAAGGCCACAATTAGGTCACCCCACATCCTTCCTCAAGTCAGAGTGACCAAAAAGCCTCAAAACCTTTTTTCTGTACTTTTTTCCTCTTGATTTTCTCCTCAACTTGATTTTCCTTGTAGTGGAAGAACAGCCAGCAGTCTCTGGTTGGGCTGCAGGGTTTCCAGCAAGGTGAACCCAGCAGTCACAGCACGATGTTCTCCTCCAGAGCATCCCCTTTGGGGCTGTTCCAGCACTCAGTCTCTCATTAGGAAAAAGTTGGACACACTGGATACCACAATAATGAAGTTCTGGCATCCTTGTGACAGCTGGAGCTCTTGGCAGCTGCTTTTCTTTGGTCCTTCCAACTTTTGTCAGCTGGGGGAAGAGGCTGATGGAAAAGCAGCAGTGTTTGCTGGAGCTTTGGGAAGCCTGTGTTGTCAGGTGGCTTTTTTTCCCCCCTCCTTTTTCAAACTTGTTGTCCTTAAGATGAATCCTTTTGCTGTTTTGTTGGAAGGGATCAGTTATTACATAGAGAATAAACCTGCCTTCTCATACCCCAGCAATAGTCACTCAGATTGGCTTGGATAATTTAGAGAGATACTTGAGGATGGAGAGAGGAGATGGCTGCATTGGCTTGGCTGCCCCTTTAAATTTGCACAGAATCTTTAATATAACACACTCTTGGATTTTCAGGCTGTCACATCCTTCAAGGCCAACCTTTTGGCATCTGTTATGGGGTAGGGAGGTTCTTTTGAAGAGCCTTTTGTGCTGGGTGGCACAACCCCAGGGATGGAGCTGTGACAGAGAGCAACAGGCAGCAAGGAGAGGGTGCCCTTGGGTTGAAAACCCAGGATTTGTGCATGAGTGGGAAGGAAATGTGTTGTGAGCTGACTGGGGTTGGTGTGAGCTCACAAGGATGGGCAGTAAAGGAGTGGAAACTCTTAAAACATTTGAAAAGTTTTATTCTTCCCCACGATTGCTGCAGCTTTTCCCACCTCCTGGGATGTTGCTGGGAAGAAGCTGCTTTGCTGACCAGGGGTAGGATCACAATGTTTATGTGCAAACTGGCTGAATTATTCCCTAAAACTCATTTTAAGCACTTGCTTCTCTTCTTTCTTTAAAGTGGACTGAAAAAAACAAAGCCTAGGTTGGCCAGAGAGGTTGTGGTCTCCTCATCCTACAAGGCCAGGCTGGATGGGGCTTGGAGCAGCCTGGTCTAGTGGGAAGTGTCCATGCCCATGGAAGGGTTTTGGATCTAGATGGTTGTAAATGGGTTAGTTGTATTATTTAATTAGTGGTTTGCTTTTTTTTTTCTCATGTTGTTTTTTGCTGGGGTTTTTTTGGTTTGTTTTTTGGGTTTTTTTGTTTTTATTTAGAGTTAGGATTAAAAACATGAAGGAGAAGAATTTTTCATGTTTGGACTTGATTGTTTATGAAATTTTATTTAAAGTACAGGGAGTTTTGTAATACTTCTTGCTACCAGCTGAAAACAAGCAAAATGGAGCTGAATCCAGCTAGTTACAAGGTCTTGTAAAGCAAAATAGTTCAATAAAGAACTAACACCTTTATTATTTACACTTTTGACCCAAACTTCTGTGACCTGCAGTGCAGGACCAACTATCCAACCAAAAACTACTACCTGAAATCATGAAGAAGGAAGAAGACAGAAAGAGACAATGCCCAAGAATCTCTATCTTGTCTCATACCCATTACTGTATTCTAAAAACCCCAATTTCAAACCCCTTCACCATGTGAAATTATACACTTCTATTCTAACTACACACCAGTGACTCTAACTCCATTACTAAAATTTAGAAGGCCTCAGGTCAAAAGCAGTTTTCTCTTGGGGGTCAGTGTCAGAAAGCACAGAAAGTTCAGAACTCCCAGGCTTCTGGGTTCCAGCAAATGGTCTTTGATGTCACTTCCAGCCCAAATCATCCTGTAATTCTCTTAAGTTCAGCCAAATTTTTGAATTGTTGTGTCTTCTGAGAGTTTTAGGAGGAAAAGAAAGGAGGATGACACAGCTGAGTGTGGAATACTTCATAGTGGCACTTGACTGGTGTCTTGGTTTGAAAGACAGGTGTCTGCCAAGAAAGGCAGAAGCCTCTTTTTAAAATAGAGAATATAAACCCCCCTCCCTCCAAATGATTATAATTTTGAAATTAAGGGGCTCTCAGGCAAAGATAGGGGGAATAGGAATAACAGTTCTTTACTCGGAAAATTAAAATAGAAATATTGTATTACAACAACTAACAAAAAACACTGACAGAGTCAGAACACAACCTGACACCTGTCAGTCAGTCAGGGTGTTGGTAGCAGTGCCATTAATGGTGGCTGCATCCTCCTGCAGTGACAGATTTGGTTCAGTTGGAGCAGTGCTCCTGTGGAAGGTGCAGTTTTCCTCCAAAGGTTCAGTGATGATATGGAAAGGCTCAGTTTTCCTCTGGGATCCAATGGGAAAAGGCTGCTCTGATGTTCCAAATCTCAGATTTTATGTGGGTAGGAAATGCTTGGCTCCTCCCCCTGGGTGGAGCATCTCCCAATGGGATGATGTAATTTTATCAGTCATGCAGTGGGACTCAATGGCCATTAACAGAAGATATCTTCCTGGAGGAAGGATGGGATGTGGAAAAGATAAACACTGCCCCACCTGGTTTTAACAGATGGTGACAGAATACACACTTTTGGTCACATCCTGTATTGCAAGCTAAGACAAGTGGCCTGGTTTTGATTGTGCCATCCTCCCTGTGGTTTGTAGGTGCAGAGCATCATCCGTTCCCAAACCAGCATGGGCATGCGGCACCGGGACCGCTCCACCACCGGGAACACGCTCAAAACCGGCTTCAACTCCGCCCTCACCACCTACTTCTTCGGGGCTGACCTCAAGGGAAAGCTCACCATCTCCCACTTCCTGGACTTCCAGCGCAAGCTGCAGCACGATATTCTGAAACTTGAGGTTTGGGGTGGTTTTTTTTTTTTTTTGTACGGGGGAGGGCAGTGCAGCACGGATTGTGTGCTGCAGGGTGGGGCTTCTGGAGGAGGAGCAAGAGCCTGGGAAGGATACAGAGGGAATTTCTACAGCTGTGACTTGCAGATTGTCTTGGTTTAGGGCAAATTTGGGAGAAAACTTTTGAATGGGATCCTTCTAGGAAACAGATTTAAGTAGTTTTTTTTTTAAACTGGTTTGGGGAAATATTTTTTCGGAGAAAAGTGGAAAAAAATTTTATTTAACAGGTAAAGTGCTTTTCAGCACAGAAATGAACAATAGTAAGCAATAAAACTCTTGTTGCTCTGAAGAGATGATAAATTTAGAAGAGGTTTTTTTGTGGATTACAGCCTGGCTTATTCAGTTTTTTATCAGTCTTTCTGGCCCTGGGAAATGCTGCAGCTTAGGCCAGGCCCTAGTGGGCTACAGATGCGAGCTCGTGGTGCTCCTCTGGGTTTTCAGTTTAGAGCAGGTTTGAATCATTTTAAGAAAAAAGAAAAAAATCACAGTTCAGGGAGTTATACTGGGGTTTTAGTATGTTCAGCACAGCATTTGCATGTGCTTGGAGCAAACATGTTAAATTCCTGATGAGCATTTCAGTGCCTGTGGCACTCCCCAAGGAACATCTCCAGCATTTTTTGGTGGCTGCCTTTGTGGAACTGGAGGAGCAGCTGGCACATCCTGGGTGTGTGTCCCTCTAAAAGCCTGGCTCTTGCCTTGGCACTGCTGATGGAGATGATTTAAGGGAAAAACAACAGAGGTTGTGAGTGACCTGTTGCTACCTTGCTGAGGAAGGTTGGTCTCAGTCCTAGTCCTAATCCTAAAGGACCAGGATTTATAACATTCCCAAAACTCTTCATCTCTGCTTTTGTCCCCACTTTTTCTGTTTGCTTCATTATTCTGAATGTTTCTGCTGGGAAAGTATTCAAGGCTTATTTGAATCCTCCTAATTAGGTGGTCTCTGTGTGACCCTCTGTCGTTCACTCCTGGATATTTTATAAGAAATGTTGTCCATTCCCTTCTGAATTTAGTCTCCTTTTTAATTTGCATTATCCTGGATTTTAACAGCAGCTCCCAGCCTCCTGCTTCTAGTCACATAACCTGAATTTAAGCATCACCCTTCAAAATTTGGTTCTTTTGTATAAAATCAGTACAAGGACAGCAACAGGGGACTTGTTGGTCTGTCTCAGCTCCCAAGTGGAGCTGACTCAGTTGGAAATGGTGCCAATCACTGCATCAGGCTTCAAGGTTCAACCTGGCTTGACCAAAACCAGGCTTTTATTTGCATTGGAAATCAGGATTTGTGCACAAGAAGGTCCCCCCAGCCTATTAAGACAAGAGTATTCAGAGCTCTGTACCTTCAGTCCTGTGTGTTATTGCTCACATGCTCAGGTTGTGTGATCAGCATTATTAAGTTCTTATCAAGTCAGTCATTGCAATTTGAAACTGAATTTATTTCCTTTCTTACTTGGAATTTACAAATCCAAGTAAGAAACTGACCTAAGGACTGATTAATTTATTTTGGTGAAGGCAGTTGCCCGGTTCACTGCCTTCATTTCATGGCCATTAAAGCAGGTGGTGTGGCCCTGCCTTTGCAGGGGGAATAAGCTGCTTGAAGACAATGTTCTTTGTGAACTGGGTCAGTTCCTCAGTGCCTCTGCAGACTGAAAGGAATAAAATACGTTTTAAGGTGAAGAAACATCAGCTGTAACTTGAATGTAAAGCAAGACAAACAGAGATGATTCTATGCCCTGGTTTTCCACTGTCATATTCACTCCAGGGGTGGGCACTGAAGTATTCCTGACCCTGTGCTCCCTCCACAGCTCCCCACTTCTCTCATTAAGAACCAATGGGGATTTTTTTTTTTTTCAGTTTCATTATACTTGTTCTTTTTTTTCTGCTGTGACAATTTAGGTTTTGATGATTTCAGTCAATTGTGCATCTTCCTGGCTAATAGTAGTTGCTTTTCTGACAGGCTATTTATAACTGAGGACAATAAAAGATATTTATGTCTGCTAAGTTATCAAATATCATAAAGGCATCATTACTGCCTGCCAGCACCCTTGAGCACAGCACCAGGCTTCTTTATCCTGGAAATTCCTGTTTTCATGGCCAGTGCCAATACAGTTACTGCCTGGATTGGTTTTTATGAAGAAGGGGTGATGGATGCTCTTCCATCTGCACACACCTCATTAGATCCTTTGGGACCTCAGGCCTGTCTTAACAAATATTCTGGTTTTAGAAGGCATTTCTGATGCTGCTCAGTTGGGTTTTAGGGTAATGACTTAAATCTCTAAGTGCCTTTCTGAGTCCCAGTGCTGGGATAGTTAGTATGCAAGTAATTCTGTGGCAGGTATTAAAAAGTGCTCTGTTGTTACAGCTTACTCAAGACTTTTTGGGATTCTGCCTTGTTTTTATATAGGCTGACAGAGCAATCCAGGTTTTTGGTGATTTTTTTTTAACACGGGCAACAATGCTTGCAGTAATGAGTCACAAAGTTTTATTCCTGCTGCAGTTATTTAAGGGGAAAATGAGTAACTTCAGTAAATTAAGTAAATTGTTTCGAGTAGCCTGAGAAATGAAGTCTGACAGTGTCAGATTGGCTGAGCTTGTAAGGAGGGCACAAAACTTGGTCTTTTTAGAGGTCAATTTGCTGTTGAACTCATACAAGACATTTTTATTTGATTTTAAGTCACCTTTATGACAGTTTCTGTCATGATTATTTGTGTTGTCTCTCAAAGTTGTCCTTTACCTGCTGATCCCCTCACTTCAACCTCACCACTGACCCAGCCCCTGTGGGAGCAGTGATGGGGAATGTCATGTTTTCCCTTTTTCCTTATGAATTCTGCCTTTTCAGCAGTCCTGTGATGGATTTTGTGTACTTCCAGAGCTTTGTCAGTTCTACACCTAGTTCTGTATCTATAACCTGTGTATCTAGAACTCCTGCTTTAGTTCCAGATTTGCTTTTTCTTCCTTCATGTGATCCTTACATCTGAAAAGCCAAACCAGCACTAGTGGAATTGCCTCTTCAGTAGGGCAATTAATGACAGGTAAAAAAGTTGTTTGTGTTCTTTGTTAGTGATTTCCTGACCTGGCTGCAGGGGAGGGAGAGGAGGATGGGCTGGTGGCTAAATACAGAAAGCCTAAAGTGTGCCCCATGAGTCCTGTTTATCCCAGAGGATGAGTGATGTGTCTGTGTCACTGTTGTCAGGCCCTGACTAGATAAAAGGCATGATGATAACTAATAACCTTTAAACAGTTCTGGAGGAAAAGAGGGTCTGGATATGGAGGTTTTTGCCCTCCAGAAGTACTTACTAAAGTCGGAGATGGATTTAGTGCCAAGGAGAGGGGAGTTACTGGGAGACCCTGCAGACCTACACACTCCTTCTTCTGCATTTCCCATTCTCCTCTTTCTCCCTTCTCCATTTCTGTTAGGAGTTTAGGGAACAGAAGTGAGGCTGATGTCCCTGCCTTTGATGGATAGCCATGAGAGTGGGTGACAGAATTTTGTGACATGTCCAGTTAAAAGTGGGATCATCCAACCACTGTGAGTAGTTTCACATCAGGGAACTCTGTAGTTAAGGAGGCACAGTCCAGCATACACATATGTAATCTGGGAATTTCTAGGCAGGCAGTGGAAGTGTTTTGGACAGCTCATCCTGGTTTTGACAGCATTCAAAGCTGGCAGCCTGCTTTTGTCTTGGCATGTGAGTGGAAAGGGTCATGTGAGGCTTTCAGGTTGACTGCACTACCTCAGGTTTTGGGAAAAGCTGGCATTCAGTTCTTGTCCAGTGGCAGCCAAAGACTTGGGAAGAATTCAGAGTGGAATATTAGTATGGAAAAAGAAATCTGAGGATAGGGATAAGTTATGAGGCCATGGCATGTGCAGCTTAAAGAAAAGACAGAAGGGAGATATAACTGTCTCAGTAAACACGAGGAGTCACCATAAAGGAGTCTGAGGCAAGTCATTTTCATCAATCAGGAACAGCAGAGCAGGTAATGAAATGCCTAAGTGTGCACCAGGGAAAGTTTAGTTGAAATCCAAGGCAGGTTGATTCCTGTCCCTTTTTCCATTAAGCAGGGACACTGCTGGTGGGTCAGGGGTTTGCTGTCACAGGTGAGTTACTAAAATCTTTATGCCTGAGTCAGAAGATGCCATAAATGCTGTTCCTAACTGATTCCTCCCTAGTCCAAGTGAGGAAATTTGCACCAGAGAAATCAAACCCTCCCAGTGCCTCGCTCTTAAAGGCACAGGAAGAGTCTGTGGGGTGGTTTTGAGGGCCTCAGGAGCATATTAAGCAACTGCATGTCAGCTATAATATCACAGAATGTCCTGAGTGGGAAGGGGCTCATAGGGATTATCCAGTCCAGCTCCAGGTCCTGCACAGGACACCCCAACAGTCCCACCCTGTGCCTGAGAGCATTGTCCAAACACTCCTGGAGCTCTGGCGGCCTTGGGGCCATGCCCATTCCCTGGGAGCCTGTTCAATGCCTGACTACCCTCTGGGGGAAGAACCTTTCCCCAATATCCAGCCTGAACTTCTCCTGCCGTTCCCTTGGGTCCTGTCACTGGTCACCAAAACATCCAGTGATCCAGGGGTGTGCCAGTGAGGGGTGAGGGTGGCAAGGTGTGCTGCAGCTGCTTGTGAGCGTGGCTGGGACAGGCTGGAGCACGAAGAAGCAGCTGTGGCACCCTCTTGTTTGGGATGGATGCTTCAAGGAGCAACCACCTGGTGAGAGAACACCCCTGCTGCCTTGCTTCTGTTTGAACCAGGTGACTTCAGCATGGTTGATGCAGTGGCTCTGCAGGGGAAGCCGTGGAGGATTTTATTGGAATTTCTATTTATTGCATCATTAGCAGCAGTGGAAGGCTTTGCTCTGTACCACCAGGCTCCTTTGGTTTCTGAAGGGTGTGTAAATCCACTGCTGAGCTCCTGCAGTGCAGCACAGCCTTGTGTGGGACCACTGCAAATAAAATCCCAGCAGTGCTATTTGGATTCATTACCTTGCCACAGGAATGTGTGCAGGTTTGTATCAGAGTCCTTGAATTAGGAAATATAAGCTTTTTAGCATAGGTGCTCTTTATGTGTGCACAACCAAATTAGCCAGCAGCCAAGGAGCAGCAAAAGTCGGTGAGCAAGAGGTTGGGGATGTCTGTGTGAACGTGTTCCTGTAGCAGATACCTGACTTCTGCCTCCTCCTTCTGCTGGATGAACAAACACCTCAGTCCTCTTGCTCTTTCTCCCCTTTCAGGCTCTGAATTCAGAGCTGTTCTGCACCTCCACACGTTGCTGGCTGTGCTTCAGCCCTGGATTTGCTTCTGCTGATGCAGGAAGGACGTGGAAGCAGGACTCTTTTCCTTTCTAGGCTGAATTAAACTCCTGCAAACTTACTCTTCTTGGGGAACTGAACATCAAGGTCAAGCAGAAAACAGTGTGAACTCTTAAAAGGCAGTGAGGGAGCTGTATTTCTTAATAAAACTGTGTACAGCAGTTCCATGGAGACTTAGATATTGGTATTTTTCAGAGTAATGGCTTCACTCGGATGCTTGCAGCTCCACTGTCCTGAGTGTTTCCTGCAGGAGGGTTGGGAGTTTGTTCTGCTTCTGAACTTTCCTCTTATTCAGGGGGCATGCAGGACAGAAAAACTGCTCTGTTCTGTGGTGCCAGGAGCATTGTCAAGGGCAGGGATGGCAGTAACAGAGGCAGGTCTGGAGAGCAGACAAGGGAGGAGATTGCTCAACTCTTCCCCCTCTCCATCCCTTTAATTTATCAGACGTCTCCTTTTTCCTTAGCATTACTGATTCCTTTTCTTTAGGATTCCTTCCTGTCGTTCCCTCACTGCACAGAATTTCAAAGCATGGACCTGCTCAGAGCCTGAAGGAAGATATTTTCATTCATGGGGCTGAAGTTCAGGTGCAGCCATCTTTACATAACCTTTTTTTAATCGCTCATTAAAGCAGAACAAGTGGCTGGTGATGGGAATGAATTTTTCTCCCTTGCAGGCAGCAGTGGCTTGCCAAGGTCGATGAAATCTCCAAAGCTTCTCTCCAACATCAGGTCTGCTGGGATTGCACTGCTGCTGACAGATGGACATTTTTAACCTGGCTGCTACATATTCACTTAGGCAGAGGGGGGAAAGTGTGAACAGGGAGAGCGTTTGGAAGATTGGATTTTTCTCATGTGAAAATAGCTCCCATTTCTTTCATTTCTTTATTACTTTTTATAAGGTAGAGAGAAGCGATGGTCCAGGCTGGGTTTGGCATTTCCTCCTTCCCATTTTCATTCCTCCTGCTGTTGGCAGCTCTGAATGTCTTTGGAGCTGTGTCTTTGAGTGGGTTTTACCAAATCATGCACTAATTACACCCGGGGGCTCTTTGTAGGCTGTGTCCAGTGCAGGCTGAGCTTCATCTTGCAGAACCCAGTGCTTTAGATCCATATCCACAGATGAAACCTTTCAGCATAATTATCCCCCCTCTCCCCAAAAAAATATATTTTAAATCTTCAATCAAAGTATTTTAAATTTTCCCAAACAAAAAGCCTTTAGAAACTTTTGCCTTTCTTTTTTTTTTTTTTTTTTTTTTTTTTTTTGGCAGTATTTTGGTGCCTGTGCAAACACTTCAGCTCACTCACAAATACATTAAATTTTTTTGGACAGACGAAGTTGCTGGGATTTAGGGAGATAAACAGTGTTTTCCCCTTTCTTTTTCTTCCTGTCATAGTTGTATATGCAATTTGATGAGAGATCCTGGCAGCCTCCTTCTCCAGAACAGTAAACAGAGCCAGTGCTGCAGTAGTTTGCAGATAAATAATGTATTACAGCCTGTCAAATAAAGCTTTGAGCAAATACCACTTTAAAGGGTCATATATTATGAATCTGAATATTACCCTGCAAATCATTATTTCCCAGACCCTTTTGATTCCTTATTATGCACAGAACAGGTCACCTTTTTCAACTCTCCCTAAACTTGATAGAATTAGTATTAGCAATATTTCTCCCATGGATGTTTTTTTTAACCTGCAGAAAGAAGCTCCAAGATCATCCCTCAACACTTCTCTCTCCATCCAAAAGTCCTTGTAGATGTATTTCTCTTTGCTATCTCAATTAGCAATGTGGCACACTCTTATTTATTTAAGATTTGTGGGGAATACATCATCTGTTTAATTGGTTTTTAGGGGAAGCCTTCCTAGAAATGTAAGAGCCTGCTAAAATACAGCTGGATATTTAGCTAATATGAGTGTTTGAAGAGGATAGGAAGTGTATCCTTTTGGCATTGCTTTAGGAAAAGTCTGAGCTATGTTTTCATCCTTCTGGCTCGTGTTACAACTGGGTGTTTCTCTCCTGCACCGATGGGGTTTGGTGGATCCTAAAAGCTGCCTGTGCCAAGTGCAAGGGCCTGGAGGTTATTTTAGCCATTTTCTACAAGTCACCAGTGTGTGCCAGGCCCAAAAATGCCAGGTTAGGAAGGAGGGGCATCATCTCCAGGTATAATTTATCCTGCTTTTCCCTGGCAGGTTTTGACATCCACTCGTGGTTGTCTGGTGGTGCTGAGCCCTCTCTGAGGGCTTTGGTGTCCCCTCCCCAATTGCAGGGCAGGATCCATTTGGGTCTGGTGGCAGCAATCACAAAACACTACTCCTTCTTTTTTAAGGAGTTTTTTAAACTCCCCTTCTCTGCTTAGAGAGGATTTTAGCACTAGAGTTTAAGTAGAATTGATACTATTGATCATGACAAATTTATTGAGGAGGAAGGAGAGTCAGCTGGGAAGAGAAACTTTCCCCTGAGAAGTGTGTGGTACCCAAACTTGGCCTTTTTCTGAGGCCATCAGAGCTGCTTCATTTCCCACCAGTGAACCTTGCTGGCAGAAGGAGACATGAAAGGAAACCAATGTCTGCATTTAGGAAATTCCAGCAGATTTGGTTTTGTTTTTTTTTTCACCAGGATATTTCTCGTGGTGTTGTCTCTGAATTGGTTTGGGCTGGATGCTCCTCAGAGCCTGGGATTTGATTTCCTGCAGGGGAAGATGGATTGAGTTAGTGAGGAAAAAAACAGTGAAGCAAGGAGGAAAAGATATTATGGGTCTGTTGTTTTATGAGGGATCCTTGTATTGCCTTTCCCTAAAGTTGTGCAATTAAGGAGATGTAGAAGCAGGGAAAATTGCTTATTTGCCCTCTGCTGTCCTCGTGTGAGAAAGCTTTTCTCTCAGAAGGAAGGAGAGTGGGGTTATTTGAACAAAACCGGGCATTTCATCTTATAGAGGAGCAGGAATATGCTCATCCTGTCAGGTTTGGGGGGGAGTTTGGGGCTATTTAATGTATGTTTAAGGTTATGGGATATAATTTAAAGAAAAAAGAAAAATCAGGGAGTACACTGCTGTGTATTTGGACTGGCTGCTGGGACTGGGCTAGCAAAGCTGGTGAAGTCAAAGGCTGCACCTCATTTCTCCTGCCATCTTCCCCTCCTATGGGATTCCAGAATGGGTTGGGAGGGATCTTAAAGCTCATCTCATTCCACCCCTCTGCCATGGCCAGGGACACTTTCCACCATCCCGAGTTGCTCCAAGCCCCAGTGTCCAACCTTGGGCACTTCCAGGGTTACAGGGACAGCCACAGCTTCTCTGAGCACCCTGTGCCAGGGCCTGCCCACCCTCACAGGCAACAATTTCTTCCTAATATCCAATCTAAACCTCCCTTCTCTTAGTTTGAAGCTATTCCCTCCTGTCCTGTCACTCCAATTCCTACTGAACTGTTCCATAAACACCTCGGATTTCCTTTCCCGTCACGTTGGCTTTTGATGAATTTCAAAACACAACCTTTTATATTTCGAGCTAATTTCTTCAGCACCTCAGGTTTCCTGGCCTGCAGGAAGAGCAGTGGCCAGCATTCTGTCCCATTCTCCTTGCCTGGTGCAGATGCAGAATCCACTGCTGGCACCAAGTGGCTGCCAGTGGAAGCTGCTCCGGAGGCGCTGGACTCGCTGGCCCGTTGTGTGTGTCGATTTTGGGGCTGCGGTTTGGGATGGTGTAGGACCCCCCCATGTGCTCTGTTTGTCCCAGTGGGATTTTGAGAGCAGGAGCTGCTCCATCCCCCTCTGGATAAAGCGACTGCTTTGGCCCTGCTTTTCCTTCTTTGAGATCCATTAAAAGGGAAAAGGCTGTCAGAGGACTTGTTTGCCTGTAATAAATCCCAGTGTGCTGTGCCCTGCATCCCTTCCTTGTAGGGTTTTTGGGTTATTTCCCCCTCCCAGTAAACAGAAAAATAAAACAGAAAAACTGGACAGTATCATCCTGTGCATGGAGGCAAATAATCATGATTACCTGGGAATGAGCACTGTTTTTCCTGCTTTTTCAAATACCCAGAGGATTTTAACACTTAACACTGTTTGTAGGCTGTGTATTGAGTACTGAAAGAAAAATTCCTGTAGGCTTTTGCACCTCCTTCATTTCCAAGTGGTGAGTTGTGTTTGGCTAGAAGACATCCCAGAGGGTAGAGGAGCATGGATGTACCTCTGCTCCTGGGCAGGGAGGTGGGAAAAGGGATGTCAGGAGCAGCTGGGGGTTTTCTTTCATCAGGAATCAATGAGTTTTCACTCACAAATCCTTTGAAGCCCAGTTTCTTTATGGATAAACACAATATCTGACATACCAGAAAAAAAAATAAGCAGAATTCCCTCCTTGAAATTTCTCTTTGAATGACATGCCCTGCTTATCCCTTCTGTAATTAATTTAAATGCATCTGACAGTAGCTTGGAGGCAAGACTTGAACTTTCTTTATCCCTCACTGGGTTGCTGTTGCTTTTTCTCAGTTCAGTGGTGATCATACTGGAATTTGTGAACTGGATGTGTTCATCCAGCTAACCTTTCTGGGCTGACCTTTGCCATGAGCACCACTGTACATGACAGTGGGCATCTGAATGTTCTGGTTTAATGTTAGAGATGTTCATTTTAAAGTGAGATAAAGAAAAAGTAGAATAATTCCATAGTTTCCAGGCTTTTTTTATTTCTTGTTAATAGTTGTGTGGTGTATCAGTAGAGAAATGAAGATGAAAAGTATTTTAATTTTTCCTTTCTGGGCTTTTTTGCATCTGCTAGTGCAAAATTAACCACAATCTGAAGGTTTAGTTCAAAAAAAAAATGCAAGGAGCTGGTTCTTTATTTCCCCATCTGCAGGGAGCTGTGCTTGATTGTGTTACCCCATGGAGCTGCCCAATGCTTGATCCTTAATGCAGGGCAGGAGGAGAGGGGGCTGGTGGGCTTTTAGACACCAACTTGAGATTTTCTAAGCATAGTCACCACTTAGGAGGCTGATCTGAGATATTTGGACCCATTTCCTGGCCTTTAATTAAGGATGCTCTGCTAAAACTCGGGGTATTTTAAGGCTGTTGGTAGAAAAATGCTGATTTGTGTCTTTGGGGATGAAATTAGGAATATTACAGCAGAAGAAAGCACCAGGGCTGCTTTTGAAGCAGCACTGACAGCAAATTTTTGTGTCCCAGGGGCATTTCCTTTGCATTCTTCAGGCGTGGCAGAAACTACTACTTTTACTTTTTAATGAATAACATTTCCAACAAATGAGTTTTCCCTCTCCTTTCCCCAGCACAGGATATTAGGAGAGGCCCACATTTTGCATCATGAGTGGGTTCCCAAAGCCTGTATCAGATGATAGTAAAAATCACCATTTCTCCCCCAAAACTCTGTGGGCCACTCAGGTGAAAGCTCAAGGGGGCTGAGGGGCAGAATTTCTCCATTTGGGATCTGCCTCCTGCCAGAGTTACCCATACAGGTCCCTCCAGCCTTGGTGTTCCGCTTATCAGGAATCCATTGGTTTCCCACTGGGAAAAGCAGCCAAAATCTAGTTGATATGGTAATAATTAAAAATTAATTAGCACTGAAGAGCAGCTGAGGCAGGAGTGGTCAAGTCAGCAGGCAGCAGAATGTCAATCACTGCTACCAAGTTGTTCCCCGTGAGTTTAAAAATTAATTTTGTTGTTAAATGTCATCTGGCTTGTGATCAGTTGGAGTGTTGGTCTTGTGTTTCCTGGTAAATTTGAAGGGATATAATCTATTCCAAATAAGGGATCCTGAGTGCTGAGATCTGTGAGGCTCTAATTAGGTCTAATGTTGATGCTTGTAGATTCTCAGAGGTGGGGGAAAAGGAAAGGCTGAAATCCCCATTATTCAGCAGGCAAAGACCTGGTGCTCCCACCCAACACCTTCCCAAGCTGGGGAATGGCTCTTCCCTCCTTCCCTGCAGTGGAAGCCAGGAGACAGATTACTGCAGGGAGAGATGGATCAGTGGAGAAAACCTTTCTCACAGCAGCATTTGTAAGAGTCAGGGACGGGAAGGGGCTGAGGATGAGGAGAATTTGGGGAGGGTGAAGTCTGGAGACATCCATGAACCTTCCCTTGCTGGGACACTGCTACAGGCCTTGGAGCAGAGAAGAGTAAAATTAGAAGACCTTTGCAAGATTTCTCTTTGGTTTATTAAACAGTCCCTGTTTAGAGGAGCCATGGAACCACTCATTAGCCCAGTCCTGTGGGATTAAAGTGGGAGGGTGAGATACAAAGGCTTCTCCCAAGAGCTGGGAATGGGGAGAGACAATCCTAAGGAAAGCAGATACTGGAGCACATCAAGACTTCTCCTCCACCAGTGTTTCCTGCAATGTTAATTTTTTATGATGCCTTTTTTTAATGCTTCACACCTCAGGTGGAGCTTTCTGCTGCTCCTGTTTCCATCTCCCCGTTGTCCTTTCCCTCGCAGTTCGAGCGGCACGAGCCGGTGGATGGGCGGATCACGGAGCGGCAGTTCGGGAGCATGCTGCTGGCATACAGCGGGGTGCAGTCCAAGAAACTCACTGTCATGCTCAAACAGCTCAAGAAGCACTTCCAGGATGGAGAGGTCAGTGGCATTGGTGGAAAATTGGGGAAAATTTCTTTCCTGTCATCTTTGGAAAAGCATCCGCTCCCCGTTAAGCCGTGGTGGAGAGAGGGAAGAGGTGAGAGTGCAGTGGTCAGTGTCCAGTGCAGGCTGTAGGTTTGTTCCTTATGAAAATAGATGCTGTAATTTAAAAAATTCAATTTGCTGAATGGCACCCTGGGTCTGGAGCCAGAACAAACACTGAAGCCGTGTTCCCAGTTCCTGCCTCGACCTTGGATTCATTAGCTGCTGTGACCAGGCAGTTTATTATTTAGTTATTAACTTCTTGGAAAAATTACTTACAATTTAGAGAGAAGTAAGTTTGCAGACCCTACACTCATTAATTCAGTGAGAGACCTTGGAATAAGATATCCATATCACAAGATGTGCTCTATCAGGTAAGGCAAGTATGGGCTGAGAAATCATTGAGCATTAGAATTTTACATCTGCCCCTATAATGGATGTTCTTTTATTAAGCACCAATGTTCTTTTATTAACTGGGATATAAACAAGCAATTCATCAAAGTGAGAATGGATGGAAAGTCTTTGGCTGGCTGTTTTAGAGCTGCTTTCTTCTGACATCAGAACCAGAGTTTATTTCTTAGCTGGTTTAGGTACCAAGTGTGTTACAAAACACGAATTTTGGTCAGGGTCTGCTCCTTTTTTTGTTCCTTAATGGGATTCCTACATAGCAAGAATCATTTGATTCCTCCAGGAAAAAGTGCTTAAATGCAATATGTGTCTAATAGAAAAGATCAGCGCTGGTTTTGAAGTTTACAATTTGTTGATGCTTTTGCTGTGATTTTTGGGTTTTTATATATATGTATGTGTGTATAGATATTACTGAACAGTAGCTGGATGTGTGAGAAAAGAGGCAAAGGAATTTACTTTGGAAGGTTTCCTACAGCAGATGTTTTCTTCCTTTCATGTGTAAGCCAAGACTCTGACATCTGTGCCAGAGGAAGAACTTCTTGTTCTTACCTTATTCCTCATCCCCATATCAGCCAGATTGTCTTTCTATTTACAGCCAGCCAGATTCAGAGCAAATCTTTATCTTCCTTTATTCCAAGGACTTTCAAGGAGAGAAAATGGGCAATAGGGCAAAAAAAATTATATTTGCAAGGAAGAGAATTGGTGAAAATTTCATGGTTCCTTACAGTGGTGAGGATGAAATGCCCAGAAACTGTCCCAAACTCACCCAGCAAGGCTTTCCCTTGGAAGTGCAGTTCTTTTGAGAGAGCTTTCATATGGAATCTGTCAAACCTTGTCTTCCTTGTCTGATGCAATAACCTTGACTGCACAAGGCAACCCCGGCAGCCTCCAAAACAACAAAACTCTGGGTTTAATCTAATCTTTAACTGTTTTCCAGTGCTGTTATTCTACATTCCTACTTTTGGGAGTGATAAGTTTTCTTCTATTAACTGCTAATCTGCTTTCATTATTTTTATTTTTCTTGAGGAAAAATCCCATCTTAGCCTGGATAGGTGAACTTTGCCTATTCAGCAAAGCTGCCACACTCTGTTTTGTCTAACGTTGCTTATGTGTGTCCTCCCCAAGTCGTACTTGCACAGCTGCTTTTCTCCTAATAAAAAGGATCTGAGTCATCAGCAATACTCACAAGCAAGGTATTATTTGGTTTATGTCCCTCCTAACTGCTAGAAAACCAAGATGTCTCTTCAGAAACCAGTGATTCATGTCCTCTTCTACATGGCTGGCTGGGGTATTTTTCTCTGGAGATAGCAGGGGGTGGCAGTGAGGTGGAATTCCTGCCTGAACCTGGGTTCCCAGGTGGAAAGCCCTAATTTTTGCAGCAGATGTTTGAGCTGTTGTGTTACAAACAGGTAAGTGCTTCTGGAGTCTCCCTGCTTATGTTAGGTGAGGATTAATTGGGTGATGAAGGGATTCAGCTGATTTTGAATCAACAGCTGGAGCTACAAATGCCTTGAAAGAGGTGATCATTCATCTGTTGACTTGCCTGAGGCTGTGTCAGTCTCTGATTCTGGTTTTATTTTGGTATCTGGAACAGAGTTAGCGCTGATGCCAGCCTCACCTATAAGATTCTTCAAAAAACAAATTAAATTTCATAATACTGATGGTATTCTTGCTACAGACATGCGGTGATTTTGTAGGATCCATGATTTGTAGGATACAGGTGTGTCACTGGTTTTGTTTTTTCAGCTGGTGAAACAACCACAAAGACCAGGTTGGATGGGGCTGGGAGCAGCCTGGGATAGTGTAAGGTGTCCCTGCCCATGGCAGGGTGTGGAATGAGATGGGCTTTGAGATTCCTTCCCACCCAAACCATTCCAGGATTCCAAACTAGGGTCCATTTTGCACAGACAGCAGTGCTGCTTGGCCTTGGCATCTGCCATTTTGGAAATTCCAGAAAAATACAAGGTTTGTGGCTCTCTGCTTAGAGCACTACAAAGCTCAGATGTCCCAGGCAGAGCAGGCAGATCACAGCACGGTGTCTTCTGCTGGCCTGGAAGTGGCCACACACCTCGTGGTTCCTCCAGCCTTTCCACACTCCCAGGGCCCTGCTCCCAGGCAGGGAGGCATCGTGATAATTACAAAGATATTTTCTCTTGTAGAAGCATTGTGCAGAACAGAGGGATCTTTGCAGTGCTTCCTGCAGAAGTACCTGATTTATTGGATCATTTTTTTCCTAGGACAGTATTTAATTTAATTCTGCTGTATGTCCTGGTGTTCCTCTTGGGACGAGGAGCAAGCAAACATTCAAGGAAAGCTCCCTGCAGAGTCACCAGGGATTTCTCTCTTCAGTCAGCTCTGTTGTCCACATGTACTCTCCCATTTTGCCATCTCATCCTTTCTGGCCCAGATCCACGAGTCCAGGCCTGACAAAGCTGCTGTTGCATGTGACAGTGCACACGTAGATCATCTGTGCAGTGCTACATAGTCACAGCAAAGATAGGAACAAGCTGTAAATGTCTGTATGTAAAGACCTTAAAAATGTTCTTTTTCTTTCAAAAGATTGGTGGCTTCTTCCCTGATTAGAAGTTGTTTGAGCAGAGTTACAGCAGATTGTGTAAATTTCTATTTGACAGTACCTGCCGAACACATCCAGACCATGGAACTGTGCTGTGTTCTGCAGTTAGGATTTTTAATATCTTGCTCTATCAATCTGTTGTGCCAGGCAGGATAGGAGGAGCCTGAACCTGAACTCCTGTTGACAAGCTGATTTATGTGTCCCAGAGATGGAATCTGAGTGGTTATTACTGTGGTGATGATTCACCTCCTCCCTTGGCTCCGTGCTATGGTTCTGCTGGAGGAGTTGGAGGCTCCAGCTCTTGTCCCAGCACTGCTGTGCCTGTGCTGGAGCTGAACAGGGTGATAAAATCAGGTGTGGTGTAACCAGTGGGGTTCACAGAGCTTCTCCTGGGCATCTCAAGATGTTTTTCCATTGCTATCCCAGAGCGTGGCCATCAGCTCTCACTGAGCACGTGCTCACCTGGCCCAGGTAAGTGGGGCAGACAGGGACCCTGCCTCCAGCAGCAAAGCAAACTGGGACACTTCTGTGCTTTAGTGTCACCTTCTGCCACACTGGGTAAGACATGGATTCCCCCAGGGATCCCCAAATCTCTTGGGAGAGACCTTACAGTGCACAGACTGTTTGATATTGTCGTTGTGAGTGTGCAGGCTTCAAAATAAATTATGAAATCACCTGTTTGCAGGTGAATTCCAAATTCAGCTACATCCCAACTGCAGGCTTGTGGTGTGTCAGCTCACCTGGGAAATGGTTTTCAGTGCCTTCCCCTTGTGGGACTGGTGGGGCCAGGAGGGGAATAAAAGTACAGGTCACAACCCACATCCTCAAGTGCCAAGGTTGAGTTTTGGAGTGTGAAGATGAATTCCCTTTGGGTCAATGAATCACTGTGTCATTTCCAGGTAGTGTCCATGATCCCCTTTTCCCATCACCACATGAATGTCTTTTCTCTGTCCCAGGGGCTGACATTTGAGGAGGTGGAGAACTTCTTCACTTTTCTGAAGAATATAAACGATGTGGACACGGCTTTGAGCTTCTACCACATGGCTGGAGCTTCTCTTGATAAAGGTATTAAAACCTGGGGGATGTTCAGGTGCTGAAAGCCTGAGGGAGCACAACTCATGCAGTGTCTTTGGAGTTAGGAAGATGTCAGACAAGCCCAGGCTGACAGGTTAAAAATGTACCCAAATTGCAATTCCTCCCTGTAATGAGGTGCTTAGCTCACTACATCCATGGATAAAGAGGGATTTTAGTTTTATAGTTCCACAGTTTTAGATACAGGGATGAAAAAAGGCTGGCATGTGTAGCCTGAATGGATGAGGAAGCAGTGATTTCATGGGGGTACCTTCAGAAGGACCATTCTGCTGTGTGCAGAGGCAAGGTCACCTAATGACTGACACCAATGTTTCTTCTTCATTCCCATCTTCTGAAGTGACCTTTCTTTCTCCTTATACAAAGGACTTCAAAAATGAGTGTAAAGAAATTCTTGCAGAGTTATCTTCTGTGGAGGTCTCTGATCCATGTGGCAGAGGCACAGCAACAGTTGGGCTGGTGGTAGGAACTGCTCAACCCTTGTTGTGTTTCAGCTTTGCTCAAAAATCAGAGACTTTGCCTAGAAACAAAGGCTGGATGCTGCATTTCTGATTGGAAATCCAAGCAGTGACAAACACCTTTGGAACTCATGGGAGTGCTGGAGGGAAAGAGGGGGAAGCCCTGAAACACCACTGAGGTCCCAGACTGAGCATTAAAATCTGTCCAGAGACTCCATTTCAGATTACCCACAGTCCAGGGGAGTGGGCTGAATAAACCTCAGAGCTGGTGTTTCCTGGGGATCTTGGTAATAATGTGGTTTATTGATCAGGCCAATCCATATCTTCCTCCTTCTCATCATGTTTCCTTTTCTGAGCTGGTCTGGCTCAGGTATGTTCTTAGATCTGACACACTGATGTAGGAAAAAACAAAAAAAAAGGGAAAAAAAACCCCAAAATATATTTCAGACCAAAGTCCCACTCTGCTGCCAGGATCTATCACAAGTGCATGCTTTGGTCTTCAGGGTATTTTAAGGGGGATTTTTTTTTTTTAACAGACTGAGAATATAAAAAAGCGATGGTAAACTCATTAAAAGATTTTTAGGCTAAGTGGAAACTCTTGTCTACCACAAAATTAAAGCTGATTTTTTTTAGGCAGCTGCAGAATTAAACATTTTGGAAGTCAGCTATTCCAACTGCTGCTGTTGTGGGAATATTAAGGCATTAATAGTTTTTGGGGGAGTGGAATTACAAAGGGAAACAAACGTGTCACATCTCTTCTTCTGTGTGTCAGCAGTCCTTCTCATCTTAAATTTTTTTGGGGGGAAGCATCTGTACTCTGATTTAGATTATCATTACCTTAAGACTTAAAAGAGCCTGACAGGATTTTCTTTCATTTAAAAGTAAAATACCAAATCTTGGTATGCTGCTGCTGCTCTGAGCCCTTTCTGCAGCATCCTAGAGGAGGTAATAGCCTAGCAAATCAAATTTACTCAGTGCCTAGAGGAAATTAGCATTTATCCTGTCGTGGAATATACATTTTTGCATAATTTAGGTCTGTGTGCAGTTGGTAAATCAGTGTGATTGCTGTTTAATTATGTGCCATTAATGAGCTCGTGCACACTGAGCTGGGAGTGTTTGGCTGGGGTAAGGGAACCTTCCTTGGGCAGGAATCAGATTTAAGTCAAGTAAACCATAAATGGGGTGTGCCCTCCCAAAAGTGAAGCTTTCACAAGGTTGCTGGTTACAAACTAACAACTGTAAAAATTACACTGGGATGGAGACTAGGAAGTGCGTAATAATTTGTGTAATAATTTGCTGCTAACAATATTATACAACATTATAATGATTTTTAGAAGGGCTGTTTAAAATTTCAGAGGGGAAAAAATGGCTGTGACCAAACAGCCAGAGCTTGACAGCCTGTATTCTGTGTTGAATTTAAGTCACATCTTCTTCTAAAAAGGATCATAAACCTGTATTTTAATGACCCATTTAAAAACACCCAGATTACTTGTTTGCCCATCTTTCATTTGCCCAGCAACATAATAGCTGTCAGTCTCCTAAATCACAAGCCTTCCTTAGAAGACTTCCCCAGCCTGGGCTCACAGCTGGAAGCAGGACAGGAACTGGATTTGGTGCTTATTCCCCTTTTAGGAGGGTATGAATTGCACTTTTTCTGGCACTGTGTGCAGCCAGGCTTTCCAAGCAGCCCTTCTGCTGGAGTGGGATAACTCCTTTGGGATTTAGGGCAAGGCATGGATGGGCCAAAGCACGGGGAGACAGCTGAGCTCACTGCTGATCTGTGGCTTGGAGCAGGGCTGGAGCCTCAGAGAGGTGCCTGGAAAATCATTTTATTTGAATGATGCTGCTTGAAACGGCTGCAGAGTCAACAGGGAATCAGGAAGGAGGCAGAGGTGAGCTGGAATGCAGTCATGGAATTGCTGCTTGCTTTCCTCTGCCTTGGAGATGGATGGAAGAAGTCAGCCCCCCTGGAAGCACAGCTTGGATTGCTCCTCTGGAATAATGGCAGTGCTGGTAGTTGGGAGGGGAGGATTGTGAGGGGTCTCTGGAGACCCTCATATCCAACAGGATCCCCTGCAGCTGCTCCCCCAGTGCCACCTGCAGTCAGGTTTGAGATATCTCCAAGGAATCACTTTTCTTTCCATATTTCTGGCTGTGGATATTGCACAAACAGGGAGTTGTCTCTGCCTTTGGTCTGGGAGCTCTGCTTTTTTTCTCCCTGATCTCCCTGACTTTCTGTCATATGCTCCCTTTGATGTCAAAACAGCTTCTGCTCAGCTGCAGGGCTGCAGCCTCATGGTTTGAGGAGACAAAGGAAAATGTGCTGTGCACTCAGGATTGCACAAGGCTTATCCAGCTCCTTGCTGGATGGGTGATCCAGCACGTACTCATGCAAATGATTTGTGAAAAGTTAAATAGATTTTGGTGGCCATACTGCCAGTGATAGCATCCAACATTTCCAACTGGGAGCCTTGAAATGAAACGTGTGCATCAACGTGAGCCTGATTTCTGGGAGCCCAGAGCACACGTGTCCTGCCTTTCCATCCTGGAATGGCCCAGGGCAGGGAGCTCTGCTCCCATCACCCCAAGTGCCATTTGGAAAACAAAGGCAGCAGCCCAGCTGTCCATTCTTTTGGCCACATGTGTGATTAATCTCAAGTTGGAGGGAAAAAGTGAAGTTTGCCATCTGGCGAGGCTCTCTCCTGGAGCGAAGCCTCGTTTGCAGGCACTCGGTGAGGCATTGCTCATGGTGCAGTTCTGGGAATCAGAGTGGAAAAAAAGGATAACTGTGTCAGACACTAAACCTGCATAAAATAACTCATTAAAGGAACCAGTGGGAGATAGCAATGCATGAATTTTTAGAAGCGTTTCAAGACAGAAATGTGGAATTCATTTTTGATGGTATGAAATCCAGGAGAATTTCTATCCCAGAACCCCAAACCTGGACAGGCTTTGTTTTAAGAGATGTTCCCCAGACAGCACCTATTTCATTTTGTGAAATGGTAAAGAAATTATTCCAGCAGGTTTACTTCAATGTTATTTGCCTCCCTGAGTTACCTTGTGGTCTGGAGCATGGATGTGGAAGTGGAAAGCAGAGACACTTTCCCTCTTCCTTATGATTCCTTAAAAACCTGCACAGCCCTAACTGAGCACAGCCCCTGTGAAGTCATTTTGGCATCAAGCAAGAATGATGGGATGGAGCTGACACTTGTGCAGTTGGATTTATAAAAGAGGAAGCAGGAACTGGTGGCCATGAGTAAAAGTTCCAGTTGGGAAAACTGCAGCTGTGAAGAATAAACAGAGGGGGAGGGATCAGGAGACTCCCTGCAGAGATGGAGGGAGCAGGTAAATCTCAGCAGAAAAACATGACTTATAATTAAAGGAATCAGGACAAGGGGCAATGGTTTTAAACTGAAAGGGGACGTTTTGATTTGGTGGTAGGGAGAAATTGTTCCCTGGGAGCGTGAGGAGGCCCTGGCACAGGTGGCCAGAGGAGCTGTGGCTGCCCTTGGATCCCTGGAAGTGCCCAAGGACAGGGCTTGGAGTGACATTGGAGCAGCCTGGGATAGTGGAAGGTGTCCCTGCTCATGGTGGGGGTGGCACTGGATGAGCTCTGAAGCCCCTTCCAACCCAAACCATTCTGGAATTCTGTGATGGAGGAAATCAATCTAACTTTTTTTTTGCATGTCAATCTACAGCTATAGAGTACCTAGGGCGCCAGGAGGGGAGGATGGCATCAAGGTGAAGCCTTGAGAGAAGTTTTACATTTGCAACAAATTAAATTAAATTTGGTCTTGCTGTTTGGGGAAATACATAGTAATAACTGCTGACTGGAGCTACATCACTCATGGAGAACAGAAATTTCACTCAAAAAGAATAATTGAAAAAAATCCAGGGTCCTGCTGGAGGTTATATATATTTCACATAGATACAATGTGTCATTTCAATTTTCTCCTGCGTTATTTAGTAAAAGGAGAGGGGTTTTGGGGAAAAGGACCTGATGGTGGCTGTGAATTCCTCTCAGAAAACCCCAGATTTCACTGAGGGGAACAGAAACGGGGTGGAAGGAACCAATAATGTGAACATTAATGAAAAAAAAAATCCCCTTAGAAATATTTTATGCAGTTTGTAATTAATCCAGTTACGGTATATATTGGATTATTATTTTTTCCTTTCTGGCACACTTAACTCTCCAAAATTCCTGAAGGACTAGTGGTGCAGAGACCCATAAGGATGCTGTGGAGGAAAGCAGAGGCTGTTTGTGATTTCAGCCTTTTTGTGATGCACCACATCCCTCTTTTCCCTTGCTCCACTGCTGAACATTGATCCAGTTGCTGTGGATGGCATTTCCTTGGGTCAGGCTTTGTAGGGAAGCAATTTAACTTTAAATACCTTCACACCAGCCTAATGAGGGGGCTTTTTTTCTTCCCATTTGTGCAGCAAAATCAACTGCCTAACCCTGCCAGATTGATAGCTCTATGGATTGCCCTTTTCTAAAGGTGGGAATAAAACTCCTGCTTGCTTCTCTGCTGTCAGAGAAAAGAGAAATAATTCCTTAAAACGCTTATTTTATTGCAAGGTTAATCTGGTCTGCTCCCTGCATGAGGGTGGGTGGGTTCATTCTGCAATTACTGGGTTGCAACAGGAAAAGCAGTTTTTGGAATTCCCAGCCTGCTGGGATAGTTGCTTGGTTGAGTATCATCCTTGGAAGGAGCAGAAGGAGCTGCCTTGTTGATCAAGCTTATTCCAGGCCTCTCTGAAGACACAAAGGCCATTTTCCACAGAGGAGCAGGAGTCTCCTCCTGCAGCTGGCACATCCTGAGCCCCGTGTGACCCTGTGCCCTCCCTGTGTTGCAGTGACCATGCAGCAAGTGGCCAGGACAGTGGCCAAGGTGGAGCTCTCAGACCACGTGTGTGACGTGGTGTTCGCGCTCTTCGACTGTGACGGTGAGTGAGTGCCCCAGCCCCAGCCAGGCTGGGAGAGAGTCAACCCAGGGCAAGAAATCCAGGGGAAAAGGGCTCTTCTTGCCAGGCTCTTGATGCCTTGGGTTTTAGCTTATATTAGCTTTTAGATTTTTCAGGATCTCTGAAACTTTATATTAGGTGTTAGTAAGTTCTCTTCACAGGGTAGCAAGACAAAACAATTCTTTTTCTAGCTAATACCTCTATCTCTAACTGATACCCAAAAAACAGAAACAATGGTGAGGGAAAGGGGGCAAGCCAGCAGGCTGAGACTCCATAGCCTGGGGCTGTGGTTGGATAATTGACCCCAATATGTGGATGAACCAAAACTTAGAAAAGTGTAAAAACTCATGACCAGGATCCAGCTTGGATTTGATTTGGGTGTAGCCCCAGCCGGGCTCTTGCACTGCCCAAGGTGGATCCTTTCAATAAATACCAATTTTATTCCTTTTGCTCTGTCTAGTCTCAGTTCCAGCTCGGCCTTTCCAGGCAACACTCTTTGTTCATGGATCTGTGGTGATCCCCCTGCCCTTTTGGGAAGGGTATCCAAGGGTTCCCACCCTGTGAGATGTAGATCCGGGAGCACGGACGGGAGAGTTTGGTGTGGGCACTTTGCTCCTTTTTCCCCCCCACAGAACTCCAGTTTGTTTAACAAAATGAACTCTTGTGCTCCAGTGTTGGAAACGAGCCAGTCTGGGGCTTTATCTCCATAGTCCTAGACAAATGTCAGCTTAATTTTAATTAATAGCAGCTCTGTGCCTTGCTGGGAAGCTGGTGGCTTTGCAGAGGGTATGAGTGCCCTGGCGTAGTTGTTGCCACACTGAAGCACTCCTGGCTTGATTTAACGGGAGTTACTGGAGTCTTTGCCAGGTGACAGCAACTCCAACTTGGAAAGAAGGAAATTCTGCATTTGCCCAAACCTGCCAAACCAAAATCAGAGTCCTGGCTGGCACCCTGCTTCTCCAGCACAGTCACCAGCATCTGGCAGCTCCGAGTGGCAGCACTGGTGCATAAGTATGAACATGAAAAAATGTATTTAATTGTTTTATTCCTTGTTGTCCCTCTTGGTTTCAGCCCCACCTGCTCCTTTGTGCCTTTCTAAGGTCACATCACCTGTTTTATTTTCCTCTGTGCTTCAGTACCACTGTTCTAATACAATCTTCACGCCAGATGATCAGGCTGGAGATTAGAGTGAGCTGAAGTGTATCCAAATATTCAGTTTGCCTTCTCTCAGAGGAGAATCTCTTAAATATTTTGATAGCAAATCTTTGGGGGGAAAGACTCTGGTTGCCAGAGGAGTCCCCCAGGGAAGAAACCAAGTAGAAAAGCAGGCACAGACCTCTTTTTATTACTATTATTTTGTTGTTTTCACTCCATCAGTGTTTACAGACATTAAAAACCTGCAGTACTGGAGGGAAATTTGCTGATAGTTTGCTGGAATGTTGCTGCCCAGTGGCTGCACTCTGCATAACCTCATTCATCAGCTCAACAAATCTTCCCTTCTATTCCATTAGAAAAATTTGTGCACCCATAATTTCCTAAATCACTTAAAGCAGTGATTCCTGGGAGGACACAGACATTTGGTTTGCATTTGCTTTTCTGCCTCCTACAAGCATCCACAGAGTTGGGATTTAAACTCTGTGGCTCGGGAACCTTCGCTCAGAAGGATATTTTGGGAGGTGGGAGCCAAATGTGGCCTCAGTTTCTGCAGCAAAGGACACTCATGGCTGCTGCCCTTTAAAATGATAATTTCAAGGAGGTTGGTGGTGGGTCTGTGATTATTTTTCCTCCTTGTTGCAGGGAACGGGGAGCTGAGCAACAAGGAGTTTGTTGCCATCATGAAGCAGCGCCTGATGCGAGGCCTGGAGAAGCCCAAGGACATGGGATTCACACGGCTCATGAGGGCCATGTGGAAATGTGCCCAGGAGACAGCGTGGGACTTCACAGCTCCCAAGCAGCAGTAGCAGCTGGGAACAAGTCCCCCCATTCCCTGGATCAGCCCTGGCACAGCAGGGTGGCACCAGGCTCTGAAGAGCCCAGGCTGGCTGAAACAGGAGGGGTTTGTCAGTCCAAGTTAGAAATTCACGCCTGTATTTGCCTGCTGCTGGCTCCTTAATATTCCTCTCTCTCAGGAACAAGGAAAGGACTTTTACTGCCACCACCTCCACAGCGTGATGTGCCCTGCTCCAGAGCTGGACCCCAAATCACCTTTATTTAATGCTATGAAAAAATGGCATGGAAGTTATTTTGATTCTCAGACTGCTCCTCAGAAAAGCCAGGCAATTCCTGGATTTCCTGCATCCCAGACCAGGATTTCAGCCAGTCAAAAGCTCTGTGCTGCACCTGCTGCAGAAAGGCAGTTAAAAGTGGGGCAACTGGCTCTCCTGCCCTTCCTGCCTTGCACAAGCATCCTGCTGCAGGAGCTCCCTAATTGATTTCCTAAATGGAGAGCCCTCTCTGTGGGGAATTGTACTGGGAGGGGGCTGACAGGCATTGTTTGCTGTCCTCTGTAAAATACCATGTAAAGATGTTGCTCACAGCAGCCTGGCTCTGTCTCTGCATTGCTCCACATCCTCCCCCAAGGCTGGGCTGAGGCACTGAAGATGGGGTGTTTTGGAAGGGGCTGGGGAGGGAACCCCGTGACTTTCCAGAGCTGGAAAGACAAAGGGGATAAATCACTCCTGGAATACTTTGCTTCCCCAGCACAGGAAGGACATGGAACTGCTGGAGAGTCCAGAGAAAGGCACCAAGATGATCAGAGGGATGGAGCAGCTATGCCATGAGGAAAGGCTAGGAGAGCTAGGATTGTTCAGCCTGGAGAGAAACTCCAGGCTGACCTCATTGTGGCCTTCCAGTGCCTGAAGGAGATGACAAGAAACATGGAGAGGGAATATTGACAAGAGCCTGAAGTGCCAGGACAAGGGGAAATGGTTTCTTACTGCCAGAGGGCAGGGTTAGATGAGATATTGGGAAGAAATCCTTCCCTGTGATGGTGGGGAGGCCCTGCACAGGGTGCCCAGAGAAGCTGTGGCTGCCCCTGGATCCCTGGAAGTGTCCAAGGCCAGGTTGGATGGGGCTTGGAGCAACCTGGGATAGTGGAAGGTCTCTTCCCACCCAAACCATTTTGGAATTCCGTGGTTCATACAGGGATAGTGATCCTGATCAGTGCAGCTAGAGTGATGTTCCTCTGCTCCCTCATTTCCCAGCCAGATCCTGCTCCTTTGGGGTGGTTTGGGTGTGGGTCCCTGTGCTGGCACACACGTCACACCCCACAGACCAAGGTGGGAGTGCAGCTTTGGCTCTTCCTGCCTGCAGCTGTTCTTCCCTCCCTCGTGCCTGTTCCCCACGGCCAGCCTCCAGGATGTGTCACCCGTCTCTGAATTCTCTCCTTTGGAATAAAGGTTGTTACCGCCATCCCTAGTGCGACTGAATGCGGAACAATGTGAAACAGCCCCGAGCAGCCTCATCCCTCTTCAGCGTCTCCTTCTACCCGTCTCTGGCACAGTCCCCGCAGCCAGGACCTGTTCCAAAAGCAGGAAACTCGATGAGGAGGAGGATTTTAATGGGAGAGAATTCCCTTAAGGGTTAATCCTTCCCTTCCGAGAGCAGGATCTGTTGGGGTGCCGGCTGAGCCCACCCAAGGCTCGCCTCCCCGGGGAATCCCTGTCTCTCCGCACAAAATCCCGCTCCCTCCCTGCGCCGTCTCGGTTCCCCAAAAATCCTCCTCCGGCCCCGCCCGGCTGAGGGCAGGACTCTGTGACGTCATCGATCCGCGCCCGGCCCCGCCTCTCCGCCCCCCGCCCGGCCGCCGCCGCCATGGAGTCGAACCGGGACGAGGCGGAGCGGTGCATTAGTATTGCGCTGGCCGCCGCCAAGGCCAACCAGCCCGACAAGGCCCGCCGCTTCCTGGAGAAGGCGCAGCGCTTGTACCCCTCGCAGCGGGTCCGCGGTGAGCGCCGGGCCGGGGGCGCGGCGGGAGGCCCAGGGGAGCGCGGCCTGCGCGGCCGCCGCCGGGCCTGACCTCTCACCCTCACCGCGCCTGCGCAGTGCGCGCGGGGCACGCCGGGAAAGCGAGTTCCTCGGGAGTCCCCGGGGGTGTCCTGGGGTCTCGGGCTGCGGTACCGGCTGGGACTGGGTCTCTCCTGAGGCCGGGTACCGATGGGCTGGGACCGGGTACCGCCGGCTCTGTCCCTAGCGGGGGCTCCCAGTGAGGAAGGGGCTGGGAAGGGAAGGGGGACCGGCTCCGCGCTGCTGTGGGACCCCTGAGCCGCGGACACAACACGCGCTGCTGGTGGAGCAGCGCTGAGGGGAGGGAAGGAGCTTGGCAAGGCGTGTGAGAAGTTCTCGGGAGGCTGCGAAAAGCCCTTCTCCTCCTTTCCTATTTCTCTTCTCCTTTTCCTATTACACTCCTTCTCCTATTCCTCTTCTTCTTCTCCTCCTTATATTCCTCTTTTCCTATTCCTCCTCTTCCTCTCCTATTCCTTTCCTCCTGTTTCTGTCTCTGTCTCTCCTTCTGTTCCTTTCCTCCTCCTCCCGTTCCTCTCCTCTTCCTGTTTTTCTCCTCCTCTTATTCCTGTTCCTCTCCTCCTCCCATTCCTCCCCTCCCTCTCCTATTCCTCTCCTCCCTGTTCCTGCATTCCCCCTCGTATTCCTTCTCCTCCTAATTCTCCTCATCTCTTCCTCTTATTCGTCCTCTTCTCCTCATCCTTCCTCTTTTCCTCCTCCCATTCCTCCTCCTCTCCTCTTCCTGTTCCTCCTGTTCTCATCGTATTCCTTCTCTCCCTCTCCTATTCCTCCTCCAGCAGTTGCCCACTGCTTGCAAACAGCCAGGCCGTGGCTGAGCTCACACTCACACATGCATAACAAAATAATCCTCCTCGAAGACTTTCTGCCAGATTTATGTTCGTTTTCATAATTTCCTGAAAGCTTTAATTTCTATGGGAAGTGGTTTGTGAAAGCAGCCAAACACAGTTCTTTCCCTGCATGTTCTTACATTGCAGAATATTATGCAAAGGGCTGTAGATTTAATTTTTTTGTTTGTTTTGACCTCATCTGAGTTTGGATGCTTTGGCTGAGCTTTGCAGCTTGTTTGTCCCAAGGCCTCCTGTAATCCTCTTTTTGGTTGCACCAGGCCTCTTCCCGCTGCCTCAAAGTGGGTGTGGTGTGGTTTTCCTCTCCTCCCTTTCATTCAGAATTTATACTTTGGTGAAATTGCTGGATAGAAAAAGTGACGTTTGGAAGAAAGCAGAGGCCGGGGGGGCAGCAGGGCGGGTTAATGTTAAACACAACGTGCTAATTTGTGGCAAGTTTCTCATGCAAGGACCCTTTGCTCGATGTCCTGCTGGATCTGGAGTTGAGAAATGCTGCCAGAGATCCCACGGTGGTCACTGAGTCTCTGAGGAGCTCCTGGGAAATCTCTTTCCCAGGAGTTACTCGGGGTTTGGCAACACTCAGAGACGTGGCCCTTGCGCAGGCGATGCTGCAAACCCTGACCCTGGCTGGGCTTTTCGGGATCAGGGAAGGGTTTTGCAAGGGAGTTGCAGCAAAAATCTCATGTGTCAGGGCACGTTGGCAGAAGCACAGTCAAACAATGGTCACCTTTAAGTGGGAGTTGGGGAAAATTTATCAGAAGTTGGGCAGATGTTGGCCAATAAGGGAGGAAAAGTGCTCCATGGCACATGCTGGGGAGGAACTGAGTTGGCAGAACTGAAACTTAATTCTACACTCTCTGCTCCAGGAAGTCCTGAATTCCTGCTGTGCTGGGGCTGCATGGAGGATGCAAAAAGGGACAGGTTTAGGGCTGTAGAAAAAAATGGGACTGACCTGTGGCCATCTGTGGATTTCTGTGGTTGGGTTTGGGAAATGCACTTTGGGCAGCAGGGGAGGTGGGAGATTCTGCCCCTCTGCCTCTGTGCTCAGGTGAGATCCTACCTGCAGAGCTGGCCCAGCACAGGAGGGGCCTGGAGCTGCTGGAGAGAGCCCAGAGGAGGCCACCAAGTTGCTGAGGGGACTGGAGCACCTTCCCTCTGGAGCCAGGCTGGGAGAGCTGGGGCTGCTCAACCTGGAGAAAAGAAGGTTGTGTGGAGACCTCACAGCCCCTTCTAGGATCTGAAGAGGCTACAAGAAAATTTGAGAGGGATTTCATCAGGAACTGGAGTGGCAGGACAAAGGGAATGGCTTCCCACTGCCAAAGGACAGGGTTAGATGGGATATTGGGAAGCAATTGTTCCCTGGAAGGGTGGAGAGGCCCTGGCACAGGGTGCCCAGAGAAGCTGTGGCTGCCCCTGGATCCCTGGAAGTGAACAAGGCCAGGTTGGATGGGGCTTGGAGCAGCCTGGGATAGTGGCAGGTATCCCTGCTCATGGCAGGGGATGAAGCTGGATGGGCTTTGAGATCTCTTCCAACCCAAACCAATCTGGGATCAAAATCTCCTGGTACACTGTAGGGAACTAAGCCCAAAGCAGCAGGAAGGGGGGTAGGTGGGGGAACAGCCTCGTGAGGTGAAATTTAAAATCACCTGGCAGATCACTCCAGGTTTGGAAGGAGCAAAATCGAAGACTGTAATTCAGTGAACACTGAAACATTGGGAATATGAGGGAGGGAAGAATTTATTTTCTTAAAATGAATTATTTTTAAATTCGTGGAGCCCCCAAGCCCCAAAAGTTCATCCAGTGAGTTACTGCTCCTTAGCCCACTGTCCTTTTCATCCCTCATCCTCTATTGGCTTTTGGATTAGCGAGTGGATTTTTCTGCCCCCTCCAAGTGCTGGGGCCAGATAGGATATCTTGGCTCATCTCTTGGCCTGCAAGTGTTGTTTGCACTTGCCTAAAGAAGGTGATAACCCCCATAGTGCAAGGTCTGTGGTGTGCAATCCATGGGAGGAGGTGGAACGTCCTTCCCAGTTCTAGGGTCTGGATGAAGGACTGCAGGCTCAGGATACTGGGGCCTGTGTAAATATCTTTGGCTGGGTTTCACTGTAGCATGTGTGGCTGTTCTTTTTAATGGGGGTGAAGAAATCAGTCTGATGCTTGGTTTAAAAAGCAGTTTTAAAAGGTGCCATGTAGCTTCCAGGGAAATGCATGATGGAAAGATGCTTGGAGCCTTCCTCCATTATTTCACCTGGGTGGTTAGGCCAGGCCTGGATGTTTGTCCCCTCTTGGCTGGAAAGGGTGGAAGACAGTGCCTGAGCCTTGCAAGGAGGAAAAGCAAAGGGAAGGTGGATTTATACCCAGCAGTAACTGAGAGGGAAGATGATTTCACAGCTGCTCCGGATCCGTAGGTAGCGGCTGGAGAACAAAGCGCCCGTGTGACTCGTGTGAAGAGCTGGCAGCCAGCAGTGCTGCAGCTCTGTCCCCGAAAGGGGAGTGTCCCCGTGGGATTGGCAGCCCACAGAGTTATTTTCTGAGCTCTCTAAGGATATGGCATTGTCACATCGCTTCCCCAGCACTGTAGGCTCTCAAAGGCAGGAGATGAAGAAGAGTAATACACTTTAGAACGTGCTAGAGGACAGATTTGGACATGCTTAGCTGTCAAGGAGAGATGGAAAGGAAAAGAGGACAGGGATGCACTGCTTTGCTGATCTGCTGTGGCTCCTGGACTGTCTGCCTGGGTGGTCCTGGGGTCTTTATGGAGGTTGTGTGTGTTGGGAGAAGCAGAATATCTTCAGGAGTAGCCCTCACACCTGGGTGAGAAGCAGCAGGAGCTGAAAGATTGCATGGGAGGAAAGGCGAGGGTCTTCATGGGGAAGGATGAGAGGGTCTTGGGAAGGTGGCAGAGATGAAGAGGAGTCTCTTCATAGGAGAGCTGGAAAGGCAGGTTGAGCTTGGTGCTTCCTCCTCTATGTGTTTTTTTTCTCTCGTTTCAGTTCTGCTTGAGTCACTCAACAAGAACGAGCAGCCGGCCAATGGCCAGTCCCAGTCCAAGGAGTCCACAAACCCTCAGTTCAGGAAAATGAGTGGAGAGTTCCCATCAGCCAACGGAGAAGCTGGGGGGGAGGCCCCCAAGGGCTACACTCAGGACCAGCTGGATGCAGTGAAGAGGTTTGTGCACAGCTCTCAGGGGCATTTGTTTGACTTTATCCCATGGTATCCGTCTGCTTTTCTTAGTATTTTAAAGATTTCAGCTTTGAACCACATGGAATAGTGTTAAGAACATGCTCAGGGGGATTTATAGCTCCAGCAGCCCTGGTAGGCAGCTGGGTTGGGTCTGCTCATTTTCCAAACCCTGTTTCAAGCTTCCCTTTATTCCTTTCTCCCATTTGCCGATCCTGGAAGCTGAAGGACTGAACTGAAGGTGCAGTCACTTGGTAAACTTTGTTTAAGGTTATGGGCATGGCCTGAATTGTGCAAGAACCTCTCCAAGTGGCTGGCAGAAACGTTTGTTATGTCATCCACTTCTCCAAAAACCCAGCATGCTGGATTCTGTCTCATCATGTGATGAGCAGAAGCCTCGGCTGGGCTGAGTGTGCCCAGGAAGAACTGGGCTGCACACTCTGGGCTGCTCCCTCCTTCCTTCTCTGGAATTCAGCTGATGCAAGTTTTAGATCTGGGAATTAGCTGAGGAGAGAGTGATGGGGGGGAAAGGCCAATGTTCTTCAGGTGCTGTAGTCCTTCCCAAACAGCCTCCAACACGTGAACATGATGAATGTGAAGTTTATTTGCCAATCACATTCCTGTGTGTGTCTGAGGAGAGGCCCTTCCACCTCCACTGGCCCGACTTGTTCTGTGCTGGTCCTGCCAGCACAGCCAGAGTGAGTTGGTGAAAACAACTGGGTCACCCTCTGAGGAGCAGGGGCTGAGTAATCCAGAGATCCCTGAGCAACATCCATCAAAACTGTGCTGCCTGGAAAGTCTCACAGCTGACAAGCATTCGAGACAAGGAGGTCTTCACTCCTGGAACTCAGTGTCCCTGTTTGCTCCCCTCTCCCCTGGCAGGGTAAAGCAGTGCAAAGATTACTATGAAATTCTGGGAGTCAACAGAGAAGCTTCTGATGAGGATCTGAAAAAGGCCTACAGGAAACTGGCCCTGAAGTTCCACCCGGACAAGAACCACGCACCGGGGGCCACGGAGGCATTCAAAGGTAAAGCCAGCTCCAGATTTGTGGTTTGCCCCCAACTCTCACTGAGCTGGGCTTGTGAAAACCCTCAAAAACAACCCCATGAGTCAGGCAGAGTGAAATAAAGCTGCTCTTTGTGAAGTTGCCTCCATTCAGAGCTGGTCGTGTCATGACCAAAGTATGAGCTTAGAAAAATAAACACGGGTTGGCACGGGTAGGATTCACCTCTGTTGGCTGGGTAAGGAGAAGCCTTCCTTCTCCTTCTCCCAGCAGCCCTTCCCTGTGTGTTGCTCCAACCTCCTGCCTCACTGCTCAGGAGGGAATTGTGTCAGGATTAACCCAGTTAACTTGTGCAGCACCAGAGGGTTTCACCAATCCTTCAGGAGAAACATCCTAGGAACGACCCCGACCGTTCGTGGATGGAAACCCCAAGTGGAAGTTTCTAGAGTGAAACTGCAGCAGCCATACAAGTGAGCCCAGCCAGAACTCAGAAAAGGAGCTCTAGTTCCTGCTGCAAAGAGCCCAATTCTCAGAGCCTCTTCATAAATACACCAGGGATGTTTCCTGGGTAATAAGAGACCTTAAAATTGGAGTAATTTTCCAAGAGAGATACTATTGCTTGGAACATATAATCCCATTTTCCCCTACAAGCTGTGGAAGTTTGATTATTATCATTAAGCTAAACACAGAGCTCCTTGGTTGCAGTCATACAGCACTGGTTTGGAAACCATTTAAATAGTCTGATTCTGGCCTCTTTTTAGAAAGAAATTCTTTACTCAAGCCCTGGCACAGGCTGCCCAGAGAAGCTGTGGCTGCCCCATCCCTGAAAGTTTTCTAGGCCAGGTTGGACAGGACGTGGAGCAACCTGGGAAATTGAAATGTCTGTGGCAGGGGGTGGAATGAGAGGGTCTTTAAGGCACCTTCCACCCCAAAGCTGCCTGATTTTTGGGAGTGAAGTGCATGAGACCTTTGCTGGAGCAGGGAGCAGGGCTGGCCTGGTGTGAGTTACAGTATTGAGATGAGCTCCTCACAGACGCAAATTCAGCAGTAAAAGTCTTAGGTAAGGTTTGTTCAAGCCTTTTAAGACTTCAGTCCTTCCCTGATAAGTGTTAGCAAAGAGTGGCTGACCCCCAGCTACTTGGGAAGGCCTGTGCTGGTGTGGGGGCAGATGAAAGGGCATCTGCACACAGGTATCAGCTCTGCCTGTGCAGAGCTGCTGCTCCACAGCTCATCCTTGGATCTCTCAGTGGCCAAAGGCAGGTTTCCTCACCTGGAATCTTGAATAATGATGTTTGCCCAAGGCTTTGGCAGGAGTTACGTGCCAGAAGTGGAGCGTTAAGCAAAGTGCCCTTTATCCCCCACTGCGGGTTATCTCCTGCAGGCCTTGCCTCCATGGCTTCCTGTCCTTCAGCCCCTGAGATGAGCTGAAGTCCACCTGTGTGGTTCCAGAGGGTGAAGGGGGAAACGTGCCCTGCTGTGAGGATATGAGTTAATTTTTCCTTATGTTGATGTATTAGCTGGAGTCTTGGCATTCGCCTTCCCTGTGACGGCTGATAAGGTGCTGCGTCTTGTGCTGAGCCCGTGTCTCAGTTTACAGTTCCAGCTGGCTGCAGGCTGTCTCGTGGCAGATCTGCATCATTACCTGTCTGCTCTTGGAAAAAGCCTTGAGCCTGGCTACGTGGAGCTAAAATCCTGCTTTGGAATGAGGCATTTCTTGGGCTTTGTCAGCACAAAGTCAGTGAACAAACCCTGAACCGCTCTGTTGTTTTTGCTTCCCTTGTTCTTTCCAGCTGTGTGGTTGATAGACTCTGAGTCAGTCCTTGTCCACTAGCTTCCCTGCCTGGCTCTAGAAATGTTTGCTCTGGGTGCACTAATTATAACCAAGAAGGAGAAGGAGTTTATTGACATTACATCCTCTGCCCACCAAATCTCCACTCCAGGAAGAAGCCATACACCTCCATCTTTCCATGGGGAAAACGTTGAATCTTAGAGCTGATCTCCTCCAAAAGGGCACCTTATCCCCCTTCTCTCACTTTTCCATCCCTTCTACCCCTGACTTTTAGACACCAGGCAGCCACTGCCATGGGCATTTTGGGTCCTTGTGACGCAGGGAGGCCTGGGGTGGGTTGGCACAGAGGGTAGTGGGAAGCTGGAATGTGTGGAGAGGTGAGTGCAGAAATAGGAGGGTGGCAGGCAGACATTCTGGGGAAAGGGCTCAAATTCCTGAGGCTGGAAGGAGGGGGACACAGAGACCTGGCAGGGGTTTAGTTCCAGTACATTTCCAGCCTCACAGGCACTGGTTAACAGTCCTTGTAATTATGCACCTTACATGTGGCATCTGGAAGTACTGAAACTCATAGCTGATGGATGCAACTTCTGGCTAATGTTTCCTTAGCAGCTTTTATGGAAAGTTTTAAAGTCTCTTTCAGGGATTTAGCCCGTATTTAAATTCTTTGCAGTTCTGGTTTTAGACTTTGACATTCAATTCCCTTAATGCCACCTTTGAATAAAATTTGTCAACTAAAATTTTATTTCCCTACACAGCTGCCTACAGCTGAAGGGTTTCTCTGAGGACATGCACCAAATCCTTATCGGTCATATCATAACTTCTTCATTTGAATTAATTAAGGAATTCTTTGCTGAGCGTGGTTTCCTCTTGTCTGGATTTGCCTGAGACGCGTGCCAGGTACCTGGTGATAAAACCAAAGCTGAGGCTCTTGGTTTGTAGGACGAGAAAGGCAAATCCTGGCAGTTTGCAGGGCTGCAGGTGGGAGAAAGGAGCTGATTGCTTCCTCGTTTTCCATGTCACAGCCATCGGGAACGCGTACGCCGTGCTGAGCAACCCGGAGAAGAGGAAGCAGTACGACCAGTTTGGAGACGAGAAACTCAACCCCACCCGCCACGGGCACAGCCACGCCGACTTCCACCGCGGCTTCGAGGCCGACATCTCCCCCGAGGACCTCTTCAACATGTTCTTTGGGGGTGGCTTTCCCTCTAGTAAGCACCTTAAACCTTCATTTCTTGTGGGGGATGCCTCATCCTTTTGGCGTTGGGGTTTATTGGGCTGTGCAAGGCTTGGTGAGGGGCAGTTCAGCTTCACCTCCAGTTTCTTAAATGGTTCATCTTCGGAGAACTCAGCGACCATCAGAGCTGCCAGCCAGCCTCGGGTGTTTGTTTGCATGCTGGCAGTGTCAGCTGCTGTTAGATTGGGTTGAATGCTAGAACAAAAAGTGGTTTAAGTGTCGTTGTGAAAATAATCCTGGTTTAAGGAAGGCTTTTCTGCCTGGTGGTTTTGGAATTTAAATCTTCTTATCAGAGCAAACTCTGGTAACACCTGGGCCTTGTTCTTCATCTCTGCCTGCTCTGCCGTGCAGCTGGAACAGGTTCTCCAAGATCAGTGGCCGCTTCCTTCTCTCCCCTGTGTCCCATGATAAAAAAGGAAAATAACATTTCTACAGCATAATTTAGACCTTTTGAATTGAAAGATAAATCCTGTCTGTCCAGAGTGCTGATCATGGCCTGGGGAGCAGGAAAGAATCTGTTCCTTTACTTGCTCCAAAGGCACAGATTCCATGTCAGGAGAAGGGTATTTTGGAAGATTCCTTTGCATTTGTTGCAGTCATATCTGACTGGAAATGGGAACAGGGCTTTTTGACCTCTGTGGACCATCTTGGAAAAAAAAAATCGGTTTCAGTTAAGAAATTTCACTCTGGTAGCTCTTTCCTGTCTGCAGTCTAAGCACTAGCACCCCAACACCAGTGACTCAAAGGCATCTGGAAGCCTTTTGCAGCATTTGTGCTCTGCCTGGCAGAGAGGCCAAGCTACTCCTGCAAAAGCAGCATGTTGCTATTTTCGCTCAGTCTCTTTTTCCCTTTCCTCCAGTCCCAAGAGAACTGAGGGCTGCTCTCTCAGCCCAGATCCCTTTGCAGCTGTAGCTTTGACATTTAAAACAAGACCTGGAAGAGCTTTGTTTGCAGGGTGGGAAAGACATCAGAATTCTGTTTGTAACTGTTTTTCATCTAGTCCATCAGAAGGGAGAAGCTCTGTGCAAGGTGTTCCCTCTCTGTAGCTGGCCCTGCTTTGGGCAGGGGGTTGAAATCTCCTGAGGTCACTTCCAGGCTGAGTTTTCATATGATCGTGCAAAACCCTACAGCATTGTAATCTCTGTGCCCACTCTGCACTCAAACCACCTTAGGAATACTCCTGTTTCAGCTGGTGTCATGGATCATGGCCACCTTTTGTGGTCCCTCCCTGGCCGGCCAGCAGCACCTTCCACACTGTAACTTTGGTGTAAGAATTTCCTTCTTTTTTTTTTTTCCCTTCAGGTAATGTTCACGTGTACAGCAATGGCAGGATGAGATACACCTACCACCAGAGGCAGGACAGGCGGGAGCACCAGGGGGACGTAAGTGAGAAACACACTGGGATCTGGGAGGCTGGAGGTTTTCCCAGCACATCACTGGGAGCTGGTTCCTGTGGCTGGCTTGTGAAACAGTCCTGCTTGTTGCCACCCCCCCCCAGACAGAAAGCTGGAGTCAGAGTTAGAGCTGTCGTCTGGGCAGAGCCAATTTTATTGTAAAAAAGCAAACAAGAGCTTCCTGAGTATTTTTTTCTCAAGCTTTAAGGTGGAACTGAAGGGAGCTCAGGAGGTGAGGGAGAGGGGGAATTGCCTTCATCCATCCAGCACTGAAAAGGGGAAAAGGCCATCCATAAAACCAATCCTGCTCACTAGCTGGCTCTTAAAAAACAAACTGTGGGCATGAGGCTTTTGGAATTCCCTCCCAAGGCTCCCCCTGGCAGTCCCCTCTGCCTGTTGTCACATCCTGAGAAGGGCCAGTGGGGTTGGACCTTCAGAGTCACACTGTCCTGTGGGCTGCTGGGCTCCCCCCCAGCTATTTTGGGTTACTCCCTGTGAAAAGCAGGAGAGAGGAGGTTGTGTTAGAGCACTGGGAGAGAGGGAGAGGGATGCCCATGGGATCCTTGTCCAGCTGTATGGGTGGCACTCCACTGTGTGTTTCTGTTCCCTCAGGGCGGCCTGGGGCTGTTTGTCCAGCTGATGCCCATCCTCATCCTGATCATCGTGTCTGCTCTCAGCCAGATGATGGTGTCCAGCCCACCCTACAGTTTGAGCCACAGGCTGTTAGTACCCATTCCTCTAAAATCAACCTACATGGGGAGGGGGTGGGCTCTGGGGGGCTGTGGTGGGGCAGGGATCTTGCCTTCCTTCTTCCTGGCTTTCTTTGTCTTTTCTGCTTTATCTCCTGACCCCATTGCTCCTGCTGCCAGTGAAGTCTTTGTGGTTCTCAAGCAGGTGTGAGATCCAAGATGCAGGGAAAGTTGGAGGGTGCTCACTTCCCTAATGGAGAGATTTCGTGGTCAGGGACCTTCTGCAGTCCATACTCACAGCTGTGTCTGTCATGGGAAGGGACAGACAAAATGGTTTGGGGAGGCTGTGGGCCAGCACCGAAATCCCATATGGAACAAACTGAGGTGTAGAGTTCGAGTGTGAAAAACAAAAGCCATGTTCTCCATGAAAGCCGTAGTACAATGCAGTAGAGGAAGAGGATAAGGAATAAAAGACACTCCCAGAGAAATCCCCTGATTCTGAGCTCTCATCTTGCCAGGAAATAGCTTTGGCCAGGCATTGAGGATACGAAAGTAGAACTGCTCTGTTCTAGATCCTGTGGAAATGCCCTGATCTGCTCCCTCTGGTGACTAATGGAATGTGTCCTTATTCTTAGTCACTTTGCAGAGCTAACAAAGAGTGGGAAAACAGGCTTGATTTCTGTCTGCTTGCATCATTCTTGGCAAAAGCCTAATACATGTTCAGTGTGAGCTCCTTATGTGCACTTAGAGAGGGCAGCCTGAGGTTCCTGCCTGTTTTCTCAGGTAGCAATGTTTGCCCTTTATCATAGAATCCCAGAAGGCTTTGGATTGGAAGAGACCTTAAAATTATCTTGTTCCACCCCCCTGCCATGGCCATGGACACCTCCCACTAGACCAGGTTGCTCCAAGCCTCATCTAACCTGGCCTTGAACAATCCCAGGGGAGGGGCTTGATGTTAAATGCTATAAAACCCAGCTTAGCTTTCAGATGCAGAGTAAAGACTGTGACATTGGTGCTTGGGACCAAAAGTTGGGGTGGTTTTGGCACAGTTAAGGGTTATTCTGAGAGGGTGAAGGGTGTTGAGCTGTGATTTCCACAGCTGGTATTAGCATTGTAAAACCAAGCATTATACACATACACCAGTTTGGTTTGTACTGGTGACGAGTGTGTGGGGTGAGAAGACATTGGAGGGAGGGCAGCATTTAAGTGAGCAGGGATTTGTCTCCAGCCTTGCCAGCTGCCAGAGGAAGCCATCCCTGAGCCCCAGATGTTCCTCTGCTGCCCCATTCCCTGTTCCCTGTGCTGTCCCTGTCTCTGCGTGCTCAGGTAGCAGCAAGCAACCCGATTTCCAAGCCTGGATTTGCACAAGGGTGGCAAATGAGCTCATGCAGTCCTCCCACGGGCTTCCCGAGCAGCCAGGGTGTTGGAGCTGGAGTGAGGCGGTGCGGTACCGGCAGGAGGAGCTGCTGGATCACTGAGTGCCAGCTCCTCTGCCGGCTGTGAAGGGAAAGCTGTGCCTGAGCCCAGCCAGCAGGGCAACAGAAGCTTTGAACCAGGAGGTTTAAATGCCACATCTCCATAGTGAAGCTGTCACTGGGGAGGGCAGAGTCCTAAAGAACCACTGTTACCTTTGTAAATCTCTTCCAAAAGGGATCTTCCTGCTGGAAGAGCTGTCTGGCTGATTGTTACTGTTCAGTAACACCTCATGGAATTGGCCTGACATAATTGCATGTCTGACTGCAGGTGACAGGTTTCGTGTGCCCTGATTTTCATGCCTCACACCCCAGTGTGCTGCTGCAGCCCTGCCATTCCAGTCCTTCTCCTGTGAGGCCATACTCTGCAGTCATCTTTATCCAAGTGAAGATTTGGGAGAGCTTAGGGCTCTGTCTTGACAGGGAAAATAGTGAGCTTGGCTTTTTCCAGGCTGCACTTCTGCCTTGAGAAATCCCAGCAGAGCTCTGTGCTCCTGTTCAGTCCATTCTGTTCCCAGCGCTGGGCTTTGGTGAAATGTGCAGGAGTCTTGGGATCTCACGTGTAAACTCTGATAACAGACTGAAGGGTGAGCTGGATGAGTTAATGTTTATACCTGGCTTAAGAATCAGGCTGGCTTTCAGTGCAGCAGCAGCTGGTATTTATTATGGGGAGCTTTGGGCATGTATCCAGGTCGAGCCGTTCCTGGCAAATCCAGCATTTGGGCCCAGCTCCTGTGTTACAGCTCACACACACACCCTAGGGAGGATCTCTACGTTTGCTGGGGTGTCAGGGGAAGCAAGAGCAGGGCTTTGTCTGAAATGCAAATCCACAGGGCCAGGGGAGGAAGAGATTTCCTTCTGGAAAGTGCTTTCTGTGCTGGTTAATGCAGGCCAGGGCACGGAGCGGGTCCCGTTTTGTGAACGGAAGAAATTACAGATTTAATAATCTAATGAAAAGTCCAGGAAACATTTTATTTTAAATGGGTTTAGGCCCTGGGCAATGTCTTGGAGTTATGTCTGTATTCAGAGTTCTGCCCACCTTGCTGGAGGCCTGGCAGCTTCTCTCTCCCTGTGCTGGTGAAATGCTGCTCCCTTCCAACCGTCCAAACCAGTGGCTGGTTAGGGGTGAGGGATTTGGAATCACATCACCTGAGCTGGGGGCTTTGCTGTGCCCTTCAGACGTGTCCTACACTGATGTGCTCTTGTCCCTGCACCAGGTCTGTGGGTCACACACACAGGAGGGTCACAGAGCACTTGAAAGTCCCCTACTACGTGTCCGAGAGCTTTGCCGAGGAATACACGGGCACGAACCTGAAGAACGTTGAGCGGAGCGTGGAGGACGACTACATAGCAAACCTTCGGAATAACTGCTGGAGAGAGAAGCAGCAGAGTGAGTACTGAGGGGTCAGGAGCTGCTCCATGGGGTGGCTTTGGAAAGCTCTTTGACTGAGGACTAAGTCGTGCTAAAGTTACACTTTAACACGGTGCCAGCGCATTTCCTGTGTTGTTGGCTTTGTTCTTTTCAGTCTATGACTTCATGACAGGCCCGGCATGTGGAGGTTTTTTTGTTTTGTTTTGCTTTTTAATGCTGCTGCAGAACTGGTCAGACAAGAGTTGTGCCCCAGAGATTCCCCTGCCATGTCAGCAGGATACCTCTGATTCCCAGTGGAGGGGGAGCATAGAATCTCTGGGATCTCTGTGTAATATTTCAGTTGGTCTGGGACAGTGTTGCCAGGTCTGCTCCCCTTGGTATCACGCGTCCCACATCCCACCCCTGCTCCCAGGGCTGTGGGGGCTGCCGTGGCAGATGATCCAGCCAGACATCCTGGCAGCAGAGGGTGGTGGGGGCAGCGAGTCCAGGGGCAACCTGTGTGCTCTGGCTGCTGTGATGGTCACGGCTCTGGGGTAGGATTTCAGCATTGGAATGCTGGAGGGGCTGTGATCCCTGGGCAGTGCCCTGCTGGGGTAGCCTTTGTGTGGGCTGCCCATGCACCTCGTGGGACCGGAGACGGGTTCCCTTGGCTTTTCCCGGGATGGATGAGCTGTCAGCAGCTCTTACGCCCATCCTGTCTGAAGGGCGGGGGGCATTTCCTCATCCTCCTCCTTTGCTTCACATTGGGCAGCTGGAGGTGCCTCCTGTTCCCAGCAGAGCCATGGGGGAGCAGGGCCTGGCCCCGGGGGAGTCTTTTCCATAGGGCATTCCTGATGTTGGGCTTTTCCCTTTGCAGAGGAAGGCTTGTTGTACCGGGCACGCTACTTCGGGGACACGGATCTGTACCAGCGGGCGCAGAAGATGGGCACCCCCAGCTGTAGCAGACTGTCAGACGTCCAGGCCTCCCTGCACTGATAGTCCCAGCCCAAGTACGAGCAGGGAACCCATAGTGCTTTGATCACTGAGATCCCTGATTGAGACACAGCCCTCCAGGAGTCTCCTCGGGGTGCACACGTGCTGGCCTCCCCTCCGACGAGCGCTCCCTCGTTAATCAGGAATTGATTTGGTTTCGTTTGCATGTTGGCACCCTCGGCTCTCTCCAGGCTCCCTGTTTTCTCTGGCCTCTAGGAACAGGGCAGAATCCCTTGCTGGGGTTGGAAGTTTTTTACGTTTTTTACAGCCCCCACATTTTAATGAACCCTTGGTTTTTGGTTGCTTTGTTGCCTGTTTTACTGGGGAAGCCGTTTTCCCTGGCACGTGAAGCGACACGGTGACAGGGAATGGAGTCCCACCCAACAGATGTTCCTTGTCCCCCCTCCCCTGGCCTTCCCATTCAAGGAGAACAAAGCAAATGTTCCCAGCAGGTTGTAGAAGTAACTTACTGGGTTAAACTGGCAGTCAAAGTAAAAGCAGCTGGTGGGGGGTGGTCTGGAAGATTTGGGGGTTGGAGAGCCCGGATAAGGCTTGTGAGACTGGATGTGCTGGGAGAACTGCATCAAAATAATGAAAAAAAATTGCCACAGGGTTTAGAGTCCTTTTCCTGCATAAATTTTTGGGCTGATTTCGCCTACCAGCTACTGCTGGGCTGGCTGTGAAATGTGCAGATCCCACTACTCAAAAATTATCTGAGCACAGGATTTGTATGGAAAAACCCCTGGATGAAGCTTGTCCCAGGTGTTGTGTGGACACCGTTCCAGCTCACAGGGACTCCTTGAGGATTGAGCTGCTTGATTTGCAGTTTTGGGCAATCTGAAAGTTTGGTCTTTAAAGCAAATCCTCCGAGTATTTATTTTTTTTTGGGTGTATCCTGGTTTTGGATCCGTTCTTATCTTGATCAGCCCACTCTCTCATTTGGATGACTGCGCCTCTTCTGGTGTTAATTACCTGCTTTTCTTTAATTCCTTCCCTGCACCCGCGGTCTGGAAAGAGCCTGGAAAAGCTGCTGCCTGTGCTGTGGGGTGGGGAAGGAAAGGGGAGTCACCGATTGTCCGGAGGCTGACACCGCTGCCGCTTTTGTTCCCAGAGCGTCAAAATGCCTGAAGACTTTTGGGAAAGTGCACTGAGCCGAGGTGACAGACTTTGCTATTTAAAAAGAATCGAACCTTATCTCAAAAATGGAATTGGAGAATTAGCAACGCACAACTGCCCCTCTTTCTTCTCTCTGCCCCTCTCTGAAGACTGCAGGCAGTGCTTGGGACAGGAAATCCAGCTCTCAGTCTTCCTCCCCCCACTTCCAGGATCCCATAAGGATCCCACAGCCTCTGGAACAGACACCCAGAGTGTAAAATAACCCAAACTAACTGCAGAAGCTGTGAAGCAGAAGGAGACCCTTCACTGCTGCCAATGGAGAGAGAAGTGGGACAATTTGTTGATAAAAGAAGACACTAAAGAGAAAGAAAAGAAAATATAATCTATTTAGCATTAATTTATAGCTGTATATATATTATACTTTTAAACTATGCAGGGGTTGGATGATTAAATTATTTTGGTTTCTGCCCATTTTGGGGAGCAGGGCAGCAGGAAGCCTCTTCCCAGGGTGTCTCTTTCCTGCCTGGAAAACAAGAATCCCTTTGCAGTTGCTGTGCTTTGCTCACAGGGAGGACGGTCTGCAGACGGGGACGTCCATACACCTGCTCTTGGGGTTTTGATAAAACCAAATCCCAAACGTGCAGGGGGTCCCAGAGAACAGGGGGAGGCTGTGGCATGGATTTGCAGCGTTGGCAGAAGCCGTGGGGTCAGCAGAAGCGCTCGGGATGGGAAGGATTGTCCTGGATGGATTTTGCTCGTCAGTCTTTGGTTTGAATTTGTGCACGTAACTCCTTTTTCTGCCGAGTCTGCTGGAATTCTGCCTGGTAATCAGGGCTTTCCATCAGCCTGGCCCTTTGTTGGGAGGTTTTGTGTGTGTCCCACACTCGGGGTCCTCAGCCATCCACCAGGTGCAGCCTGGTCCTGGCCTTCAACCCTGCCTCGTGTTTCCTGGAGGACACCTGGAAAATGCCACAAATGCACGAGGAACAAAGCATTCTGCTGGGGGAGATCAGGGGCTGTCTGATCTGCCCTCTGCCCTCCCTCACCACAGGCAGGACTGGTGTGAGGCTGCTCCAGGTGAGGAGCCATCTCTTGGAAGCAAATCCAGCATGAGCAGAGCCACCTCCCGTGGAATAAACTGGATTTTTTTCTTTTTTTTCTTTTTTTTTTTTTTTTTTCTGCTCTGCAGCTCATTTGTGTCTAAAGACATTTCCAGTGAAAATCATCCCCTGGCATGGTCAGGGGGGTGAAGTGGGAGCACAGCAGCTCCCGGGTGGGCTGGCAGAAGTGGTTTCATCCCGTTGTCCTTAGGAATCCGTGCACTCTGTCTTGGCTGTTTATTTATTTTGTGAAATCCCAGCCTCCTGTTGGCTGCAAGCCCTGTTATCCCACAGCCACCATGGCTTGGACCTGATTTTAAGGGGTTTTATCTTTTTTTTCTTTTTTTTTTTTTTAATGGTTCCTCCACCTTCTGAAGAAATGGGGTGGAAGTTGAGGATTGGAAATGGAGCTCGATAGAGGCATAGGGATGATGGGGACGGGGTTAAACCGAAATCCTGCTCCCAGAAGGAGCTGGATGTGTTGCCCAATGGCATTCCCTGCCCGCCAAAGCCTTTGGGTTATTTTTCCTGGTAATACCCACGGATCATAAGGAGGGAGAATGGATCCCAGTGGATGCTCACAGAGGCTGTATCTCTCGATTTAGAGTTAATTCTACAATTGTACATCTATAAATAAATGTTTATAACGTGAAAGGCTCCGGCTGGGTTGGTGTCCTGTGGATCCCTGCTCCAGCCAGCTCTGGGTTTGCAGCTCCTCGGCAGTGGGTGGGATTTGGGGTGTTTGCCATCCCAATGGCTGAGAGCTCTGGCCCTGCAGGGGCTGCCCTGAGGTGGCAGAGGAGGGACAGGGAGAGGATGGAGAGGACGTGGTGCCCCTGTGAGTCCTGGCAAGGTGACAGCAAACACCCAGCAGGACTCTTTTGCTTCAGACCCTTTCCACCGGGATTTCCCAGTTCTTCCTCCCATCCCATTAGCCCCACATCCTCTGGCTGAGCTCTTTTGGAGATGCCTTATTCTCATCCTAGGATGCCACCGACCTGGCAGCATTATCCTGGCAGTGGCAGGTGCCCTTTGTACAGGATGCCCATCAGGTGGGCAGGAAGGCTGGGGCTGCCTTTGTTCCAGGCAGAGACACTGCCTTGGGAGCACTTCCTGCTGGCAGCAGCTTGGCTGCTGGCCTCAAAGCCTCGGGGATGGATTTGGGATGGGTCTCCTTTCCTCACATCCCCCTCCCTGGAGGAGGACGAGGCTGGGGCAGGCTGGACCCCTCTGGCACCTCCCTCTTCCTCCTCAGGCCCATACACCGAAGTGCTGGAAGCTTTGGTTGGGAATTCCCCCCTTTTTTCCCCTTTTCTCAGAGGGCAAGAGTGGGAATTTCTGCCCTTTCCCTTTTTTCCCCTCCTCTCAGAGGCCAAGAGTCACGTCCCTGCCATTTCCCCTCTTGCAGTGAGTCAGCTCTGCCAGCACATCCACAGCCCAGGTTTTGGGGTGGCTTTGCTGCATTTCGGGTCATTCCCAGCCTGGAGCAATGGGAGACAGTCTTGAATTTCAGGGTGTGCTCGTCCTTGCCCACTCACCAAAGGTGTGGGAGGTTTGAGCTGCCCATTAGCTCGTTAGCCCAAGCTTTTAATTGGAGCGGCTGCCAAAGGCAGGGAGGGATCAAAGGAAAGCAGGTGCTCCAGGAACATCCTCCTCTGGCAGGTGAGGAGCCAAGGGGACCCCTCTTCCCCCCATCATTTTTGGTAGCAAAAACAGGAGGGTTTAGTGTTATCCTAGGATTTTAATCCTCATTTGCCTTATTGCTGCTGATGCCCCCAAAAATCTCTCTTTCCTCTGCTGGCACCTGGGATCCCTGGGCTGATGCTGGTGCCACAAATAGCCCCACTGGCTCTTCCCACGTCCCAAAATATCCCTTTGCCTAACCCCCTGTCCTGGGAGACATTTGATCCAGCCTCGCTGAAAGCTTCTGCACCTTCCAGTGAGCTGCCAAACCCCCGGGACCTTGAGACTCCCCAAAATTTCTCATGGAAAGGACATTTTGCTATAAATAAAAGCAAAGTTTCATCTTCATATCTGGGGCTGTTCCAGGGGCACGTGGTCCCACGTGGAAGGTTTTGCTGGGCACCCCCAGGACAGAGGCTGTGCCATCGCTCTGCTTGGCTTTTGGGAATGTTCGGTGGGGTTTTCTTTTTGCTTTCTTGATGTGACAATTTTTAAAAAATGGGATGGGGAGCCCCTCGGCTTCTCTGAGAGTGGCTGGTGGGGGACAAGCAGGGGTCACAGGAGCAGGGCCACCCCCTTGGGATCTCAGTATTTAAAAATCCACATATTTCTTGAGCTATAAATACCACTCCCAGACCCAGGATGCCTCAGCAGGGCTGGCAGCACAGCCCCAGCTGAGCTGGTGGTAGCAGCACTGCCACCCTGGCCAAGAAATGTGGGTTTTGGAGTTCCCTTTCCACCCCTCTCAGTGTCTCGGGGGGTGGGTTTGGGCTGGATGACCCCACAGGGGATGCCCCTCACGTGAAGGGGGGATGCTCTAGCATGTGGTCCTTTGAGAAATGCTGCAGACCCCAGAATTTTAGGGAAAATTCCCTCTCTTTGCAGCACGTGTGTGTGTGTAAAGGTGCATTTCCAGCACTGTTGCCCTGACTGCTCCTAGGAGATATTTACACCAATGAGCAATCTCTGCTCCCACCACTCCAGTTATGGGTCATTCGTGTCAAAAGCAAAGTTTTCATGGTGAAACTTCCCATCAAAGTCTCTCTTCGTCTGTCCATAATGATATAGTTTGTCCACAAGGGTATTAAAAAAAAAAAAAAAAATCAACTAACCCAAGGCTGAGCCAGAACAAGCTCACATGTGAATGGAAATGGCTTTTCAAGCTGGTTTTATCTCCCCACACCTTCCATAGGCTTCTCGTTTGCCAAGCAGCTTAATTATCCTTGAGTGAAAGCCTCTTCCCCGAGGCCTCTAATTGCAGGTTTGGGTAATTGGCCTCGGTGTTGCCGAGTGTGTTTGGGGCTGGGGTGTGCTCCCCCCCGGCAGGTGTGACCCTCCTCCTCCTCACTTTTAGAGCCCGTTCTCCTGGGTTTTTGCCCAAATTCCCCGCCGTGGCTGCCAGGGGAGGAGCAGCATCCCCTCGCTGGGTGTTGGGGTGCTCCTGGCTGGGCACAAACAAGCCCAGGGCTGGCTCAGGGACCTGACTCAGCCCCCCTGAGTCACAGCCCCGTGTGTGACTCCCATTAGGAGTGGGCGCAGCGGGATTCCCCACCATCCCCAAAACATCCAGCTCCCACCGCAGGGGCTGCCCTGCCAGGGAAAGGCATCCCGAGGGTGCCAGCAGAGAATTTCAGACCAGTGGTTGCATCATCCCTCCGCCCCTCCCGCCCCGAGCAGAGGTGACAACAGGGAGACGGCGGGTTATCAATCAAGACAAGTTTTATTAGAAAAGTAAAAAAAAACACCCGACACGATTGCATAGGAATTCTCGCACTTGAACATCAAGTGTATGAGTGTAAACTGTAACCAACGAAGTGTCCCCAGCGTGTCAGGGCCAGGGGTCCTGCCCTCCGGCCCCTCTCCCACCGCTCTCGTGATCAAAGACACAATTCCAGCCGGGCTTTGCCTTTGCTCCAGACCCCCTCGGCCGTCACTCGCTGCCACGCTCGCCCTCCCCCTGAGACCCCATTGATTACAATCCTGGTTTACAAAAGAAAAAACCAAAAAACCCATGATTGATCAGCCATCAGGAGACCGGCACCCCTCCGGCAGCCCCGCTGCCGCCTCCGGGAGCATCCCGCGATCTTCGAGGCCGTGAAGCCACCTCCGCCCGAGTCCCGGCTGCTCCACGCCAGGGATGTCCCGGCACGGGCAGGCACCCGTGGGGACCTCGGCCTGCCCAGCTACTTCCACCTACAGCCCTACTCCAGCCTAACCTAAACTACAGCGGCTGCCAGGAGCCGCCACGCTCTGCCCGGCTCTTCCGAAGCGCTTGGGAAGCGGCTCCTGCATCAGCACTCCTCGATGAGCAGCTGCTCGGAGCTGTACAGCTTCTTCTTCATCACCCTGAAGCCCGTGCTCAGCTTCAGCGGCGCGAAGGCCGGCCCCGAGGCGAAGAGTCCCTGGATCTTGGGCCAGAAGCGGGAGTCCAGCCGGAGCACCAGGGTGAGCTGGAAGGTGGGCACCACGGCGGGGTCGGCGGCGATGTGCCCCACGTCGTGGCAGGCCTTGCCGTGCTCCACGCACAGGTCCAGGAGGGCCCCGCGCAGCCCGCAGGGTTCGCTGCACGCCAGGCGCAGCAGCTCCGCCCGCACCTGCGCCTGGAGCTGCGCCGGCATCAGGAGCCGGGAGCAGCGCTTGGAGCCCAGCGGGGCCCGGCCCAGCGTAGCCTGCACCACGTCCATCAGGTTGGCGCACAGCAGCTCGTCCTCGGGGTCGTGCAGCAGCTCCAGGTCCATGTCCGGCAGGGAGACCCCCTCGGCGTACTCGGCATCTGCGGAGGGACAGAGGCAGGTCAGCGCCGTGGGTGAGGGAGACACCGATCCCCGGGATTTAGGGGTGTAACAGGGGTGTGCTGGTGCTTCTGGGACACACCGATCCAGGGTTCTGCTGGTGTTAACTTGGCACAGCATCACCAACCCCTCCGCCCAGCGACCCCGATCCATCCTCCAGCCCTTGAGGGACCAGCACTCACCTCCCTCCGAGCCGGAGGCGCTGCCTAGAGACTCGCAGTCGGAGGTCTCCAGGCGGCCCCGCTCGCCACCCGCCAGCCGCTCCCACATCCCGGGCATGGATCCGGACACAGCAGCACCGACACGGCTCCGGCTCCGCCGCCGCTCTGCCCGCACCGCCCGCGCCCCACCCTTATATACACGCGGCATCCCGGGCCACGCCCCCCTCCCAGCGCCCGCCAATGGGAGCGCGGGGCACGTCCGCGGCGTCTCTCCTGCCCGGTGACAGCGGGGAGGCCACGCCCCCTAATTGGGCCACGCCCCATCCCTCTGGCCACGCCCCCTGGCGGCCCGGGCGCTGCAAACGGGAGCCGCGGTTGCGTCAGGGCCGGGCTGGGCCGGGCCGGCCTCGGGGCTGTCCCGGCCCCGCACCCCCCGGACAACACCCCCGGACCCCCCGATGGGGGCCAGCCCATCGCTCGGGCACGCACATCACGTCCCGGTGGGGAGGGGGCACCTGCCGTGTCCCCGCGGTGCCCGAACCCTCCCTGGGCTGGGAAAGCAATGGGGGCTCCCCTGTGGGGTAGGCCTTGATCCGCCTCATCCTCCTGGGGTTGTGTGCACCGGCACGGCCGGATCCCGCTGCCCTGGCATGGGATGGGCCCGGGTCCTGCTGCCCTGGCATGGGATGGGCCCGGGTCCTGCTACCCCGCTCCAGGGACGAACCGAACCGGGAGCCCACGGGTGATCCCGGTGTCCCGCTCGCTGGCCTTGTCCCGCTTTCTCCAGGCACTAAGGGATGGTGGAGTGGAACTCTTGAAGATCAAGGGGTGCGGGGGCAGGGCACGGCCAGGCTGGGATGGGATGGGGTTCTGCTCAGTGCCACCCTCATCTACCTTCCCCGGTGTCCCCTAAAACTGGGGCGGGACACGCCCGAGCCCCCGCCCTGGCAGCGCTCTGTCCCCCGCAGCCGCTCCCCGCGTACGTGACCTTCCCAAAGGCAGACCCCGAGGAGCGCGAGGAGCCCAATTGGAGATAAAGGGCTTTGTTTGTCCTCCCGCTGCGCTGCCTGCGGCTTTATCGGAGGGGCTGAGCACACTCCGCAGCCACCCCGGGACCTATCTTGGCTCCTGTCCTTCCCCGAGCCGAGATTGATAAGAGCCCGGCGATAAACGCGGTGCAGAGCACACGGCGGCCAGGATCCCCCACCCACTGCCTGTGACCTCCCACCCAAAGGGGGCAGAGGGTCTGGACACCCCACCAGCATCACCACCATCACTGCTTTTTAGGGGTCAGAGCTTGAACCCATCAGCATTTGGGGCGTGGAAGTCCAGGCTGGGGGAGTGGGTAGCATCCCGGGGAGCAGAGGAGATGTGTGGGGAGTTGGGAACAAGTCCTGGCTTGCGCCTGCAGCTTGCAGAGCTACTCCTCGACTTTTCGGGACAAAAAAAAATGAACAATGCCCTAACCCCAGCTGTTAAAAATACACCCCGATATTTGCCCGCTCAGCTGGATGGTGCTTAGGATCCTGTTTTTCACAAAATGTACCTCGTGGGTTATTTCTCCCCACAGCCACCAAGTCATTGGTACAAACGTCGCCTGGGTGAGGCTGAAAATAGATGAGGATCTGCTGGTTTGGGGGGTCAAAACAGGGGGGAAAGCAGCAAATAAACAAAAAAGAGGTAAAGGACCACAGGGAAGGCGGCTTGCTAAAAATAAGCTGGAATTCTGGTGCCAAGCATAAATATTTTTCTTTCTTTGCCATAACATCTCCTGGTAGGCAGCAGAGCAAGCAGCTCTGGTGCAATGGCAAGTTTTAAAGGGAAATGTAGTTTTTTGATCCCTGCAATAAAATAATGCAGCTGGGAGGGGAGGCAATGTGGGGCTGGCAGCTCCTTCTGCTTCCCAAAAGAAGCTGAGATCCAGGTCGCTCCTCTCTGCAGCAGGGCCTCCAGGAATGGTTTTGGGCTGGAAAGTAAAGTTTCAGCTACAGTGCTGGTAATCCCTGCACTTCCCCTCCCCTGGTCCTGCTGCTGGCAGTAAACCCAGTGTGGTTTCTGTGGACGAGCAGCGTGTCTTTCCCTCTGACCTGCTGTCCTTTCTGGGGGAGCAGACAGAGATTGAGGCTTTCTGGACAGTCTGTTCCCATCTCTGTGATGAGATTCACTTGATCGTTCTGATTTCCAGCCCGGCTTTGCAAAGGGTTAAGCAGGAGCCGGGGGGAGCGGCTGGCACTGGGGAGGGTCCTTGGCTGGGCCCCTGACCGGGATGTGCTGAGCTCAGCGCTTTTGCAGGCTCCAGGGAGAGGGGCTGGGAAGGAGGAGGAGGAGGAGGAGGAGGAGGAGGAGGAGGAGGAGGAGGAGGAGGAGGAAGGGAGGAGATGTACTGAGGGGCTCTGGTTCACGTCGGGTGCAAACTGTGCCCCCTGTATGATAGGGAGCAAATTCCTGCCCCATGGGCTACTGCTATGGAGGAGTCTCTGGCTTCATGTTTTCTTCCCAGCAGCTCTGTGGCCCAAAACTTTGGTCCTAGGTAAATTTGCACACTGTTTTGGCACACTTGGTCGGCCACACACAGGTGGGATCCTCTGTGTCCAAGTAACAGAGGGGCTGAGGCCATGGTTTTCACTGTGCCCCCTAAGTGCCTGGTGGGGTGGGTGTCCTTCACACAGGGTCCCTGGCTGTGGCTGGGGGTGACAGGCACACGAGGGGTGACCCTGCATCTCCCGAGCCCCGTGGCCAGCTCTGACAGGTGAGCTTTGGCTGCGTGGGACGCGGTGGCAGGTCCCGGCGTGCTGCTGGCCGGGCAGGTCTGTGCCACAGCCAAACCTTGCGGGCCCGTCTCTCGCTCCTGGGACAAGCAGCTGCAGGAGCTGAGGAACAGGGAACGTGCATCCAGGAGGGCGGCGGACAGGTTTTGGCAGCGGAGTGCGGGGTTGAGCGCTGGGTCGGCACCGTGTCGTTCGCAGGGTGTGGGGCTGTGAAATTCATCTCCCCTCGTGTGCTTCTGGAGGGGGGAAGGCAGAGGGTGTTTCTGGGGGTGCCGCCCCACACTGCTGCATGCTCGCTGCTCGGAGAGGTGCCCCGGCAGCGAGGCGAGCGCGTGCCTTGGCCGTGGCCGGCGTTTGGGGCCGTGGCCAGCGGCGAGAGGAGCCGGGGAGGGGAGGTGTGAGCGGGGCTTGTGCCGGTACATAACGTTCTGTTACGAGCACCCACAGGAAAACCAACCAGCAAGCTCTGAACGAAGCTCTTTGTTCGGCTCCTCTTTTTTTTTTTTTTTTTTCCCCTCCCCTCCCCGCATCAACTTTTTTGGCAGCTGCCGGGCTCCCTCCCCCCTCTCTCTCCCAGCTGCGGGCTCCGAGTGGCCCCCGGGACCCCCGAGGCGAGGGGGACGCGGGGCTTCCACACCCCAAGAATTACCCACCACCAGAGCAGCCCCACAGATCTGCAAAGCAGGAAATAGATTGGCTCGAGAATTTCCAGCTGCCAGGGAAAACCTGAGTTTGGAGGAGGGGGAGCGTGGAAGGTTTTTGCCCATACAGTTCCCTCCAGTTCTCCCTGCCTTACACAAAGTGTTTACTGAGCGGGAGGAGGGAACGGCCAACAACATGTTTTTGCATTTGTAGTACTGTACAGGGTGAACTTTTCACTTCCTCTCAATGGCTCTCACACATGTGTCTATTTTGGTGCTGGGCACACATACAAACACACCATGTACAGCACGGAGCTGGCTGGGGACGTTCCCTGCTCCTGCTCTGTCCCAGCACAAGAAACTGCTGGAAAACAAGGAACGGGAGGAGGGAGAGGGGGATCAATCTCAGCCCCGCCGTGTTTTGGATCTGGACGGGGAAGTCTGGGCAATGCTTGGGCACTGCATCCCTTGGGTAGAGCTGCAGGCGCCAAGCCCCTGGCATCCCAGGAGGGCTGGCAGAGTGGAAAAGTTTCCCAAGTTGAGCAGTGAAAAGGAAAAGCTCTTTCTGTGCCTGATTGTGCTGGGTCAGCGAGCAGGGGGGACCGGGTGTGAAAGGGGGGGTTTGGGGGATCTGCTGCTCCCCACAGTGATACACGGCAAGGATTTTTGGCAGGTTCTGCCAAGGTAGATTTAGATGACTGGAGTAAGCAGGATTAAAAATAGATGCCAGCAAGCAAACAAAAAAGTGGAGGGCTGAAGCTCTCCCTTCTTTCTCGAGCAAGCCCATCTGGGATGGTTTGAATCCCGCCTGCCGTCACGTTTGGAGCGCTGCTGGCCGCGGAGCCGCTGACTGTGCAGGAGGCCCCCGCAGAGCAGGGCCTGGCAGCTCTCCAAGGCTGGGGAGGAGGTTTTCCGGGCTGGGGCCGGGGCCGGGGTGGCCAGCGTGGGACAGTCTCAGCTGAGCTGCAGCCCTACGTGAGAACGCCCCTGCGCCGCTCCGGTGAATTTCCACGGAGCTGGAATTGCGGCTTCACCCGCGGATCGGGCAGCGTGGGGCTCCGCGTTGCCCAGAGCTGACTCTGGCACTGGAACTCATTTATTAACAGCAACAAACACAGAAGGTGGCTGTACGCTTCTCCCCCTCAGTTTTAGCTAATTGCTGGTGATCTAAAATGGGAATGGATCCCAGTTAATCTGTGTCAATGCAGATGTGGCTGGGCTGAAATAGTGACTAAAAAATACAATCATCTCGTAAGTAAGATGTTGAAAATGGAAAAATTAGGCATCTGGAGCAGTAAATCAAATAATTGCTTGCATACGGTGCTGCTCCTACCCCCTGCTGGCCAGCAGAGCCGTGGGGTGAAGGCTCTCATCCATGGAAAATCAACATGTTGAAATGGTTACGCCAGAACATGGAAATCCAGTTCCCTCCAAGAACAGAAGTGAAGTACAACCGAAAAACAAGATGATTAAAATGGATGGTTTTAAACCAGGGTGTTCTCCTCTGGCTGAGTGAAACCAGGATTAAAACCTGTTCTTAAATCAAGCCACTTTTGAGCATGGCTTGGTTCCTCTCACACTGAACTCCAGTCTACCATCATGACAGTCCGTCTGCCTCTGAGCTTCACGAAACCTCCTTAGCTCCCAAAGAGCTGATTGTTTCCCTCATCAGACCAGATAAAAGAGTTTCAGAGTCATTTTATTGTCACAGGGAAATCTAATACAGAACAAAGAGGACAAAGTTTCAGGGTATTAAAGACAGAGCAGTGTCCTGCCAGTGCTACCCCAGAAACGGTGATGAAGAGGGAACGGCTTGGGCAGTGGCTGAGGCACTGCTGGAGGAGGTGACACCGCTTGGCCCCTCACCCGACCCCAGGACACTTTGTGTCCATCCCCCAGCACGAGAGCCAGGGCTGAGGAACACTCCTGGCATTTGCTCCAGAGGGTTTCCCCGCTCACTCAGCGCTCCGGCTGCACTCCAGCGGGAACCCGGGCCCCCGCAGCCACGCTGTCCGTGTGCCCTCCTCTGTAAACAATACAGGGATTCTCCGAGGGCTGCACAGCTCATCCTGCCTTCTAAGTTACAGAAACGAAGCCCTGCCAGCCTGTAAGGACCTACAGAATCCTGTCATTTCCGTTTATTGGCAGCTTCACAGGGATCCCCACTCTCAAAAGAACCCGAAGTCCCATCCTGCCGATGCAGCTGTTGGCATCTGATAAATGACGGGGGGGTGTTTTGAAGCCAGGCCAGGGAATGTTTTTCTTCTGCTCCCTGACAGCAGTGATCCAGACACGCTCAGCCCGAGGAGGGAGTGAATCCCAGGAGCTGCTCTATTGGCTTGTACCTCCACTCATCTGCCTCCAGCTCTTCCACCAGACCGGCAAGTTTTTCCATCCTTGCGACTTGTTGATCTGCGAGGAGTTCAAAGGTAACTGTGGTTTGCAATGGCAGTGCAATTAAACCTTTCAATTAGATGCAAATTCCCAGCTGTCAGTGGGGAGCAGGGCAGAATAAAACCCACGGAGCCCATTTGAATCCAAACCTACTCTGAACAAACAGCGAGGAGAAAGCAGGGACAGGCTTTTCTGCCCCAGTGTGTGTTTACCCATCCCTGCCCGTGCCATGTACATTCAAGTCCTAACAGGGAAACATCAGGCCCATTAGTGTACGGGGGTGAAAACAGGATGAAGCTCATTTCATAAAGCATAAATATTTATAGTGCAGGAGAACAGAGAAGTTCAGAGAGGGCTTGGTCAGCCCACGGTAGAGCTGGGTGCAGCAGGAGAAACTGTGCTTTTGATGAAGGTCCTTGGAAGAGGACCTGGATGAGTGTGGCAGAGAGGCCCTGCAACCAGAGCCTGCTAATGAGAGGAAGGTCCCCAGACAACATCTTCCTCTTAGGTTTATTTATAACCAGTTGTGCGTTGGGCATACAGGGCCCATTTTCAGTTAAATGTGCTGCAGTGGTGCAGAGATGGGAATATCCCTTCTCCCAGCTCTGCTGGGAGTCTAGCAGTGCTGTGAGCTCACTGCTGCCTCTTGGAGAGATGGCCCAGGGCTAGCACGAGGTGTAACATAAACTGTGTGTGATTTATGCTGACTGCAGCAGTGGGTCTGTTTTAAGAGGGACTGTTCTCACTCCACCTCCTGCACCCTTTTGGGAACTGTCAAACAAACAAGCCAAAAAATGATGACCTCAATCTTCTTTTTTAAGCCCTTCACCTTTCTCACAGGGAGAAAACAGGGAGATTATCCCCCTAAACCAGGGCAGAGGTGCTCCACAGCTCCACAGGCTGGTGTCTATCAGGGTGCCAGGCCGTGCAGTAGCCCCTGGTAGCTACAGCCACAGCAGAGCTGTGGAAACAATGGCTCTGGAGCTCAGCTTTGCTTTCTGGTGCAGAACTACAGGATCACGGCCTTGCAAGCTGCTGCACGCCCCCACAGCCGGAGCAGGACAGGAAACCTCTCTGCTCAGAGACAACAGGTGGAAGTACCATTCTGGCTGACAAGAGGCGGGGACCAGAAAGGATGTGACCCTCAAGCAGCAGACAGGATCTGCTGCTGGGCTCTGTGAGAACTGAAGCTGTGACGCAGCCAAGCCCATCGCTGGGTCACAGGCACCTGGGCGAGGGCAAAGGGCCCGGCGGGGAAGCAGAGGTTCAAACAGGATGTCAGGCTGTTCCCTGGGGAGGCAGGGAGTGGCCTCAGCCCTGTCACGCCACGCCACGCCACGCGTGGCCGCCTCCTGAGTGCCTCTGGAAACCTCACTTGACCCTGCCAGGGCCACAAGGGCTCAGCAGAGAAACAAAGGTGGAATGGAGCGTCTCTGTGCCCCAGGCCAGAGAGACAGTCAGCACTGGGCCGAGATCAGAGCGTGGGCGTTTCCTGCCCAGAACCTCCTCCTCGGGCCTCACCTTGTGCTGCCACACAGCCATGGAAAAACAAGCTTCAGGAGGCACAGCCCGTTCCCACCCAGCTTCTGTGGGCTCCTGGTGCTTTGCATAGGGCTTGCAAAAGGACTCAGTGGTGGCCTGACTTAGCGTTCCCTCTGCTTTCTTGTGGCTGGCACCCGAGAGCAGGTCAGGCTTTGCCCCCGCCACCCTCTCCGAGCCACGCGCAGCCAGTGCTCGGTGCTTACCGTGCTTCACTTGCTTTAGCGTCGATGCCACCTGAAAGCTGAACACTGACTCGCAGAGGAACCTCTCAGAGCCATCTGTAAACACAAAAAGGACATGGCTGAACCCCAGAGTTTGAGGCTGAGCAGCCTGACCTCCTGTTTTTATGTCTGAGGTGTGGGTTCCCCCTTGCCTCGTTCTGACACTTTCCCCTGTGCTGAGTGCACAGGGCTTTGGCTGGTTCCTGATGTCTTCCAGGAAGACATCTCAGGTGGAATTCTGTTACATCCCCTCTGACAAGCAATTTTAGTCTATTTTAAATAGAAGTTAAGCTAAGGAGAAGCCAGGTAATTTATGGCAGTCTCTGACTCCCTCAGGGCTTGGACGCTCCTGTCCTTAGAATGCTTTAGGATTTCCCATGGGCTCAGACCATAACCCTACACAGAGTTTCAAATAATGTGTATTTTGCCATCCAAATCAGTAATTGATCACATAAGTGACTCAGAAACAGAGCAATCTGGAAAACATAGCTAATTATGTACCAGGCACTGACATAGTTTATACTGCCTCCTTCTAAAAAACCCTAAAATACCTACGGGTTTATTTAGAAACAAACGAGATAGTTAAAGCAGCAATAAAAATCAGTCAGTCAGTGGGAATTTTTGAAGAGGAAACTGCAGCTTCTCCACTGGTGGCTGCCTGATGAAAGAACGGGTGTATCACCTTGGGTGTCAGAAATTAAAAAGCCAACCTAGAGCTTCCTGCAACAGGGACAGCGTTTGGTTGTTGCTGCCAGCCACAGCAGGCGAACTGCTGTGTTCCTGGTAAAGGGGTCAGCCCAAAGCACACCCCATTTAAAGCTCTGTGCCTTAACAACCTGGAGAGCAGTTTCAAAGACAAAACTCTGGGAAAATCTAATCCAAAGCTGAACCCCAGGCAAGAGCTGGAGTTTCACCGTGTTCAGAGCTTCCTCTTAACAAGTGCTACCCCAAATGCATGATTGTGGAAACATCAGCAGGAATTTTTTCATGGAAAAACATTGAAAGGGGCTGTCCAGGTAGGTGGTGGAGCCACTGTCCCTGGAGGTGTGCAAGGAACAACTGGGCATGGCACTCAGTGCTCTGGTGCTATTGACATGGTGGGGATCAGTCACAGGCTGGACTCGATGGTCTTGGAGGCCTTTTCCAACCTAAATGTTGGATTCTCTCCTCTGACTCCCTGTCTGTCCTGCCGAGTGGCTCTCAGGAGGAACAGCTGCCTGTCTTATTTGGTAACACGAAGTGCTTCATTACTTTAATTTGTTTTGAGGGCTCGTTAAGTTCTGTGAGCAAACCTTTAGTCATAATTACTTCAATAGCCTGGCATATGGGCTCTAATGTGCAATAAAAACAACCCTTCAACGGCGCAGCCATCAGCTCCCAGCTGTCCTGTGCTGCCGTAGGGACACTCCAGCCATTCCATGGTGACAAGGGAAGTTCAAGGGGAGCAGACAGAGAGACCCTGGTTTAACCCTGTCACCCCACGGACCTGCCCTTCCTCCCTCACCCAGAGCTTGCTGGGCTTCTGCTTCCACAATCCCGACGAAGCCGGTGGCAGGGCTCGGGCACCCAGACGCAAGCTGGCAGGGAGACAAGCTGCCTCCTGCACTAACCCAGTCAAATCCAACCTAAACCAAGAAAATTACTACTTCTGCCAAGAAAAATACTCCTGTCTCAGCTATTCTCGCAGTAATCCCTGCCTGACATCAAAGGATTAGCTAACAATGAGCAATTAACACAGTCATGTTCCCTTTCAGGTAGATGCTTCCTGGTCTGAAGTGTTGTCATGGAGCTAAAAAGCAGGTGACTGCCAGAAAAATCACTTCCTCCTGAACAACTGGTTGAAAGTCGGGACCAACCAAACCCTGGTGCTTCCTTTCTACCTCCAGCTTTTGCCAGTGGGGTGTGAAGTTTAAGAACTTGGAGGAGGAGCGGGGAAGGAGAAGGGCAGGAGCAATCACCTTCCAGCATCTCCCCGGCTCCTTTGGGATAAGTGAAGAGGGCTTTCCGGGGCGGCGCCAGGTCCGAAACGCTGAACCCCGACCCTGTCACGGAGCTGCCACTGACTCCTCCGGCCGAGGAGGATGAGGAGGAGGCTGCCATTGCACCCCGGCCCAGCCTGGGAGGACAAAGAGCAGAGCCTGAGTTAGGAAGGGCGGGCGTCTCGGAGTTCCCCGGGGCGCAGAGCCAGCAGCCGCACGTCTCCGAGGACGGATGAAGGCAGCGAGGGGCAGGATGAAGCCGCCTCCGCTGCCCCAGAGCGTCCAGGCTGCCCTGCGTGTGTGGGAGAGCTGCCTGTGCCCACTGCGGGGATGGGCACAGAGCTGTCACACCCCGAAACTGAAAGTAACTCCCGCTCCGACCCCTCGGAATTCCCCTGGGAATTCATCCAGAGCGTGCACAAGAATAACGAGGTACAGGTTGCTGGCCTGAATTCACCGGCCTTTAGCTGCCCTGGCGCTTGTCCCACTCCCCAGGGTCATAAAAGGCGGAGTTTCTTTCCTTTTTCTCCCCCGCTTGTTTCCAGGAGCACAAACACAGAAGCCCTGCTGCCTCATAAAACCTGGAAGGCTGTGGGACTGCCAGTTCCAGCGCCGCATCCTGCACGGAGCCACGCCGTGCCTAACTTGCAGCAGCTGCTTTCTGCATCAGTCCAGGCGTGCTCCTGCCTTTAAAACCCTGCATTTGACTGAAACCGGCAATGCCTGAGGACCCATCTGCCTGTGCAGCACAAATCCGGCTGCCTCTTGCATGCTCTCTTCTCAGCCTTGTTTCTAAGAGGTTTGTACCCATTTGGGTACAAACCGGGTACCCAGACTGGTACAGTTTGTCACAACACGGCACTTAGAACTTGTCATGTACCTCTCCGATAGTAAAAAAGGTGTCACTTGGCTCTTATCAGTGACAGCACTTGCTGCTCCTCCAAAGAGTTATAAGTACTTATAAGCACATCCAAATTACCCTGCCCGTTTCATTCATTTGGTATCATATTTAGTACACTTCTGCAGGCTCTGTAGGGTACACAGACAGCGCCCCTGGAAAGCACTCGAGGGTTTTGTGCTGAAAATGAGGTTTTATGATCTTAAAGCTCATCCCATTCCACCCCCTGCCATGGGCAAAGACACCTTCCACTATCCCAGGTTACTCCAAGCCCCGTCCAACCTGGCTTTGGATACTTCCAGCCACAGCTCCTCTGGGCAACCTGTGCCAGGCACTCACAGGGAATAACTTCTTCCCAATACCCCACCTAACCCTCTGTCAGTGGGAAGCCATTCCCTTTGTCCTGTTCTTCCGTTCCTTTTAAGTTTCCCAAGAGTGCTCAAGTGTTCTGTGTGTAACACAGAACATAGCAGCTCACAGGGAGCTGAGGGCTTACAGAAAAACGCCTGCATAAAACAAACTTTTATTTTTGCTATGCTACATCCAGCAACACCTCCCTCAGCAAACCCTCAGGCTCAGCTCCCTGCTCGAAGGGAGGTGCGAGGATCGTTTGCGCTGAAAGGATGCCAGCCGGGGCTCGCAGACCCGACAGATTCCTAAGTGTGGCTGCAGGGGGTTTATTTTAAACAAACACAGAGGAGAGAGGAGGCGGCAGGTCAGGGCGATGCCTGGACCTGTTACAGGAACCTCCAGCCAACGCCTCAGGCACCTCAAGCGCCGCCATCTTGGGGAGGGGGGAACCCCATTGCCCGCACCCCTGCGAGGCCACGCCCCATCACAGACCACGCCCCCCTGTGTGCAAGCCACGCCCCCTGACCACGCCTCCGCCCACCCGCCCATGGCCCCTCCGAGCCGCTTCCCGGTGAGTGCGGAGCCCACGCGCCGCCGCAGCCGCCGCCCTCCCCGCGCGCTCATCCCGTCGCCCTTCACCTTCGGAGCCGCCGCCGCCCCCCGGGCGCTCCCTGGCCCCGTCCCGAACCCTTTCTCCTTCACCTGGGAGCGCGGACAGCGGCTTGGTGCGGGTGGCGCGCGTGGCCGCGCTCGCGGTGCATGATGGGGCGGGCGCGCGCCACTTCCGGCGGGACGCGATGGGGGGGCGGAGCGGGGGAGGGGGGGAGTGGGAACAAAATGGCGACAGCGACTGAGGTGTTGGGGATGTTTCGCTGCTGCTGCCGCCTTCCCGCAGGGGTGTGAAGTTAAAGCCCAGCGGTTCTGTTGCTGCAGTACCCTCGGCAGCGCGGGCCCTGCCGGTGCCCCTGCCGCCCTCCCCGGATGGCCTGGATTTGGTTCCCGCGGAGCTGCTCGCAGCCGCTGTGGATCCTGCCTTCAGGAGTCGGATCCTGCCGTAAGGCTGCAGTCCCAGCCGCTTTGTGCCTCCCGCTGTTGCTGCTCACTTTTCAGAAGTCCCGTGTCAAGAAATTGTGGCACCAGTGTGTTAAAAACATAACCTCCCCCCAAAAAACCTGTCTGGAAGCCAAAGCTTCAGCAACTGAATTTTCATGGCTTTTTCCGTCATTGTGCACAGTTGACCTTTGCACTTCTCCCCTTGAGCTACAGGAATTATTACTGTTATTGAAGTGTAAGGTTTTTTAATCTTCCGTGTATGTTCAGGTGATTGTGAGTCATTTCGCAAGGTGGGGCTCGAACTGAGGGGAGAAGTGTTAACCTTCTCAACCTGATGTCATTCTGTAATAAATGCTTGTTGCTTCCGAGGCAAGCTCCTAATTTTTTCCTGTTCTGTTGCAGTGGACGGGTAAACCTTCTGACAAAGGTGAATTTTTTGGTGGAAACTGTATTTTCTGAGTAACAGATTCTGGTTTAAAATTGAGACAACCAATACTAACCATAGTAGTGAACACAGAAATTCAAATGCTGAAGATGTCAAGTCTCTGACAGCACTGTCAGCTCTTTGTTTTAGAACCATTAAATGTTCTTCACTCTAAACGTTTTTAACTCAGTGCCACCTAAAGCCCAAAGAAACTATGAAATGTCACATTGACACAGGTTACAGTGAGTTTCAGAGTTTCATACCTCACGCTGCTTAAATTTCCTGTTTTCACTTGATTGTGCTTGATGTACTTGTGACTTCTCATAAAATTGCTCTTGGATTGAGACACATAAGATTTGAGGAGGTGTTGCCTTTCTGAAGACTCTACATGGAGGAGCTTTTAGCTCGAGGAGAGGAGATTGAGATTGAATATTAGAAAGAAATTGTTCTCCTAAGAGGGTGGTGAGACCCTGGCACAGGTTGCTCACAGAAGCTGAACAACCTGGGATAGTGGAAGATGTCACTGCCTGTGGCAGGAGGTTGGAAAAGGCTGAGCTCTAAGGTTCCTCCCAACCCAATGTGCAGGGAAACATTGAAATTGGCTTTTCCTTGGCCTGGGTTAGCACAGCTGTCTCTGTTGTTGCAGTAGGAAGAGGGGCAGGATGGACGTGCTGCGGCCCCCCTTGATAAGGATCGGGGGACGAGTGTACCGCAAGAATCTCATCCAAGAGCAGGCCTTCCCACACGAGGAGGAGGAGGACTTCTGTGCAGGTAAGGAGTGATGCTCACGAGGTGTGAACATCAACACTGGGGACCTAGGGAGCTCTCGGTGTCATCTCTGATGCCTTTGTGAGCACAGAGACCTGCCCGTGTGGCCGATTGAGGTGTTCAAGAGGGAGATGGTCCCTGATGATCCTGCTGCCCAAAGTGGAAGCAGTCCCAGTTATCCCAAGTGGGTTGGCTGACCGTGCTGCTGACTGTTCAGTTTGCTTGCTGACTGTGGAAGATCTCCAGGAAAAGGGAAGACCAGATTAGCTCTGTAGATCTGTTTTTCCCAGGTTTCTTTCTTTTCCTTACCATCATTATTTGCAGATATGGCAGCTGCTTGCTAAAGACTTTCCATCCTGGCAATATTCGTGCCTTTAAAAACTGGCCTCCTACAGTGCAACTTTTGGAAGGTGTTACCTATTTTGGGGACAAAATTCTTCCTGTCCTAGTCTGTTCTACTTTGTCTTTCTGCCTGTATCTTTGCTGCAGTTGTATGCGAGTTGTTGCGGGCACAGAAAAGCTCCAGTGTTACTTTTCAGATGAGAATGTGGAAGTTGTGTCCTGTTTCTCCTCCCACCTTGCCTTTCAGTGGATTGCACTAAGCTTTAACAAGGTGCTTTCCGTCCAAATTCATCCCTGTTTGTGTTGGGAAGGGGATGGGAAGGACAGCTTCTTTCAGGATGTTGTGTTTGATCCTTGCCTGTGGATGGAAAGGTGCATCTGTTCCTCTGAGGCGCTTTCTGAATCACTGGCTTGAACCCTCGGAACAAAACTATCCTCACCTTTTATCTGTGCTCTTCTGCAACCTTAAATTTCTGAATTGGCTGCCAGAGGAGACCATTCCCACTGTGTGGGAATTGCACAAACTCCAGCTGAGAAAAAACCTGGGCTGTAACTACCTGCTTCCTGCGCCTCGCAGCCGGCCGGATTTAGAAGCAGTCATTATGTGTTCCAGAGCTAGCAGTGAGGTGATAAATAAAAAGCAGTTATCCACAGCGGAGAGGAGCCCAATCTTTCCTTCATTTAACCTTGAAAGAAGGCTGGGAGGAGGCTGTTGTCCTCCATAAAGCACTGCCAGGGGTTGTGCAGGGTCTGATGTGGTTTTCCTGGTAGGCCCCGGTGACTGCACGGACGAGCCCTGTGATGCCTTTGTGGTGGAGGAGACTGAGCGAGGCTTCCAGTGCCGGGTGGAGGTTCCCAGCCCCTTATACAAGTGAGCCTGTGTGCTTTGGTTTGTTTGATTTGCCGCCAGCTGGGGAAGAAGTTGAGCACAGAATGTTTATTTTTTTTTTTTTTGAGGTTGGGGTGAGCGCTGGATCTCTGGAATGTGCTCCATGCTCTGGGTTTGAGTGTTGGGGAAGGGGAAATTGGAAATGCCTTTCTAGTGCAGTTGGGCCTCGCTTGACTCCTCACTGTCCCCGTGGTAAGGACAGCAGGTGGTGCTTGCTGGCTGGCAGGAGAGTCTTTGAGCATCTCTTCCCTTGAACATAAAAGCACCAAGGAGGGTGGGAGAAGGAAGCGGGGGAAGAACTGGAGCGAGCAGCCTGGCAGGGAGAGTTTGTTGAAGCTTTCAAAGAAAGCACACAGGACTGGAATTGGCTATTTACTCCAGTCCCCTGTTTACTGGGGAACCTGTAGTGTGCAAAGTTTTATTTAGTTATTTTTGACAGTTTTATTAGTTGAATAGTTTCGCTGAAATATAGAGAAGGAAGAGTGGTCCATTGTGTATTTGGATGCTGGCAAATGACTACCTTGAGCAAAACAAAAAGCAGAAAAAGAGCCCTTATTTCTTCCTCAGCTGGAATAATGGGAAAAGAGATAATCCAGCTGATGGAGGGGCTGTGGCAGAATGTGGTAGGAAGAGCTGTTGTGGACCTACCAACTTATTTTAACTTCAAACAGTTGTGAGCCATAGCTTAACACTGTCCCAGGCTGGACATGTGTGAAATCCTGGGAATCACCTGTGTGCTTGGATGTGGTCCTGCACATGGAGCTGGGTGTGTGCATCCCTCCAGCACAGAGGGTCCAGGTTTGGACACAAGTGGAGGAGGGTGGTTCAGTGTCACTGTGTGAGGGAAACTCCTGCATTTTCTGCCTCCAGGTACATCATTGGGAAGAAAGGGGAAACCAAGAAGAGGCTAGAAACAGAGACTCGAACCTCCATCAGCATTCCCAAGCCTGGAGTGGAAGGAGAAATTGGTGAGTAGGATGCATATAAAATGGATGTGCTTTTATCTGTTCTTGCACAAGCACAACTTAAACAGGGAGGGGGTACAGGAGGTATTTTCCCTTTAATTCCTACTTCTGACACAGCACTGACTCACTTTTTGGCCCTGGGAAAGTCTCTTCACTTTTCTCCTGTGTTTATTTTTATTGTCTATGAATCCTTATAAAACAGGGTTTTTTTGAAAAAAACTCTTCTGGGCCTTAAATGATTGGCTTGAGAAGTTGGGTCCTGAATGTGTTGTATTTTTTTTTAATTTTGCTTTTAAAGTAGTATTCCATCAATAAGAAATTGAAATAAGCATTCAGATAAATACCTTATCTGTGTGCAAAATAAACATTTGCACATGCTTTAATATGAGAAGAGTTGAGATGACAATCCTGACTTTCTGGTGCTGTCACTAGATCCCAGCAGTGAGAGCAGGGCTTCTTGTACCATATGTTCCCTCTCATGACTTCCAGGGATTTAAAAAGGAAGGAGACCTTGCTCATCAGAGCTGACCCATGTGGGTTCTGCCAGAATGGGTGTTCCTTTGGACGTGCTCCAGAGATGGCTGGCACGGTGTGCAGGGGTGTTTGTGACAGAGCTGTGAGGGGGAAGTGCTGGGAGGATCCCACTGTGATGCTGCACAGGAACATGGTGGTGCTTCTCAAGGAGTGGGTCTTGACTTCCTCCCAAGAACTGTGAAGGGCTATTAGGAAGGTTGAGAGATGTTGAAAACATGGAATAATAGGAAGCCAAGGAAATTTTGCTCCTTGCTGTTCTTCCCTTTTGAGCTCAAGTGTTCTCTGTTTGGTGCCTTGAAGTGCATGCACGAACGACACGGACCATCTTGATCCTTGATCGATTTCCTTGGCATTTTCACTCTGACTGCCTATATGAAAACTTGAAATAATGCTCTAGAAATCTGAAGGGCCCCTGGATTGATGGGCTCTCAGTTACTGTTTTTTAGTCCCTCAGTGCTGACTTTCTGGACAGCAGAGAGATGCTTTTGATGCCATCATTCTGTCTTTGCTGAAGAAAGTGCAGCCGTGTCAGGCATTTTTAAGTCAATCAGGGAGTCTGGCAGGTCTTTCAGGGCATGGCTGGGGGTTTTAATTCCTACTGCTTCCTCAGGAGGATGGGACTAAAAGCAGAGAGGTTCAGGAAAGCAGAGAGGTGTTGCTGTGTTTCCCTGCAGTGATCACGGGGCAGCACCGCAGCGGTGTCATCTCTGCCCGGACACGGATCGATGTGCTCCTGGACAGCTTCCGCAAGAAACAGCCCTTCACACACTTCCTGTCCTTTGCTCTCAACCAGCCTGCCATCCAGGAGAAGTTCCTGCAGTTCAAGGAGGAGGTGCTGGAGAAGTGCTCAAAGGTAGGGACCCACATAGGGATTAGAGTGCAGAGTGCTGCTTCATTTATTGAGAGAGAGCATTTTCCTTGAAGGCCTTATTCTATTCTCTTTCCTAGGAATGCATTTTCAACAGGCCTTTTACTGAAGTTACTGGATCTGCTGTGAAGTTACTGAGTGCTGTTGCGAAATTTTCTGAAAAGTGGAATAGTTTACTTAGTGACTAGTTAGTAGAGATTTTTCTAGATGGGAGGATATCTAAGTTTCAAAAGAGGGTTGACGTTTTTGTTTTTAATAGGAAAGTCACTAAATAATGTAGTGGACCTGTCTACATTTTATATGATTTTTACATAACCATAAAACTAAGTAGGAATTCACAAATTTGCTGCTGCTTGTTTCACTTTTCTGTTGGCTCCTGACAGTGAAAGAAGATGGGTGTCATTGCCAGAGCTGAGCAAGAAATTACTTGGTAGCACATGCCATCCTGCAAATCTCATCACTTCCCTTCTTCCCCAGGAGACTTTGTGCTGACAGCACTCCTGCTTGCCTTCAGATGTTGTGTTGGGAGGAGCAGGAAATAGTTAGGCATAGGGAAATGAGGAAGAAAATGAAAGGAAAGCTCTGTATTCTGTGATTTATTTTAGTGTACTTCTGGTCTGACGGTGTGTCAGTGCATAGGGCTGGGCTGAGGAGAGGGAATGGTGTTACTAAATTGCCATGTCGTCTGTGTCTGCTGGAGGATGTCTCTAGGCAGGAGAGAGGTCTCTCTGTGGCTGCTGCAGCTTACATTGCACACTCACTGCCGGGCTCTCTGGGCTAATGCTCTTCACTTTCGTGTCCATCACTTCTTCTGGTGCCTTGCTAAGGGGAAAGTACAATCTTGCAGATAGCACAGCTTAAGAAGTTTAGTTTCCTATGTCTTCATGCCATGGGTGTGAATTATCTGATATCTGGGGAGATAAGAGTTCTTGCTCAAGTTCTCATGGCCCCTTGCATCACTTGTTTCATCTCCAAGAGCAGATCTGAGCTGTCTTTGCAGTCTTGTCTTTCCTGGCAGTCGGGATTTAAGCCCCTGTTCTCTTCCCAGCTGTTTAATCTCATGACATCTCAGGAGCTTTCTAGCACCTGACATTAAATACAACTGAATTTGGCCAACAGGTCCAGGGATGAGCCAGTGCAATGCAAGGAGAACCTTTCCCTCGGGCTAGGAGGGTGATCTCTCCTCATTAGCCAGCAGCACTACTTTTATTAAAGCTCACCTTGATTAAAGGAATTCCCTGCAGGCAGGGGCATGGAAACATTAACCTGAGAAGGTGTTGGCTGGACGGCATCAAGTGATGACCTGGCTCCCTCTGTTGGTTTCTAGTTCCAGTCCTGGTGTGGGACACACCGAAGGCACAGTGACAGAAGCAGCTCTTTGAGGGGCTGGTGATGGGGCTCTGTAGAGGCTGCTGGTGCCATTGGTTCTGGATTGAGGCTGCTGCTTTCAGCCTGGGGTTTCTCTTGCCCTTTATCCCCTTCTGCCTGGCCTCGTGGCTGCTACAGTCCTTTCACTTGGCCTTCCTGGAGATCTGGCTCTGCTCTGCCTGAAGACTTGGCATCCTGGACTCCCTGTATTTGATCATCCTCCTCCTCAGTAACCTCAGTCTATCCCATACCACTTGCTGGCTTTGGGCTTCTAGGCTGCCCTGGTGTTGGATGAGTTTTCTAAGGACCTTTCTAAGTCCTTTCATGACACATTTTAAAAATGTGTGTTTTATCCATCTTTGCAGGCAGTGCTGTTGTTCGTGCTCTCCTCCAGTGGTTTTAATCCTGCAGCACAGCAGACTTACACAGGACCAGCCCTTCTCCCTGCAGAGCACTCGTTTTTCCTGTCTCCTGGGTGGGTTGTATCTCTGCAGCCCTCCATTGGCCCAGCCTCCACTGGTGATCCTGCTTGCTCTCCAAACCCCTCCTGATCTTGTCTGTCACATTGTGTCTCTCTTGCTCACTCTTAAATGTCAGTTTGCATCTCTAGGGGAAGTGGGGGTTGTTTGCCATCCTCTTGAAAACACATTCACAGACTTTGATCATTCCCCAAGTGTTCTCAGCCCTATTTGGAAGGAGCTGCCTGGGAACATCTGCAAACCTTCACAGGCTCCTTGTCTCAGAAAACTGCAGCAATCCAGTCTTTGTCAGAGAAGTGCTGAGACCAGGTACTGGCCATATTCATCTTTCCTCCTCCTGCCTCACCTTCTGTCTGTCCTGCAGTTTTTGTTCTGTGTCTGGACATCTCCAAGTCCTGTAAGGGCCTGAAGTGTTCCTGGCACTGCTTACATCAGCTCTAGAGTTTCAATTTTCAGTTTGAAATGTAGAACTCAGTAACAGGTATTCAGGGAGTTGCATATGTGTAGCCTAGGAATATATAGTGTTTTATTTTTCTGCCCTTCCTTCTCCTGTTATTAGCAAATGGGTTTCTGGATATATTTATTGCTTCCTGTTAGTTGGAGGAGTACAGCACTGCCCCGTGCGTCTCTCAATCACTCCTCCAGCCTGTAATGCCACTCTAATACCACTTTATCTCACAGCAGGGTCTGCTAGAAAGCACATCAGTAATGAAAAACAGTAATTCAAAACTGTGCCTCGCAGAGCAATAAAAGAGCTTATAGATTTGTCCAAAGCAATGGGATTTCTCAGAATACTTGAGGAAATCTGAATAGGTTTCAGTGACAGAAGTGGGGCGTTTCTCTACCTGGTGCAAAACATTGCAGGATTGGGTAAACTTCAGCCTTTGAATGAGGGGTAATAATGGTAAGGAAGGGAAAGGACCAGGTGTGTGTATGTTGTGTGTGTATAAGGATTTCTTCTGGCCATTGAGCATTTGTGAGGGACTGTATTTCTCTCTGAAGCAGTTACCATGACAACCATTCATTTATATTTTATAGCGTTATGTTGGTGGATATATGCTTTCTAAGGTTTTTTTTGTGTGTATCTTTAAAAGCTTTAAGAAGGTAAACCTTGTGCTGAAATACAGAACCCTTCAGGTGTTGTTCATGCTGTACAGTCAGGGCTGCCAGGCAAATGAAGCAGGGCTGAGGGGAGGCTCTTTTAGGTTGATTTAATCTAAATACGGGGAGGCGGCTCACCTGGACAGGCTCATCACTGATGTGGTGCAGTGGGAGGTCCAGATGACTGGATGACCTTGGAAGTCTCCTCTCACAGTCATGTACGTGTCAGAGTGAGGAGAACTGAGACGTCTGTCTGAGCATGCAGGTGGAAAAGGGAAGAGACTTCACAGTAACATTGCTGTGAAAAATCACAGTTGGGTCTTGGAGAGCTGTGCAAACGCAGCGTTTGCAGGCTGAACAGGATGCAGATGTAGCAGGGAAAAGAAACGTGATTGCTGTAATATATGGCAACCTGTAAATATCAAACCTTGCCAATGAGGTATTGTATCTCAGAGTGGAAGGGACAGAAGTGGCAGGGTTTTTTGAGCCTGTAGCTCTTCTGTCAATCCTGTGCAAATGCTGTTTTCCTGGCTCGCTCCTTTGTTTGTGGATCAGGGTGACAGAGGACACATAGCTGGCATGCAGTATCCTGGTCCTAAGGAAAAAAAAAACCAAAAACATAAAGCTGTCTGCAAACATTGGGAGCTCTTAAAACAGTAGAAAGGACACAGCCAGGACAGAAGAGCTAAGGAGCTTGATCCCTTGCCTTGTCAGGTAGAAGGGCTGAAGAGTGTTGTGGTTTATGGTTTCCCTACCACAGGGTCTTAGATTTGGAGGGACAACGTGCCTGGGCTTTGCAAAGAGCTGGAGACCCCAGATAAAACCCTTTCTGTGTTCCTTCTGAAGAAGGAGAGCAGAGGTGGAAGTCTTTGGTAGCAGGAGGGAGAAAAAACAACCGAGTGGAAACGAGTTGGGTTTTTTTTAACCATGACAGGGCAGTGTTAGGGAGAGGCATAAGCTAAAAAGGAGAGTCATCACATATGGATAGTGCATAAAGGGATTGTTCTTCCTGCCTCACAATACACCTTAAAGAGCCCAGGTTTGAACAGTAAATTTTTGGAGGGACAATAAGGCAGGTTCCCCTGAGGTGACTCAGTGATTGCTGATCACACGCCATGATCTGGGATTAGAATAATTGAGTTCCAGCCTTTCTGCATCCTGGTGAGCAGCATCCAGCCAGGAAGGGCTGCTGAGACTCCTGCAGGAATGTTGGCTGTTCCAGGGAGAGCCACCTCTGACGCAGCATCTCTTTTATGTGTGGGAGAAGTGGGATCTGCCGGCCTGTGGAAGAGTAGGGAGTGTAAGCAGGGTTTTGAGGAGCTGCCTGAAATACTAGGGAGTAAACCAGGAGGATTATCTAGGTCTTGGCCTGCTCATTGTGCACAGCTCTTCCCTGCTAAACTCCCCAGCAGCAGCAACGTGGCTCGTGGAGGTGATGTGCCATCGTTTATCAACTCTCAGCCCACACTCAGGTGTTGACAACCTCAGGGGAAAATGCTGCTTTTGGGGCAGGGTCTTATTTACAGCACAAATTGTGCTGGGGCAGAAAATGAGGGCAGGGCTTTGGCTTTCTGACCTGCCAAGGGTTGTGTTGCTGCACCTCATCTGTGCAGCCTGTGGGAGTGACCTCAGCTGGTTGTCCATGGCAAGGTTAAATCAAACCTTCGCCCAGTTTCTGTTACCCAAGTTGTTGTTTTGTGATGGGCCAAATATTCTCTGACTACGGATATCACTGGAGAAAAAAGGCTGACAGAGAGAAATCATGTCCTGTCATGCATGTGAACAGCAGCATGAATTAAAGGAAGCCACAAAACTTTTACTGCAGGGAAGGGAAGCTAGGGAGAAAGTGAAATGGGGCCATCCCTGGTTTTTGCCAGGCTGTGGCTGCTGGAGCAAGCCCCTGGCCTCTGTTTTGCAGCCTGCCTTGTCCCTAGTCCAGCCCATAAACCGTGCTGTAAAGAAGAGTCTGCACGTGGTCATTAGGCATGAAAAATGCTGAGCGAGATGTGGGGCATTAAGCTCTTGACGGGCTGAGATACTGCAGCATTTAAACGTCTGAAAGGTTTTATTTCAAACTCTGGAAAGCAGTAGAAACTTCAAAGCTATTGTTCTCAGCTGGTGCACTCTTTTCAAATGCAGGAAGGCTTCCATGGCCTGGCAGGTTGGCTTCTTCTGGAGTTAAAATTGGAGGTTATTTAATGTGCTGATGGGAAGTGGCCACAAAGTGGAAATAATTGTTTTAATATGGGTGTGTTAACCATCCTTGAGGTATTTTTATAAGTATCCTGAAACAGAATAGCATGTTTCTTAAAGCTGGATGCAACCACTGCTCCACCTGGGAACAGTTCCTCCCCAGCAACAGCAAGCAGCTGTTCTTAAAAAGGGAATTTAAACTTAATTCACCTCAGCAAACTATAGGGCATATGGGAAGAAGAAAAATATAATTATCAGAGCTGGTATTAACTGTGCTTCTGTTGTGGGGTGCAACCTGTGTTTAGACAGGATTTAGAGACCATCTAGAGCTTGTCACTACAGCTGGTCTCAGCTTTATTGCACAAGAAGTGGACTTAAGTTTTAAATCTGAGCTGGCTCGTGGCTTGCTTTGAGTTCATTGCTGGTAGCAGATGCTGGGTCGACAGCTGTGGAAGTCTCCTCCCAAAAAAACCTCGTAGGAGTGAGTGTTGCAAGTCCTGGATCCCGAGTTGCAGCCTGCTTTAATGATCTTGCAGGCTGCTGTTCAGCAGCTCTGATGGAAAAGCAGGCAGGGAGCTGTGTTGGGACAGCGCCTCACCTGCCAGGCTGAGCTTGCTTCCTCACAAAGCCTGAAAATTTTCAACTTGGAGTTGTTACCAACCCGACCAGAGATAAAAGGATTGATGCTGGTGACTTGGTACCTGTTTTCTGTAGTCTTTATCCCTGTGATGGAGCAGGGGGGGTGTGGATGAGGTAAGACACTTCTATGTGATGGATTGATTTGTAGGATCACGGGGTCAGCAGCAGCCTCTTCCAGAACCCTGCCAAGCTTCACCTGACTCTTGGGACGCTGGTGCTCCTGAACGAACAAGAGATCCAGAAAGCGTGTGACCTCCTGCAGCGATGCAAAGAGGACTTTGTGGAGTAAGTGTGGGAAAGGGATGTCATCACCAAGGCCTTGGGAGAGGGGAAAGCAGCACTCTGTCTTGACAAGGAATAGCAAAGAGAAGAGCAGCTCAGTAGTCTCTCTCAACTCTAGAAATTTAGAAAAAGGCCGAAATGTTTCAAATGGGGCAGTAGAAATCACTGAGCAGCCACAGAGAGCCCTCCAGCATCTTGTAGCTCAGCTCAGACCCCCGGCATTCCCTGAAAACCTGCTCTGCTCACTTCACTTCCTCACGCTTTCTGCATGAGCAGTTTTTGCTGCTGTCCCCTGCCTGCTGCAGAGGGAGGGCTGAGCTCCCTTACCTTTGCACGCTGCCTGCAGTGGGCTCTGGCACTTCCCTCCTGCCTCAGAGCAGATGCTGAGGTGTCCTTGACACGCATTCCTGGACGAGGGGAGCTGTGTGCAGGGAAGCCATCAGGAGCCTTGTGAGTAATCAGCCTGAAATGGTCCGTGCTGCTCTGCCTGGCTGCCTGTTAACACCGAGCTGCAGATGTTGTAGCTGCAAACGTGGTCCAGTGACACTGTAATTAGCTTATCTCTGGTCAGCTTAGTAATTGAAGATGGCCTGGGGGGGTGGTTTATTTATTTATTTCTGCCAAGCCCTTGCACACAGAGCACAGATCCTTTGCATTCATTTATTTGCTGCCTCGGTGCGTGAAGAATGGGCCACGCTGTGCCTGCTAATATCTGTGGGAATTAATGCATGGCCAGAATTCATACCTCTGCCTTTAAAAGGATGGCTCCAGTTCAGCTGTTGAACAGAAATGCAAGTGTGTTTCCAGGGGGAGGCTCTGAATGCAATATTTGGAAAGCACCAGCTTCCTCATAAGTGGATTGAGCTGATGCCGAGAAAATCATTGCTCCCTATTTCCTTTAGTGAAGGGAGAATCAACATTTGAAGGTAACCTTTAGTTTATTTCCCTTTCCACACCCAAGTAAATATACTTGGAAAATTAATTAGGCTCCCTTCCACCTACATAAACCTTCATTAGCTTTCATTTCCTTTTCTAAAGTGCAGCCAGTGCCCTGTGAAGGTGGCTGTGACCTTTTTGACCCTTTTTAGAATACATGACCTTTGGTGCTGTTAGTGGGATGTCCATAATAGTACATTTGTGCTGTTTCCCTCCCAGTAACTATACTGGGAAAGGAAAATCATACTCTGCTTATTTCACTTGGGAATCTTTGCCAAGAGCCTCAAAAGCTGAACAAAAGTGAGCAAGGTCAGAGCAAAGTCACACTCACCTTGTTAACTGGTGTTTGTTCCATCTGCTTGCCCAGACACTCTCTGTTCTTTCCACCAGCCCTCGGTGCTAAACGAGGCATCACTTAGTCACAGGGAGCACTGGCTGCAGTGCCAGCCTCCCTGGGATGCTGTGCTGGGAAAGGCAAGGAGGTGGTGTGTTGGGAAGCAGATACACTCTACAGCTTTTGCAGATGTGGGAGTGCATATTATATCCTGCATGAAGAGCTGGAGCTGATTTTAAACCAGCTCTGTTTACTGCTTGGATGTTGCACTCAGAGCTGTGTTCTGTATCAAGTACCTTTCCCAGCAAAAATCAGAGAGGTGAAGACTTTATGGTTGGTCTTTTGAGCCTGTCTGGAATGAGAACTTGAACCATTTACTTCTGGTGGGTTTTCTGACATGTGGATGGAGATCTCCATATCGAGGTGGCCTGTGAGCACTGACAAGTTGACTAAATGTTTTTCTGAAACACTGAATGTATGAATTTGAATTCTTTTACCACTTGGGGTGATAAGGCAATAGCAGCCATAGCCTTTTGAGTTTTAGGAATTAGGGAGACTTTTTGAGTTGGGTTTTTTCAGTGCAAACAAGCTGAAAAGTAAGGGACAGGAAAGAAGTTCTCCATGGAGTTCACTGCCCCATAGGCTCTGTATAACATTTAAGTCCCACTTAACATCACAACTGTGTCTCCCTACAGCAAAAAGAGTATCTAATCTCCTTCCTGTAGTAAACCCAAACATTTGGTATGTGCACGAGGACATGTGTTACATTTCAAGAGCTGGTGTGATGTTTTGGTTTTTAACATTAGGGATTTCTTGGGTTTCAGCCAAATTACTGGAGGCCAGCCCCTGACTGTGGAGGTGGCAGGAGTGGAGTACATGAACGATGACCCTGCCATGACAGACGTCCTTTACGCCAAAGTCCACATGAAGGATGGTTCAGACAGGTGAGTTCCCCGTGCTCCTGCCTTTCATTCCTCCCCAGAGTGCCAGGGAAACTCTCTGGAGCTGGTGGGTGCTGCTGGCAGTCCTCAGGGCAGAAGTCACCAAGATGAAGTCATCCTTGCTTCCTGAACCGGTTAAGGCAGTGATGTGTTTGTTCTTTAAATCAGTCACTGCTGGTGCAGCTGAAGGATGTCGTTTGTTTCTGCAGCAGTCTGTCAGCTTGAATAATGGAGTCAGGGCTCACACGGGGATAAGATGGCAAAGGAGATACTCCTGAGATGACTTAGAAGGCAGGATGATTTGGCCTCTACTGGTTCCCAACCTGCAGTCCAGATCAATCTGGACAGCCTGGTGTATTTTGCAGCACTTAATTATTCTTAAAACCCAGTTGGCCCAGAGGGTCCTCAGAAGAGCATGACCTGATTACAGAGTTGGTCTGTGTGTCTGTAGCAGCCTGGAACAGGTGCTGGGTGTGAAATGTCTTTTGATGCTGCTGCTGCAAAATCTTGAAGTCTGGTTGGTGTCAGCTCAAGTGTTTGTGCTGTTCACCACTGTGGCTGATGGCTTCAGCTCTACAAACAGCATTGCCCAGGATGTGGCAGTGTCTGGACAACCTTCCTTCATCTTATTTTTGACAAGGATCACGTCACCAGTGGCAGCACCATCTTTTCTCTTGGTGCTTTCTGGAAGACTGAGGAAACACAGATGGGGCTTGGAGCACCCTGGTCTAGTGGAAGGTGTCTCTCAGCCCATGGCAGGGTTTGGAACCAGATGATCTTTAACACCTCTTCCAACCCAAACCATTGTGGATTTTATGATTAACATAAGAGCTGTTGTACTCCGTGCTGCTGGTTGCCAGAAATAGGGAAGGGGAGGAGCCAAAAGAGCTTTACCTCGTTTCTCTGAGCCTCAGCCTGCTCTTTGCCTGACAGCACTGCCCTTTTGTTGTCTGTTCCTGTTGCTAGAGGACAACAGGAGCTAGCAGGGGAGCATGGAGCAGTGCAGCTGGAGGAGGGAGGCTGTGAGCAGGGACTAGCTCAGGGAAGAAGGGATATGTTCTGGCATATCTTTTCCTTGAGGGCTGAGGAGATGGCGGCTGGGGGGGCCCTGCTTAAAACCACACTTTGGAGGCTGTGTTGAAGTAAGAGATCGGAAGTGGGATAAGGAAATGAGTGGGAAAATGAAAAATGTAAGAACTGCTGGGAGGCAGTAGGAATTGAAGTCTTTTCCTTTTCTTGGCTCTTCCACTTTGAAGTCTGTCCTACCCTGAAAGAGGTGAGATAAAAACAGATGGGGCGGGTGGAGAACCAAGGCAAGGCAGAGATCAGCCAGGAGACAGAGCATAGGGAGAAAGAAGGCAGAAGCACTTGGAAATATGAGATGGAGACAGACACTGGATGACCCAAATACCCTTCTGTGGGCTTTGTTGTAGAAAGCATCTAAAATACCAGCTCTGGGAGATGAGGTCTGGGCCTCTTCTCCTGAGTCACCGAGCTCTGGCTCTCTTTGAGGTGCCATGCTTGGTTGCATCTGAAAATAAGTCTGTGGCCTTAGGAGCTGGGAGAGGAATCCTTTTGAGCATAAGCAGGGCCTAAATTGACAGTGATGTCTGCCTGCCTCTGGGGACAGCTTGAATTGTTGGTACTTGCACTGTGCTCTGTTTCAGATGCCAGCTGTGCCTGTGTGATGAGAACCCACTTAGGCACAATGCTGGAGGAAGTGCTGATGTGCATCACGGGTGGCAGAGCTGCTTTGGGCAGGGGAGAGAAGTGAGGTCTTCAAATCCACCTTGCCTTGAAACTGCAAATAGCACTCGCAATCCCTCCAGGAAAGGAGTGATGTCTCCACTGGCCTTCACAGAGATCTGTTAGCTGAGGTTTTGACCAAAACCAGACTTTGTGCTTTGCATGGCACCTGGAAATTGCCAGGCTTCTCTTCCACCTGTTTTGTTTTTTGCATAGCAGCAGACTCAGAGAGGACCAAGCAATCTGAAGTTCTAATCCTGGGCACAGGCTGGTCCTGCCCTCACCTGCAAATTAATTAACAGAATTACAGAATAGGCTGAGCTGGAAGGGACCCATCAGGGTCATTGAGTCCAACTCTTTGCTCTGGCTAGGACACCCCAACACCACCACTCTGTCCCTGAGAGTGTTGTCCAAATGCTCCTGGAGCTCTGGCAGATTGGGGCCAGTGACAATTCCCTGGAGAGCCCATTCAGTGCCCCACCACCATCTGAGTGAAGCACCTCCTCCTGGTATCATTCATCTGGCACTTCTCCCCTTATATAGTTCCTTAGCTATTAGCAAGCATCCAGAAAAACATTTAGCTTTTCAGAGGGGAGAAAAGGTGTTTTTGTGTTGATGGAGAGAAGCCTTTCCTTCCTTTGAGATTCCAGCAGATGCTGTGTTGGACCAGCAGTGATTATAAAGAGGGGAGAAATGGTGATCTCTCCAGAAAACCCTGCTCTGTTTTCTGGCCTGTGACACACATCATGGCAGAGCAGTTCCTCGAACCTCTTGCCTGCTTGAAACCTGCTGTGCCTTGCTTAGGGAAATGGGAAAGCAGTTTCTCAGCTGCAAGGCCAATACTAGAAGAGAGTAGCAGCCACGTGGCTTCCTGTGCTGGATCAGACTGCTGCAGCCTGTGCTGGAGAGAGGTGTGTGCCTTCCTGTCTCATGCAAGATGTCCTGTTAGCTCTGTGTAGTTCCTGGCATGGCTGAGGGGTGGAGTTCCTTCCTGATCTTTGGATGATCTTGATCAGCTTAAGCTGTAAAGCAGGAGATTTGATTTATCCTGACTTAGCTTGCATAACTGCAGACAGAATTAGGGGTTGGCAAGCCCTTCTGCACATATAATGGCTCAGACTGAAAGAGGGATCATGCTCTGATGCCTCCCACATGGCAAATAATTTCCATTATAATTCATTCTAATTTGTTTTATTTCCTTGATTAACTTTATAACGTAATAAAGCACCGTTTTCACTTGAGCTATTCTCTGTTAATTTGTTTTAGTATTGTCTGTAATGATATTCATTTAATCTTTGTCATTGCTAATTTTAAAAATCACTGAAGTAAAGCCAGGAAATAGTAGAAAGCCATGACAATTGGTAGTTGGAGAGTCTTGAAATGGTCACATGGGGGCTGGCAGCCCGTGAGGGGCAGTCCAAAGCCAGCAGTGGGGTTGGAGCTGGCATCTGGAGCATGGCAGCCCCAGGCTCCGGGGACAAGCCACGCTCGCCACAGCTGAGACACCAACATGGTGGGACCTCACGGAGCAGAAAGCTCTCTAGTCCCTGGGACGTGCTGAGAGAAGCTCAGATTCTTCTGCATACACTTAATACCCCCTGCCCTTATTTTCAGAGGTGGGAAGTTCTCATTCTGGCATATCCTCGGTGCCTTTGGTAGGAATCAGGCACTGCAGAAAGTTTTTGGGCACAGCAGCAGCCTGGAAGTTCCTTCAGCTGCCTAGACATGAGCACAGTGCTCTGATCCCTGCTCCTGCTGCCTATCCTAGGATGGGTCTGCCTTGAGATCCTGACAGTCAGACACAAAGGTGGGAATAAGTCCTTGGATTTTGCTTGCTCAGTGGCTCTAAAGCTGGAGCGTTCAGCAGGATGTGCTGACTGGGTTTGTCAGCTCCCCATCACCACGTTCTGGGCTCTCCCAGAAAGCAAACCCAGGGCTGGTCATGTGGGACAGAGAGCATCCAGGCTGCAGCAGTCCCTGAGCAGATCCTCTGGGAGTCAAGGTGCCCAAGCCCCTGCGGGTGTGCAGATTTTAGCATTTGCAAGGAGAGTCACATTGTGTTTCCTGGCAGTAGAAAGATGCATCCTTCAGCTCCCAGTAACATCTGTCACTGTGAGTGAGCTCTCTGCTGTGCTAAATCTGCCCTTCCTTGTGGAATATTTGCAGCAGAAGCGATCACAGAGGAAGCTTTGTGCGACAGTCAGAACTTTTTGCATTAGAGCTGAATCCTGATGCCTCCGCTCGCTTTCCATCAGGGACCAGCTCCCTTTCCTGTGTGCATGGAGAGACTTCGTTTCACAATTGCTGCCCTCCTGGCTGAAAAGCCAAGAGCTGATGGTGCAGAGGCTCCTTGTTTTACATGGCCCTGTTCTTTCTCTTTGTGCCTTCCCAGACTGCAGATGGTCGCTGATCAGCTGGTGGAGCGGTTTGTGGCCTCTGGCCTGATGCTTAAAGAATGGGATAGGGTGAAGCTGCATGCCACAGTCATGAACACTCTCTTCAGGAAAGATCCAAGTATGTACAGAGCCTCCATCCTTTCTGCTAAATGCAGTAGTCCTGTTGCTCAGCAGATGCTTTTGTTGTTTGCTTTTTCAGTGTGGTTTTTCTTACCTACAGGGCTGGGGGGGGCGGGGAGATGTCTGCAGATAAAATCCAGAAGAAAATAAAAAAAGCAATGAGCAAGAGTCATAGATTCAAAACCTTGTCACCCAGAAGCACTCATAGTATCTGGGCTAGGGAAAAATACGTTCAAGTAGAATCACAGAATGTCCTGAGTGGGAAGGACCCATAAGGATCATCCAGTCCAGCTCCTGGCCCAGCTCAGAACTCCCCCAAAAATCCCACCCTGTGCCTGAGAGCATTGTCCAAACGCTTCTGGAGCTCTGGCAGCCCTGGAGCTCTGACCATTTCCTGGGGAGCCTGTTCAGTGTTCCCTCTGAGGGAAGAACCTTTTCCCAATATCCAACTTCCCTGGCACAGCTCCAGCAATGCCTTTGGGTGCAGACCCTGGTCACAGAGAGCAGAGATCAGAGCTGTTCCTGCACTGCCCTTTGTGAGGGGGCTGCAGACCCTGGTATTTCCCCTCAGTCTCCTTCAGGCTGAACGGAGCAAGTGACCTCAGCTGCTCCTCGTGGAGGTGAGATCTTGGGCTCTCTGTGTCCCAGTTAAATTGAAACTGGGCAACAACTCCATGTGTTGTGCTGACCTTCAAACAAGATGAAAACATAATCCTCTTTGGTCAACTTAGAGATTGCCCATTTCTTTAGGAAAGTGATTCCATTGTCTTTCTCCTTAAATCAGATGCAGACGGCTGCAAAGCTGAATGTGAGCTATTCTTGAGTGTGTGGCGTCTGCTGTCTCTGCCAAAAGATGGTCTGCTCTGGGTGTCTGTAGCACCGTTCTGATCACATTACTTTCTAAAGCAGCCCTAAAAGCATCATCTTTGGGGAGGGGCAGCTGTTACAGCCTGGTTCTCCGTGTGCAAACATGCGTGCTCTGGCACGGTGGCCGCTCTGCACTGCAATAGGTTGTGTCAAGAATTCTTTAGTTGTTGCCTCTCTGAATCTCAGAGATATCAGAGACAGTGATAACAGTGCAGGGACAGTGATAACAGCAGGTGATTTGTGTCATCATTTTCTGGGCAGGTTTTGGGTCTGACTGCTTCTGAAGTCAAACAAGCACACCCACGGCATAGAAACCCTGTAAAGATGGGGTTCAGCTCTCAAGCTGAGCCCTGAAAATGTGCCCCCAGACTGCTGATGTGGCTCGGTGTGAGGGGAGGCACGTGGGCAGCTAGGTCTGGCATCCCGAGTCTATATTCTGCACAGCCCCATGAGGCATGCGAGGCATTCAGACACAATGGGGAGAGCGTTCAGCCAGCATTCCGCAGGCAGCCATAGAAGTCGCTTTGTATTCCATACAGGGTTTGAATAGCAAGCTGGGTGTGAGGAGGACTTCACAGTTCATGATGGAGATGAAAAAGAAGTACTGAATATATTCACAGAGTGAGGCAGAGGTCCTTTGGAAAGAGCAGATCATGCACTTGGGGGTTATATGAAAGCCTCGACGTGCTCTCGGGAAATGGATCTCAGACATACTTTTGGCACTTGCTGTAGGCCTGGGTTGCTGTTCTGAAAGTCTCTGTGTGTGTGTGGCTGCTTGCCCACCCCACACCACACGGATGGTGCAGGCAGCAGAGGTTTGTGTCGGTGCCGTCTGCATCCCGCCTGGCATTGTGCTGGCATGCTCAGCCTGGAATTTGGTGCTGTTCCAGGCCACGCAAGCGCTGTCTCTCACCCTGACATGGCAGGATGTGGGATGAAAATGAGCCAGAGAGAAGCAGGTGTGTTGCCCTGAGCAGTCAGCCTTACAGAATCACCACGGCAGTAGCTGTGATTTAAGGCCTTTACTCCAGGTAACAGAGGTGATCCCGATAGAGGCACCAATTCCAGCCCTTTTCCTCCTGAAATCCAAGTGGAAGTGGGGTTTTTTTTTGCACTAAGAGCTGGGCAAAGATGGTTTATTAGCTGGCAGCTGACTTTGGGGAGGGACAGAGTGGGGGGTGAAGTACAGCACACAGAGTTCTCCCATCTGAAGCTCATTCTGGTGGTGGCTTTTCTCTCTACAGCTGAAGAACGAAACAACACAATGACTGGTAAATCATCTTTCAAGGAGCGGGAGTCATTCAATGGCCAAAATATCCTCAAGGTCAGTATGAAACAATTAGGGAAATGGAGCCAGCCATGGATATTGTATAGCCAAAAGAGGTCGAAACACCTCTTCAAACTGCTTTTGTCTTAGGCTTATTGCATCTCCTGGGGTTGGGGGGCTTGTGGGGGGCGGACAGGACTCTGTTTAGAAGATAAACAGTCCAGATCACTTGTAATTGGGAGCATTACAGTATTTTAACGGGAGCATTCCTAAAGCTGCTGAGGCTCAGAGCAGGAATATGAAGCACGAATGCTAAGTGGGTGTTCGTGTTGTCGTTTACTTTGCTCCTGTTTTACCCTGGAGACTCAGGCTTGAGTTGATTCTCAGCCCACCAGAAAGAAGCTCTTAGTTGCTCTTGTACTACTCATATATATTTATGAAACTAAACCCCACTCTCATTTCACTTACTCTTTTCTTCTTGTTTTTAATCTCTGCTATTGATTTGCTCCAGAAAAATAGCGGGTAATGGCAGGGAGTCCCACCAGGATCCGAGGGCTTTGGCAGTGATCAGAGGGTGGAAAACACGATCCCTCAGACTGTGGAGGTTGGGTAAGGCTCAAAGGGGAGCATGCTGCAGACTCCCAGGCTTTGCCAACCAGGGCTGGGACTGCAGGCAGCCTCTGCTGCTCTTCCAGATGGCTGTGACAGACTGATGCTGTGGTGCTTGACCCCTGCAAGTGTCCAGAGAGAAAAGAGATGCACAGAGGAGCAGAAATGGAAAACAGCATTGGCTTGTAAGCAAATTTGCAATCCTCATTGTGTGAGAGGATTTGTTGCAGGCAGCTCCGATAAGAGGGAGCGAGGACAATGCATAGATACATTTGGGAACTGTAAGAAGATATTCTGGTAATGAAGAGATGTGAGAGAGGATGCAGGCTGGGTGGGAGCTGGAGAGCCCAGAAGGACTTCAGAGCCCTCCCAGAGGAGGGGAAGGGTGCACTTTATTTGTATTTACAGTCTTAATAATGTATCAGGCACTGGATGCATGAGGATGTGAAGGCAGGGAATGGAACTGATTGATCTGTGTGCAGAGGACAAACAAAGGGACAAAATTAGGTTCAGCTCTCATTGTCCTCAAACGGTCTGTTCGAGCACGGTGTCATGACTCAGCGTCACCACATGTTGAGTGTGCAGTGTGAGACTGCAGTATTGCAAGCTGGAGCAGGGAAGCCACAGCCCTGGTCCCTTTCTTGACTGAACTGCAGTTTTGGATAGCTCCCAGTGTTGGGAGAGCTGGCTCTGGAACAGGGGAGGTGTGTGTCAGGAGCCCTGAGTGCCTGCAGGACTCTGCTTTCTCTGTGTTCACCTTCGCTCCTTTCTCCTGCTTTTGTTAAACTTGTCCTCAAGCTTTAGAGACACATAAAATCAAACTGTGAGTCTTCCTCCGTGCTCTCATCCCAAACCGTTTGTGATTGGGAAGGTATTAATGATGCTCCCTCTGCTGGTCACACCATTTGTGGGGTCCGAGGATGTGAAGAAGGGTTTGCAGTGCTTGGAAATGCAACTGCTCTCCGTCTGAGGCTACTTCTTATTCTTGATGCTCTCGGAAATATGAGCCCGATGCATTTTTAAAGCTCCTAATTGATTTTGTACTGACGTAGCTGAAAGAGCTGCTGGCTGTTTGGACTGCTGGTAATTACTTCAAAGCATGTCTTGCCACAAGAAATGTCATCCTTCTCTCCCACCTCCACTACATTTCCTAACCTGCCCGCTTCGTATTTCCCTTTGGTCTCCCACGTGCCTGCAGCAGAAGGCCCGTTGGCATTAATTAATTACATGAGTCATAAATAGCTCCAGGCTTCTTACCGGAGGAGCCCAGCCTCAGTGAGCCACTGATGCATTCCAGCATGACCTTGCAGGGATGCGCCAGTTCCCTCCCAGCCTGCTTTTATATCCATTATTTATCTGCTGCTGGGGAGGCTGCCCTCTCGCAAAGTGGCTTCGTTAACTTTGGCACCAGGATCTAAACGACAACGGGCAGTTAATGAATATGGCTGCAGTTAGGCAGGCTGGTGGGAGGGAGAGCCATGTGCCCTGCACGTGATTCCAGGCGGTGGGACTCTGTGATAGCTGCGCTGAGTGGCTGTGTTCCCACTTGGAATGCCAACACAGCATGGCTGCTGGTAGGAGGGTAAGTGGGAAAACTCAGGTTCATCACTCTCCTTCCCGTTGTGCAGCCCTGTAGGGCCAAAGGCTCAGGGCAAGGCTGGATCTGTCGGGGCACGGAGCACAGTGGAAGTGTTGTGGTTCTGCTGTTCCAGGCTGAGGTTCCCCATGGTCAGAGCTGTGTCTGTGTGTGTGTGTGTGTGCAGATGCGCTGGCAGCACATGTTTGCTGATAACATGCCTGTGTTACCCCAGGCTCCAGCTGGTATTTTGCTTTCAGCTGAACTAATCGGAATTTTATTTAATAATCCTTTGTTCTACCCGTTCTGCAGAGTTAAACATACACTCCTATTTGTGCTAATAAATGGTTGTGCAGGCCGCTACCTTCCCACACTGCTCAGAAAATAGATCCTGTAGGATGACTTGCATTTGGGAGTTTAAATTACTTGTGTCTTGAAGAATATCCCTGAAAAAGCCTTCCTGGCATAGGTGGAGCTGAGAGCCCAAGGAGCTGTGTGACCCAATAGATTTGTTTCCAACAAAGCTTTGGCTTTGCACTGCTCTGGTATGGAGCAGTGTCCCAAAAAGTCCCAAAAAGCTGAGGATGCTTCGTGGACCACTTTGCATGGAGCGATTTCTAGTATTCCTTCTAGGCCGGCTTTGAACATCCCAGTCAGGCACCAAAACCACTCTCCGGTCAGGAGCAAAGCGTCTCATCGAGAGTGGAGGGAGGAGGCAGCAATTCCTGGCTGGGGCAGGGCAGGGCAGGGCCGGGGCAGATGCGGGGTTGGCAGGTCCCTGCCGTGCCTGCCGCCGTGTCCCGGCGGTGGCCGCGCGCCCCGCGCCGCAGCTGGCACAGTGCTGGCACGGAGGCGGCCGGGGCAGCTGCCGGCATCTCCGGAGACGAGGCTGCGCTGCCTCCGGGCTTTTATTTATTTTTGTTTAGTGGGGAAAAAGAAAAAAAAGGAAAAAAAAAAAAAAACCAACAAAAAACGACTAAGCCTGCAGTGAATAAATAAAAATGAAAAGAAATGTGAAAGGGCCTAGCGGCCAAAAATCTCTATTTCGCGTTTAAGGGAAAGGAAGAAAACCACCTGGACTCTCACTGGGTCAAAATGGAATGAATTTTGGCTTGAGTTGAGGTCTGAGAAGTAAATGAATGGCCTTTGCCTCATTCAAACAAGAAGGAAGCAAATTTTGAGTGCAGAAAAAGCTGAACCCTGCCGCTTAGCACAGATCCGTGCATTAACAGCTTACAAGATTAAATATTGAGGGAACAGCTACTGAGGTACAGCAGCAGAAAGCTGCACATCTTATGTCTTAGGGCATTAGGGGAGACTTTAAGCTGGGATGGAAGACTGGGAACAGGATCAGCCAAGGTGGTGACACATGCTGCCATGCCCTGGTCCAGCAGTGGGGCTGCAGGAGTGCCCAGGGAGGGCTTCTAGGTCAGATAAGGCATCATTTGATGAGGCTGCTTTTCTTTTGAGGCCTACCTCAAGTGTATTGAGTTATGGCACCGTGTCTGCTTTCACTGGGAGCAAGGGGAAAAATGCATTTACTGGCTGATGTACTGGAGAGCTGGTGGTGTTCCCTCTCACAGTGTCTGTCCTACTGGCTAAGAGCAGTGAGGTGGCTGTGCCATGCAGTAGTTCAGTTTAAAACATTTGGTGCAATGCCACAGACAGAGATGCAATGGAAAAGAAAAACCTTGGCCCAGGGAAACCCCTGAGCTCTCAAAATACCCCAAGCCCACCAAGCACGAACATCTGCCCCTGTGCAGAGCCAGCTCTGCTTGCAGATGAGGAGTGTGACTTGTGTTCTGCAGCCATTGTACCCAGGTACCCAGGCCTTTTGTGTAATTTTTGTTTGTGGATTTAAGGAGGCTGAGTCTTTTCCTGATATATTTCTAAGCTGAGGTGAAATCAAAGAGCTAAAGAACCGGCGTTAGGTGAGGATCAAGACTGCCTGGTGTTCAGAAAGGGTAAGAACATCTTGTTATCCTCACCGAGGTGGTAAAGATGTAGATCCAAAGTAGGACTGACAGCTGGAACGAATACCTAACAGGAGGTGGCTGCTTGGAAAGTTTAGAGTTAAAAATACCAAACAAAAAATCCACTGGGGTGAGGAGAGACTGAGTAAGAGATTGTGGTGCAACATCAGTATCTCAGAAATAAGCCAGTGCTTTCCTCACCTCGTTTTTACAGAAGAATCAAAAGCAGGAATGAAAGGCTGTGATGCCACTTTGCAGAGGGGAGAATTCCTGCCATTACCAAGAGGTACCGGAACAATCGAGGGGGCTCAGCAGTGTGCAATTAGAGCAACAGTGGGATGGGAGGATGTGACAGTTGAGCAGATGAGACTGGAGATCAGTTTGTATAATCACGGGAAAAAAAAGGAGATTAAATTGGGGTTGCTGTGAAAATGCTTTCCTGTGAATTATATTCTTCAGGGGGAGAAAAAGCCATCTTCGTGTTATTTGCATTTGATGAAACAGGAATCTGAAGTGGCATTTGAAAAAGCAGAGTAGACAAAGGAGGGAAAATGTCTTTGTTGGAGTGTTTGGGCCTTGGAGGCAGTGTTGGAGGTTTTGGGGGGAGGCTGAGCCACTGCACTGAGGAGAACGCAGTGCAGAAGGTTTGTGTGACAGGGATCTCTTTGGTGACCTTACCAAGAAAAGGAGAAGCCTTTTATTTTCTCTCAGAGGTGCTCTACACCCCTCTGACTAATTTTAGCAGGAGCTGTGACTGCTGGAAGAGGGTTTGTTGAGAGTCTCTGAATCTCCTTGCCCCTGCACTGCTGCACTCCCACCCAGGCCAGCAGCTGAGCCTTCTGCAGGTTCTGTGGGTGCCTCTGCCTCCCACCCCTGAGCATCCCACCTCCTCACTTCCCTGAGATCCCTGCTGTGCCACCAGCCAGCCAGGGCAGCGTCACCTCTTTGATCTTAAGAAGATATTTCTCCGTGGAGGTGGCAGGGGTTGAATTACAGCAGCGCCTTAATAGAAGGCAAGGACCCAGCACATTAAATGCAAAAAGCCCCAACCCACTGATTAGCAAAAGTAGGCAGTTCATCCCAAAGGTGCCATGACACTTCTGCTGGATAATTTTCACTGTCTGTCTGAATTAATTTACTGGCTCTGTAGCTAGACTCCTCTTCTTGATGTTCAGTGGACATAGTGAGGGGTCACATTGATGGGAGCTCCTTGTCCTGGTATTCCCAGATGCATCTCCAGCCTCCTGCCCTCTCTGCAGCAAAGGCAAAGCCCAGCTCTTAGAAACTGTTGCTGCATTTGTTGTAATAGGAGCCGTGGGGATGAGGCTTCTGTGGAGATATGCAGCATTTGATTATTAATTTCCTTCAGTTGTACTGTAAATCCCTCACGTTTGAGGTGTAGGTCTGGGATCTTACTGGAACCTTTAATTTGCTGAAAGGGTTTTTATTCTTGTCTGAAAGACGCACAAAAATCTGGTAACCTCCAAATGTCCCACTTGTATTTGTTTCTTAGTTTGCAGAATGCCTTTCACCATAGCAACTGGGGTTTGATTTCCTGAAGCACATGAATTTCCATGGATTTGTGATGGGGGGAACAGACCCAAAACTGTGAGCTAAAGCAAAGGTTTTGCAGCGTGGCAGTGGCAGGAGCACCACTAGATTTAGCTTGTGAGGGAGGGGGGGATCCTCTAGGAAGGGTATCTCAGCTGAACAAAGGCATGCACCCAGCCCTGAACAGTTCTATTTGAAAAAAAAATCCAGCCTGACAGATTAATTTAGACTATTGCTGAATGTCACCCTCCCCACTGCTGCATCACCCTCTGGCAGCTGAGGTGGCTTTGCTCCAGTTTTATGAAGAGCTGAGGTTTCACATGGCAGCAGTCAGAGAAGGATCAGCTGCTTCCATATTCACAGAGCTGGAAACCTCGTTCTGGTCCGACCCGTGGAGGTCAGGAGGGTGTTACAGGCAGCATGAAATACATTCTGAAGTCTGCAGGTGAAACACAGCTGAGGAGAGGCAGGAATATTGCACACATGAGTAGGAGGGAGCAGAGCTCCAAACAATGTTGGGAAATCAGGCAGAAACAAACAGGCAGCTGTGAACAAGGACAGGTCCAGGAGAGAGCAGTGGCACTGGTATAGGATGGACAAGTTCCTCAATACCAGGCCAGGCTCTGACTTATGGGGGGTTGCTCCAGACTAAGTGGAAATAGAAAAAAGAGGCAAATGTCTTTAAAGTAAACCTCTGACTGTTCTTTACTGAAGGATTTGTCCAGTTTTGGGTACCGTGGATGTGTGCAAAGAGTGCAGGGGACAACAGTAGGATAATTGGTGGGGTAGAAAATGTCTATGAGCTGGGGCTGAAAGAGTTGTTTTGAGGCTGATAAAGGGAAGGAGGGCAGCACATAGGAAAAACTCCTGAAGCTTGGGAATGCTTTTGCCACTATTGGGTTATAAAATGATAAATAATGGGCTTAAATTGCAGCAAGAGATTAGGAAAATCTTTATAAAGGGGAGGATAAGGAAGCACTGTTCTAGAAGAGCTGGGAAAAGGGGGTCCTGATTGTTTTGAGGGAGCAGAGGTGTTAATCCAGGATCTGCCACCACCTCCTGCCTTGGAGAAGGGGAGGATGGTGGAGCCAGTGACCTTCGCTGGTCTTTTCTTCCATTTGTCACTTCATGATTCCTACATGGGAATGTGTGCAGAACACCCATGAAATGGCATCTGTGAATGTACCAAGAGCTTCTTGGCATTTACTTGGGCTCAGGAAATAAAAACATAAAAAGGAAACCTGCCATCATGCACCTTGGATCTTTCTCCATGAACTTTGCTGCTCCTTCTTTTGTTGGTGGTGCTTTGCCAGAGAGAGATGGTTGTGTTGTTTCCAAGGGACTGCACCAGTGATTTAATTGTAAGGGATTTTCCTGTGTCATGGAGGAGATAGCTCTGACTTGGGTATCTCCCAAGAGAGAGGCCACTGGGACTTTCATGACACATGATTTTCTCCCTCTTGAAGTCTGCCTGCTTTATTCCTCCTAAGGGAGATGAGGTGAAAAGGTCTCTGCTGCTGCCTTTTAAATCTTGCCAGAGACTGGAAGAAAAGGAGAGGGGAAGGCTGTTCCTTGAATTATCCATGTGGAAGGACTGGATGCTATATTGGGGATGGAGAGACACTCCAGAGCCAGCTGCACACTTGCAGAACAAAACAATCTGCAGCCTTGTGGCTGCTGCTGGTGGTGACAGCCCAGGGGACAGCCACCTTCTCTTGTCTTTCCTATCCATCTTCCACCCTTGTCACTCTGCACAACATTTCCTAAGACTGTGACATCTGAACAGTCTTGGAAAATGTTGGATGGCCAGCCAGCCATCCTTTAAAAAGCCATGGAAAGGAAGCAGTTGCTAATTCGGGGAGAAGATTGGGAATGCTGGGAAGAGCTGCCTCTCTGGATGAATGCCTGCCTACCTGCTTTTCCTATGCTTCTCATGCATTATTCCTGGCAAGCTTCCAAGCACAATTAAATCGCTGACAGATAATCATTGGCAGAGTGGTGTCCAGGGTGAATAACATGGGAATCAGGTATTTCTTTTTTTGGCACTAAATTGTTTCAGGAAATTTTGAAAGTCAAAAATAGAAGGAAAAAGAATCCACTCATTTAACAAAGTCCCCAGATCCTGACAATTTTCCTGGTTGTGTTTCACCTTCTGGGAGCCACCAAGGGCTTTGATTTGGGATTTATCTGTCATTGTTTGGGGGAGTTTGGGTCACAGATGGGAGAGGGTTTGGTGAGTTTTTTGGGATGAGGAAGAAGGAGCTGTGCCAGCACATACTGCAACCTGGGAACTGTGACAGCTGTGGATATAACAGCCTTCTGGAGAGGTCCTGGCGGGTCTGTGTGGGAGGCTGCAGGACTGAGGTACATTAAACAAGTAGGTGGAATCCCAAAAGCAGGACTGGAGGCTGTGTTTTGTGCAACAAAGGAGGTTGATCAGAGGAACTTGGATGGACAGAGTTCACTGGAGTTCAGTGGACTCTCTTAGAGTCCATCAGTGTTTCTCAGCATTACTTTCACATTTCAAAATTCAATTTTTTGAGATTTTTAATCCTTCCATGTTTCTGCCATTTCCTCCATCAGTCCTTTTTGCCTGGTGGTGGTATCAGCAATCCAGCAGTTTGCCAAGGAGTCATCTCCTTCCTTTCCTGCTGTGTCTGGCATGGGAGCTGCAGTTGTGCTTTAGCCACATGATTTGGAAGGGTGATTTTCTCTGCTCTTCTCCAGTGTTTTCCATCCCAAACTGCGGACGTGTTATACAAACTTGAATTCAAATACATCATCCCTTACGAGATGGAAAAATTTCCAGGGGAGAGCACAGAAAGTCTGCAGACAAACAGGTTGTGCTGCCCTGTGTTGAGGCACCTCTTCAGAAAGGCTGTTTAATTTTTTTCCATGCTTGTCAACGAGTGCCTGGGATTTTGTTTGTTCCTCCCCTTCCCCGAAGGGAATAACAGCACCGTAACATGCTGATTTCCAGTGGAATTCTCCTGCCTTTCTGAGCCTGTTCCCTCATTCACGGCTGCTCTGATCGGGACATGCTGGGGCTATGCTGCCAGCAGGTGAGCCTGGTGAGTGTTATCACTTCGTGCTGAAGCTGTAAAGCCTCCAGCTCCTCCAAAGCCTCCGTTTAATCTCCTGGTTGGAACTCTCCATGTGCTGCTGTCAGCTGCCAGACCCCGATTCCCAGCACTGGATTGTCTGTCAGCATGATCCCTCTGCACGTGCTCTACCATGGAGGCAGAGCCCGGTGGTGCTCAGCCTGTTCACACCCTTCCTGGATGGGATCTTGGGGTGGATAAACACTTTCTCCACCCAGGAGAAACAGCAGAGGAGGGGTTGCTGTGTCCCACCCTCAGCATGGAACACGCAGCAGGAATGACAGCGAGCTCATCCACAGCCACAGGCTCCTGGAGTAGGAACCTCTTCCTCCCAGCCTCTCTGAAGTTGCTAATTTCTGTGTTTGTTCCAGATATGGATAAGGGGACCCTCCCTCAGCTCCCTGCTGAGGGCAGCAGGGTTTGTGAGGCGGATTGTCACAGGCTAATGACATTACACGGCTGCTCGCCCGCGGCGCTGAGTCACCGGGGACAGTTTTGTGTTGATCTATAATAGCCCAGCCCTAAGGCACTGCTTTCTGGGGCTGGAGTTCACAGCAGAAGTCCCCACAGTCCAGAGAGGTGTGTGTGTTGGTGTGTGTACATCCATTTTATCCCGTGGTATCACTGCTTGTTAGTGGGAATTTTTAATTTCAAGGCATCACAGTGAGTTGTTGCTCCCTCGGCATTTCTGAGGCTCTCAGCAGAGCTGCTTGGACTTTTTCTAAATTCAGGATGGGTCTTTTTTTGGCTGACTACTGTAAACGAGGTAAGGCTTTAAAAACTGATCAATAATCCTGCTGGTAGTGGCAAAATCCAGGCCAAGACAGCATGAATGCGAGCCAGAGATTACGTGAAGGAAGTTTTAAATACCTCTGACTCCCTTCCTCTCCGTGGACTTACTTTGTCCTCCCACTTCCCAGTGCTTCTCCAGCTGAATCCATTAATATTTCTCATGCTTGTTGAGCCCGTGACAGGTGATTTAAAAGCCCCAGTTTGCGTTGGCTCTTCATAAGCGGAGCTGAAACACATCGCTGCTGTCCTTATGTGGATTAGCTGTGATTTATTGCTGTTGTTCCCAGGCTGGAGCACAGAGGTGCTGTCTCATTCCAGGAGGGTTGTCTGTGGGAAGCGAGCCCCCCGACGAGGACAGCTTGACAAACACCCGCGCTTGGGAACACGACATCGTTTAGGCGCCTCTTTTAACTTCTTCATTGAGGAGTCATCCTCCTCCCTGTCTCAGCAAAACCTACTTCACAGGCTTAAAAAGGGGAAGAAAACGTGGCAGAGAGGGTTTGATCTGTTGCTCTGCCTTTGATAAGGAAGTTGTTTAGGGGTTGAAGTTTGTACGAGCTGTTTTGGCTCAGGTTTGCAAGGAGCAAGCAGTTTGATGTGTGATTCCATCTCTCCCAAAACAAGTCTTCAGCCTCTTGTTTTCCTTCAGAAAATGATTGTCTCATCCCAGGCGAGGTCTGCTGGGTAATTTGTGGGTAATCGAGGGGAACAGACCTCAGAGGAAGAAGGGTTTCCAGCATCTGAACAATTGTCTTAAACGGGAGAAAATGTGGTGTCAGAAACGACAGTGGTGCTGCTGGCTTTTCCTGGCTCAGGATAAACGACTTTGGGGGGAGAAGTGGAGGAAAACTTGCTTTCTGGGAGCTACCACAGGGCTGCCTGCCTTTCATCCTGACCTGAGTGGTGTGTCCTTGGACCCAATCCCCAGGATGAGAGAGAGAGAGAGAGAGAGAGGAGCAATTGGGCCTATGGTAGTTTGCAGGCTGACCTGTGAAATATGTGGGTTATCCATCATCCAGTTCTCCCCTTCTCTTGGGAACTCGTGTGTTTTGGGGAGGGCAGTGTGGCTGTAGTCTGTGCCATCCCCCACAAATCCTGGGATGCTGCTGCTGCCACTCTGCAGGCACCTGCTCTGTCCCCATGGGAGATGCAGCCATCCTCGCTGAGCGTTTCCCAAACCTTTGTCTGTGGCTTGAAAGGCAGGGCACATCCCTGGAGCGTTTGCTTGGAGGTGCTGGGTCTGGGGTTAAAAGTTAACAGTGCTCTTTCCTTATTCCATTCTAATTCAATTTGGGAAGGCAGCAGGGAGACAGAGGGCACTTAGTCCTCTAAGTGCTATTCCCTTGGTGGGAGTTAGTAGCTTGCACTGCATGCGTAGTGTTGATTCTGTAAGCTGACCTTTACCTCCATCAGGTTCATTCTCATTTATAATACTTTAAAAGAAAAACCCCAACCTCCATCCTCTTATTTATTCCTTGGGCATCGGGGACATAAATCCTTTGGCATGTTTGGATTTATAGAATTACTGTGCTTTTGCTGAGCCACTCCAATCAAATGACACGGCTCTGCAGGCGATTGCATTTCTCCTCCCCTGCCTCCCTCCTGCCTGCTCCTGATCCACATCTCCTCGTGTGCTCTGCAGCCTTTTCAGGGAAAGGTGGGCCTTTGGCAGCTGTAGGAAAGGACAGGAAGGGGAGATGGCCAGTCTTTGGGTTATCAGTGATTGCTTCTGAAGGGCAACAACCTCCAGGTACCTTCTTTCCTGGGGCAGGGTAAAAAATGTTAAGATGCTTTCCCAGGAGGCATTTCATCAGCTATGCTCCAGGGCTCCTCCAAAACCAGAGCGTTTCCGTGGTGGCTGGGGAGAGGGGGGAGTTATAAATATCTTTCTTGGCTCTGCTTGGCTTCTCCTCGAGATAAATAGAAGTGAAAGTCAAAAGCAGAGGCTTGGCTCTCTGCAGTCTCTTCCCAAGTCCCCAGGGACCTGAGCACAGGATGCATTCATGATGGGAAGCCACTTCCTGGTGTTTTAGAGGATTCTTGGTATTTCAGAGGTGTTGGAGGATGATGTTTGAGAGGCTTCTGTCCACACTGCCTGAGGCAGATCTCAGATGTGCAGTGATCTCTGTGCCTGGAGTCCGGTGCCTTCTGTCGTGGGAAGCCTCAGGGAGCACAGGAGCATCGGTGAGAAGCCGGCCTGAAACAAGAGAAAAAAGAAAAAAAGTGTCTGTGGTTGTCCTCTAAATCTTGTAGCATGTTTACTCTCAGGAAGTACAGCCACATTACCAAAAATCAATAGTTCTAGCAGCGTTCCTCCCTGGGAAACACACAGCTGCTTGAACACAAGGGAGGTGGTGAATCTTATAAAAGCCAAGGGAATACAAAGTGCTTTGGTACAATGGCTTTGCTGCACTTTTAGCAATGTACAAATGGAGGGCCCTTGACCTGGGCAGTGTCTTCTGCGGCTTCCCAGTCATCCTTCTGCTGTGACGTGCCTGAGGCTGTGTGAGGCAAGAGGGACTTGGGAGGGGTTTGTCTCATTAACTAATTTTTGCTTTGAAGTACTTGTGTTTAGTAAGAAAAACAGGTTATGGTGTGCAGCAGCAGCATAAACAAAACTTTTCCTTTGATTATTTTGTGGAAAGGTTTGACTTCTAGCGCTGCTGATGGGTCTGGTACATCCCAGCATTTAATTCATTTTCTTCATAGAATCCTGGAATGGTTTGTGTTGGAAGGGACTTTAATGTCCACCTCATTCCATCCCTCTTGCCATAGGCAGGGATACCTTAGACCAGAGCGCTCCCGAGTGCCATCCAGCCTGGCCTTGCACACTTCCAGGGACAGGGCAGCCACAGCTTCTCTGAGCACCCTGTGCCAGGGCCTCATCACCTCACAGGGAGGAGCTTCTTCCTAGTATCTGAATCATGCTTCAGTAGTGGGAAGCCATTCCTCTTTGTCTCATGACTCCATGCCCTTGTCCAAAGACACTGTCCAGCTGCCTTGGAGCCCCTTTAGGTGCTGGAGAGAGTCCTCTTCAAACCCTAGTACCCCTTGCTTACCAGCACACCTACCACTCCCTGTGTTAGGGATCAAGAGAGGTGATTTCTGTTTTTCCTGGGTGGAGAGTGCTCTGTGATGGAAAGGAGTGGCAGTGTGAACAGTCACTGTGACAGGGACAGGTGTTCAGGTTTGGGGTGAGGGGCACAGTGGCAGAGCACTGCAGGGAGCCCCAGAGAGCAGGAAACCATCCTTCCTTCTGAGGTCAGCCAAAACAAAGAGAGAAAGGTGACCAACCCCTTTTTACTGCCATCTCTTATTAATGAGACATTTTTTGCTAAGTCCTCCAACATGAACGACGCAGGCTTTTGGGAACATAATTAATCTTTCTTGTATAAATCTTTAATTGTATGAAATGGAGTTTGTGTGGCTGTCGTCATTTCTCTTACTCTCTTTTCCTCCTCTCCTAGTTTGAGATGCTTCCTTAGCAGAGCTTCTTTTCTGCAAGCTGCTCTTCTCTAGGGCAGTGACCCCGTGGAGCCACCACTCACAGTGTCCCTTGAGGCCACGCTGCTGCCCTGGGGTCTCTTGCTCTGCCCCAAGACAGGCAGGGAATCACTTTTCCCTGTGGCTCTTTTCCTTTGTGGAATCACAGCAAACCCAGGAATTGTCCTGTAAGAAAACTGGCTGGTCTCCTCTGGAAAAAAGGGTATTTACGAAACAGAATACTCTTGGGAGAACCAACAAAAGAGCAGTTGTGCCCAAATGAGTGCCAGGCAGAGCCAAATGCCTCTTTGGAGGAGGTGAAGTGCAGCCTTTCAGATGCTAAGTAGTTATTTGGGATTTCAGTCATTCCCTCTGTGGAGGAATTGATGCACCATTGGCTCCAGGAGGATTAATGTGTTGGCTTTCCTTCTTGCCTGCTGTAAGGGCAGGAAGGGCTGTGGAACTGTCTGTAGCCCACGCCTGCAGGGACAGATAGAAAATTGAATAGGAGACAGATGGAATGGAGATTTTGGAGATCTCCAAGGTGGGGAGAAGTCACTGCTCAGGTTCTCAGTGACTCACAGCGCTCTGGTTAAACAGAGCTTCCAAATTAGCATCTGTACCGAGCTTTTCCTGAGGCACAGCTGATGTTCCCAGGTAGAGCAATTTCCTGCTGCTTAATGGAACGGGAGGAGCACTTTATGCTTGGACACGATGCTTTTCCAGCAATAACTTCTTGTAAGAAATTCTGATGTCATTTTTTCTTTTTTGTCTGCTTCGTGGATTGGATTAACGGGCAGGGACACACCCCCCGGGCGCCGAGTTGGCTTGCTTTCCTGAATTTGCACTCAAGTCTTTGCCGAACAAAGACGGATTTGTTGAACAAAGCGGGGTCAGTGCTGGGATGAGGAGCCTTGTGCCTCTAGTCAGAATTAGGACTGAGCTGTAGCTGTTAAGTCCTGCATCCTGTGGCCTGGATTGGTGCAAACCTCCTGCCCTCAAACCTTGTTCCTGCAGAGCCTGGGAGTCACCCGGGGGTGGTGCCTCCAGAGCAGTGAACAGCCTCCCCACGCTCCCTCAGTGACACGGGCAGCAAAATAGGAGAAGTTTGAGCAGCTGCTGCTGTAGTTAAAAAGAGTTCAAGTGCAGTCTTTAGTGGGAAAAATAACGTAAAGAACACTTGGATTTAAAGGCAAAACCAATCTGTGAGTAGAGGCTTTTGACAGGGCCAGCTCCTGTGAGAGAGCCATGGGCCAGCTGCAGGCTCCATTTCTCTGCTGCCCTTCAAGTGTTTTTTTTTTCTTCTTTCTTTCAGCTCTTTGAGAATTTCTACTTCGGGGAGGTGCAGCTGGACTCGGTGCGTCTCTCCCAGAGGTTCTCCTCGGACGCCTCTGGCTACTACGCAACATCTGGGCAGCTGTGCTTCTCTTGAGGCGTCCATAGTGGGTCTGCTGTGTGTGTGTGATCCCTCAGTGAAAGGTTTTATAAGACACGAACCTTCAATGGGAACCTGGGAGCTCCAAGCTGGGATGCCTCGTGACTCCTCCAAAGCATGGGAACCATGGTGTTTCCCTGCAGCTTTTCCTGCTGCCCTCTCCTTGGGGGTTGCCGGGGTCCTTCTTCCTCCTTTTCCCAAAATGTCACAAAGCTGCCTCTTTGATGCCTGTGGATTGCTGGTTTTCCAAGAAAACAGCTAGAACTGGGGCTTTTGGGTGTTTGAATGTGGCTTTTTTTTCAGAAGAAGGAAGTTTGTTCTTAAAATAAGTATTTAAAATCCAGGAGAGCTTCTCCAGAGCACGATTTAATGATATTGAGGTCAGGCATTGCTTGGATCTCCAGCAGCGTGCCTGTGTGATGTAGATCTCCAAATAAATTAGTTCCCTTCAAAAGCAAAGTGTTTATCTCCTGTTGCATTGATAGTTTCTGTAATTAAACTTTCAGCACAGCACATAACTATGATAATAAGAAAGCATTGATGGTTAGAACTCTTTCCAGTGACCGTTTCAGAGCGTGTCAAAAAACATATGCCTTGTAGGTGGTTTCTCCATTAAAAGCAGCACCAAGCTCTTTCATTCCATTGTGAATCCTTCACAGATCTCAAGACAACGTTGTTTTTTCCTGTAAATCTCCACATTTGGTAAAAATAGCGACACAGGATTTCAACTTGCCCTAGGATGAACGCTCTGAAAAATGGAAGGTGCTGGTGCTTTGTAACAAAACAGGTGCTGCTGCCCGTTCCTACTTGCTTCCATGGATATGGAATGATGATGTAGAAGACGTGGAGAGTGTCTCAGCCAGGGATGGGGTGCTCCAGCAGAACCCACATGTCCTACTGATAATTTCTAAGAGGTCTTCACCCCATTTCCTCCCTCCAGAGTGAGCTGGCTGTTTGGCCATGCACAAACAGCAGTGGGAGGCGTTCAGGAAATAGGATTGCTTTTCTTTTTCCCCCCAAATGTGTTGCTGTTTATGTTTCCCAGACCAAATTGCCTGTCTGCTTCCGAGCCTGCCTGTCAGGCAATCAAATCATCTGTGCTTTTGCTGGTTGCCCTTGCTTGTCCCCAGCTACAGCCATTGGGCTGTTTGTGTCCTTTTCCTCGGCGCCAGAACGCCTTTGTGCTCTCCAAAAGCTGCCTTCCAAATAGTTCCCTCGGGGAGCAGAGCACCAGCACACACAGGGAGGTGCTGAGAGCACTTAACACCAGTTGCTGTCATCTTCCTGCCAGCCTGAAGAGGTACTTGGCAAATCTCTTGGGAACAGACCTGGGAGCTGCTCACGCAGCCACCAGGAAAGGGGAGATGCACCTTGGGAAGCTTCTGCCTGATGAGTTTTTAACGACTCTGACCTAACGGATTTTTGACAATTGGAGCATACTCCTCCTCTTCCCACTTCTGTAAACATGTTTTAGAGACAATTCTGTTGGAAGTTGGCTGAATTTCGCTGGTAAGCAGCTTATCCCACTGCTCTAGCCTGGCACAACAAAATTCATTTCACACCTCCTTCCCCAGGCAGTATTAAGGATTCTGATCTTTTCCCTGTCGCCACTGGGGTTTGCTGGTAGTTACCCTTCCCATCCTGAGCGTCCTGGCAGGGAGAAGAGAAGCTGGATGTGTGCTGTGGCATCCCCAGCTGAAGCTCTGGGGGAGCTGCAGATCGGGTGAGTTGTCACTTGTTGCCTACCCTGATTTCCCCCCGCCGACAAGAGGGGAAAATCCAAAAGCAAAACCTTGAGATAGGGGTGGGAGTCTTCCCTGGAGCCCTAAAATGCTGTGCTGGGATGCCTGAGGAATGGGGACCACAGTGTGAACATCGCAGGGAGAGGGGTGGGAGATGCAGGGTAGGGATACAGGGATACAGGTTGCAGGATGGGGATACAGGGATGAGGGGCTGTGGGATTGAGGTGCAGTAGGGGCTGGGAAGGCAGGATGGGATGTACAGGTTGGAGATGTGGAAGGAATGGGGGATGCATAATGGATATGTGGTAAGAATGAGGGATGTGGGATGACTGGTGCTGGATGGGGATGTGGCAGGGGATGGAGGATGGGGGGATGTGAGATGAGGACCTAACAAGGACCAGGGATGCTGGATGAAGGATGGAGGATGGGGAATGCAGGACAGAGATGCGGGGTGAGAAGATGGCAGGACCAAGGGATGGCAGGACATTGGATGTGAGATGGAGATTGGGCAGGATGGGCGATGCAGAATGGAGATATGATGGGGATGGGGATGAAGGATGAGGACACGGTATGGACCAGGTATGAGAGGTGCAGGATGGGGGATGTGGAATGGAGACCGGATAGGGACCAGGAATGCAGACAGAGGATGTGGGGATGGGGGAAGGGGGTGTGTCAGGGGATGCAGAATGGGGAATGCAGGATGGGGACGGGGTAGGGACCAGTAGTGCAGGACGAGGACTTCAGGATGGGGGTGTGGCAGGGATGCAGGATGAGGGACGCGGGACGGGGGTGCAGGATGGGGAGACAAGGGGGACAGGAGGTGCTGCGGCCGTGCCGTGCTGTGCCGTGCCGTGCCGGCGGCTCCCCCGCCCCGGTGCCGGCGCGCAGGTGCGGCGGGCGCGGCGGAGGCCCCGCCCCTGCCCTCCCGCCGGTGCCGCCCGGTGCCGCCCCGCGGCCGCACTCGCCGGCGGCGCCTCCCCGTGCGCACCGCACCGCTCCGCACCGCGCCCGCTCCCCCCGGCGCTGCGGCAGCATGCGGGGCTGCGGCGGGCGCCGCGCCCTGCTGGCCCTGCTGGCCCTGCTCCTGCCCGCCGCCGCCGCCGGCCCCGGGCCCGCCGCCGGCCCCGCCACCGGCCCCGGGCCCGCCGCGGCGGGGGAGAGCCCCGGCAATTTCATGGAGGACGAGCAGTGGCTCTCGTCCATCTCCCAGTACGGCGGCAGGATCAAGCACTGGAACCGCTTCCGAGACGTGAGTCCGCGCCGGCAGCGGGGCGGGGGGGGACGGGACGCGCTGCCGGGCACCGGGAGCTCCCTCCCCGCCCCGCCGCTGCGGCTGCCGCAGCGCGACCCTCCCCGGCCCCGGCCCCACCGCGGGCGCCCGGGGATGCTCGGCGGTGCCCGCATCCCGCCGCGGCCGTGGGCGGCTGCCGGCCCCGGTACCCGGGGGATGCTCACCGGCTCCGGCAGCGCCGCCGCCTCCCTGCCCGACGCCAAAGCTGCGTGGCTTATGCCAGTGCTTCCATGGCCAGGGCTTGACGCCAAAGCGACCCTCTCCGGTGGCCGGGGCTGCTGTCCCCTGCGCCCTCTCCCCGTGCCCCCACATGGTGGTGCAGGCAGGGCCCGCCCGCCCGTTGGGGGGACTGCGCCGTGGCCTGAAGCCCTCGGTGACAGCCCAGCCCATGCAGGGCACGAGCATCCCGCTCCCTCGAGCCCCGCGGGGTGTTCCCGGGGCCCCGCGCGGTGCCGCAGCCTGGGCCGGCGCTGCCTCCGCGGGGTGGTGACCCCTGGGGATGTGGGGGACGTGAGGCAGGGAGGATGAGGATGCAGGCACTGCTGGAGGAGCGCTGGCACACCGGGCTCAGGATCCTGTCACCCCTCGGTGATACGCAGCCCTTGCGAACAGCCTCGATGGCATTTAGCTCCAGCCTTTAATTTTATGGGGCAGTCGGGATTTTTCCTGGGCTCGTTTTACACCTCCAGAGTGGGGGACATGGTGCTGCAGCCCCATCCTAGGGAGACCCAGGACACCTGCTCGGGCACACCCTGAGCCGACCCCCCACCCCGAGCCAGCCCCTCTGCTCTTTGTTCAGATGCACACTCGAGTTCACCTTGGCAGGGAAGATGGGATGGATGGATGGATGGATGGATGGATGGATGGATGGATGGATGGATGGCAGCAGGGGAGATGTGCCCACCGTAGGGCAGGGCGGGGGGCACCACCCCCGAAATAAATTAGTTGGAGGGGCAGAGCACGGTGAGGGTGCAAAGGTGTGAATGCCTCCCCAGGAGATCCCTGCCCGCAACAACCCCGCTGGCCAACGCCAGCACTGGGCACCTGAGACCTCGGATGGCTGCGGGTGCTCGAGGGGAGCACTCGTGGACGTGCCCCCATGGCACTGAGCATCCGCGGGGGGATTCAGGGCCGAGGCATCCCCATCCCCGGGCGCTGGCAGCACACATGGGGCCCACCCTGCTATGGCACGACTGCCGCGCTGGGGAGACTGCAGCCCTGCTGGCGGCTAGCTTGGATTAATAAGCAAATCCATGGATTTGTGGGGTTTTCGGCTGAGCAGCGCCGGTGGGGGGATGCACGGGGAGGAGGCCGGCGGCCGTGGCGAGACCCGCGCCGCAGGGAGCTGCCGGGCGCCGCAGTGTTACCAATCACGGCACGGGAACGCGGCTATCGATTGCGGTGCAAACACCGCCGTGCTGGAGCGAGGCATCCCCTCCAGAGCTGCCCTCCGTGCCGCTGCTTCCAGCTGCCATCCCCAACCCTGCCCACCCTCCTCGGGGAAGCTGGGATGCTCCTGCCTTATCGCAAAGCTCACCCTGGAGCATCCCGTGGGGCGGGCGATGCTGCCTGCTGGGAGTGTTTGAGTCCCTGCTACTCACCCACACCTCCGGGATGCTTTCGGGGTCCTGTGGGAGCAGTTCTGCCTCCCCAGGCAGCGACATCCATCTTGGCCCACTCCTTCTGGGCTCACGATGGAAGAATCAGGGTGGCAGCACCATGGGGATCCCCTGAGGTTCTCACTGGGCTCCCAAGGGGCTTCCTCCACCCGATGCCATTTCATTCCCTATTCCCTGGCTTTCCCAGCTGCCTGGCGGGGGAAGGCTTTATCCTGTGGAAAGGCTCTCCAGGATTACAGGTCTAGAGGCAGAGATGGGGGTGCACATTGGTAGTCGGTGCCAGTGATATCCAGGGCTGGTGGCGAGAGCTTTGGGCACTGAAAGGTCGGGGTGCCCCACTGGCACAGAGTGCCTGTCCCCGTGGGCTGGGGCCGGGAGCGGGGCTTTGGGATGTCTCAGAGCTGACGGTGGGCACACTCTCTCTCTCTCTTTCTCTTTTCTCGGTGCCGGCTGGGGCATCTCGCTGCCGCGCTGCCAGGAGGTGGAGGTGAGCCTCGAGGGGATACCGAGGGGGTGACACCCGGCTTGTGGGGGGAGGCTGCTCCCCGTCCCTGCTTCCTGCCCTCCCAGGGGGTGTGTGCAGCGGGAGCCTCTCCGGGCCGGTGGCCCCGAGCGGGGCGATGGCATGCCTGGCCCGGTGTCACCTTTCCCAGCACCTGCACTCACGCAGGCTCTCCCCAATTCGCAGGATGACTACATCAAGAGCTGGGAGGACAACCAGCCCGGGGATGAAGGTACCGCTGAGATGGGTTTGGGATGGGGCACAGAGGGCTCCGTGCCAGCCAGTATGAGGGGGGTGGTGTGTGTCACATTCTTTGCTTGCACCCCCCGGGCTTTTCCCTTCCGGCTGGGAGCGGTGGTGGGATCGGTGCGCGCCGGGAAGCAGCAGCTGGTGCCGAGCCGGCTGCCCAGCTGCAGCCTGAATGGCGCTTTGTGCCGGGCCGGCTGGTGGCCAGCGCTGCCGGGCCTCCCCTGGGGCGTCCCCGCCTGCCCCAGCTCCTCTCTGCCCCCCCCAGCCCTGGACACCACTAAGGACCCGTGCCAGAAGGTGAAGTGCAGCCGGCACAAGGTGTGCGTGGCGCAGGGCTACCAGCGCGCCATGTGCATCAGCCGCAAGAAGCTGGAGCACAGGTAGGAGCCGGGGCCGAGCGGCGGCAGGAGGAAGGGGGAGCCCAGGCGGGGGCTCAGCACTCTCTCGCTCCCTGCAGGATCAAGCCGCTGGGCCCCAAGGCGCACGGGGGCTGCAAGCCCTGCCATGCTGCCCCGGTGGCTGCCGTCTGCGGCTCCGACGGCCACACCTACAGCTCGGCGGTAAGGACAGCGGCACCCGCCGCGGGGACGGGGCCCTGTGCCCTGTGTCCCCCCGCCGATGTCCCGCTGCCGCCCCGCAGTGCAAGCTGGAGCAGCAGGCGTGCCTGGCCAGCAAGCAGCTGACGGTGCGGTGCGAGGGGCAGTGCCCCTGCCCGACCCCGCACAGCCCTGCCGGCGACAGCAAACAAGGTGAGTGGGACGTAGAGCACCGGGGGACTGTCCCCGAACTCTGCCCGGCCTGACACTGCCCCGCTGGATCCCCCAGAACTGTGCACCGGGCAGGATCTGGCCGACCTGGGTGACCGCCTGCGCGACTGGTTCCAGCTCCTGCGTGAGAACGCCAAGCAGAACGGCTCCGGCGGGCTCCCCGCCAGCCCCACCACTGGTACGTGTCCCCAACACGCAGGGAGGGGACGTGGGGTGCTGTCCCTGCGGGGGCCGGGAGCCACGGGCTTCATCCTGCCCTGCAGCGCTGGAGAGGAGCGTGGCAGCCACCTGCAAGGAGGCGGTGGGGTGGATGTTCGCCCGGCTGGACACGAGCGGGGATCTCTTCCTGGAGGCGGCCGAGCTGGCCGCCATCAACCTGGACAAGTACGAGGTGTGCATCCGCGCATTCTTCAACTCCTGCGACACCTCCAAGGACGGCCGCGTCTCCGCTCCCGAGTGGTGCTTCTGCTTCTGGAGGGAAAGTGCGTCAGGGCAGGGCGGAGCAGCGCTGTGGGGCCGGGGGCTGGACAGCGCGGTGTCGGGAGGATGGATGCACCCCGCGGGGCTGGGTGCTCCATGTCCTGAGGGATGCATGCCATGGATTGGGGAAGCCATGCTGTGGGATTGGGGTTGTACATCACGGGGTTATAGGGGATCCATGCTGTGGGAACTGGGGGGTGGGGCATGTAAATCGTGGGATTGGAGTTGGGAGTGGGGGATGTGCATCATGGGGTCATAAGGAACCCATGCTGGCTGTGTGAGGGGTGAACATCGCGGGGTAATGGGCAATCCTTGCTGTGGGTTTGGGGCGTGTGTGGGATGTTTTCCGTAGGGGGAGAGGTTGAGGGGGTTGGAAGCCATGGTGGGAATGCGTGCTGTGGGTCATGGGGAAGCACGTCTTGGGTTAAAGGGGATGTGCAGCATGGGGGACGCACAGCATGGGGCCAGAGGGATGGACACACACTGTGGAGCTGGGGGGATGTACTCCACGGGCCAGAGTGGGTGCACAGCATGGGGAATGCACGCTGTAGGGTCTGGATTCCATGGTGCTGTGGGATTGCACTCCATGGACTTGGGGAATGCACGTTGTGGAGCTCTGGGGGTTGCACACCACAGGGATGAATGCTGCGGGTTTGGGGGCACACACAGTGTGGGATGAAGGGTTACCCCGCCATGGGGCGGCTGCATGCCCGCCCTAAGAGCACCATGTGGCGTTGCTGCAGAGCCGCCCTGTCTCAGGGAGCTGGAGAAGATCCAGATCCAAGAAGCAACCAAAAAAAAGCTGGGTGAGTGGGGTGTCCCAGGGCCCTTTCCCCCAGCAGTGCCCCGCACAGCCGGACTGGGATGAGGATGGGGAGCTCCCTGGGGGACTTTGGCACTGCACGTGTTTGGGGGGGGGTGGGGGGCCGTCGCTTCCCTGCAGGCACCTTCATTCCCAGCTGCGATGAGGATGGCTACTACCGGCGGGCACAGTGCGAGCCGGGCGGCGGCGAGTGCTGGTGCGTGGACCAGCACGGGGCCGAGCTGACGGGAACCCGCGGCCACGGCAGCCCCGACTGCGGTGAGAGCTGCGGGGAGCGCCCGCCTGGGGACGGGGCTGCAGCCCCGGGGCCGGCCCTGAATCTCTTCCCCCCGTCCCCTCCCCCAGATGAAGCAACGGGGTTTTCGGGCGACTTCGGGAGCAGCGTGGGCTGGGAGGACGAGGAGGAGAAGGAGCCGGAGGAGGCAGGCGAGGAAGGCGAGGAAGAGGAGGGCGAAGCTGGCGAGGGCGACGACGGCGGCTACATCTGGTAGAGGAGCAGGAGAGCCCGGTGGGCGGCACGGCCGGGAGGCAGCCCCCCAGCTGGGGGTCCCCGTGACCCCCCCGCTGCCGGTGTGGCATGGGGTGGGTGCTCCCCCCTCCGGTCCCGTGTGGGACGGGGCAACGGGGCGCTCGCCCGGGGAGGGGGCGAGCGGGGCGGGGGGGGCCGCTCTTGTGCGAATTTGAGCTTTTTTTTTTTTTTTTGGGTAGAGCCTTGTAGGCCTAGTGTGCTGCTGCGTGGTCTTCAACCGGGCAAATGGCGCTAATAAAAGTGGGAAAAAAAGGAAAAACAAAAACAAAAACAACAAACCCCCTTAAAGATAAGCCGCCCCCTCGTTTCTCCCCGCATCCCCCCTCATGTTGTGCTTGCGTGGCTGCCCCGGCCCCCGGCGTTGTGTAGCGGCTGTGAAATAAATACCCCGTGCTGTGTCAAACACTCGCCCGCCCGTTCCTCCCCCGGCACCCCCCGTGCCCCACTGCAAGCCCCGGCCCTGCAGGGGTGTCCTGGGGAGAGGGTGGTGGTGGTGCTGTGCCCTCCAGTGAGTGGGCACTGCTGGGCTGAGGAATGGGTTGGGGTAGGAGTGCCCTCCTGCCAGTGCCCTGGGTTTGGTTCCTGCACTCTGCTGCCATGAAGCTGGAACTGGCCTCCCTCCCCATGGATATGTCCCCTCCCAGGACCCCAAACCCTTTCCACAGGGCCCAGAGCCTTAGAAGAACTCACAACGGCCCTACCTCCCCATGTTTGACCCCAATCCCAAACAAGACCCCAGCCCAGAATATCCTTCACAGGACCAACCTGCCCCCGCAGCCCAACCCACCCCATGCCCTAGTGAACGCCTCCACCACCCCCTCTGCAGCCACTCAGCACCACGGGACACCAGGGCCTCAACTCACAGCATTTATGGCCCCAGGGAGAATATAAAACAGTAACACAGACCCCAAATCTCCCCAGTTTGGGGTTGTCAGCAGCTGTCAAAGGCACTGTGCCATAACCCCTGCCCCACGGTGCCCATGCTCCACCGGCCCCGTGTCGTCCAGGCGCCTGGCCCCCACACCACCGGGGCCGAAGAGGGGATGTGGCAGCCCCATCCCTGGCACCTCCGTCCCTGGTACCTCTGTCCCTGGCACAAGCCCCCCGGGAGGGCGGTCAGAGCTTGCTGAGGGGTCCTGGCCGCTGCTGGAGCTGCCAAGTGGCCCGCACCCCCTCAGCCACCCGGTTGAGCCCGGCGAAGGCGTCGGGGTCGCCGGTGCGGCGGTAGCGCGCGACGAGGGGCTGCAGGACGGTGATGGGGATGCAGAAGTTGAGGTGGGGGTAGGTGGCCCCCGCACCGGTGTCCCGTGTGTTGCTGGCCACGATGCCTGGCGGGGAGGGAGCGATGGCCTCGTCACTGGGTCCGGCCGGGGGACACCCGTGGGATCCCCCTACCTTCCCACGGAAATATCCCTGGCTTACCCATGAGGCATCCGCTGCGAGAGGAGACGAGGGGGCCGCCGCTGGAGCCGCCGTGGACGGCACAGGTGGTTTGCAGCATGACAGGGCGCCCAGCCACCGCCACCACGGCCGAGAGGACCCCGGCTGTCACCGAGGGGCCGCAAGCCCGCCCCAACGCCCCGAAGCCCACCACGCTCACCTCTTCTCCTGGGATGGGAGAGGCAGGAGGTGGGTGAAGGGGGAGAGGCAGCCCTTACCCCAGCGTCCCGTGTACCTCCATTGCTTACCTGGGAGGAAGGTGTCGGCCAGGCACGGCGGGACGAAGCCGGGCACGCTCTCCTCCAGCTCCACCACGGCCACGTCGAAGGGGGACGACTCCTCGGTGGCGAACACCACACGTCCCCTGAGCGCGGCGGCATCCCTAAAGGCAAAGTTAACGAGATGTCATGGCGGAGGACACGCAGGGTCGGGGGGGTAAGGTGAGGAAGGGCACAGCCGCACTCACTGGCCGGGGCCGGCCGCCGGTGTCACATGGAGCGGGGCTCTGGCCTCCACGACGTGCCGGCAGGTGAGGAGCATCCTTGGTGCCAGCAACACCCCTGAGCCCCAGATCGCCCCGCACTCCACCAGCGCCGTCCAGCCCAGGGGGTCCTGCCCGCTGCTCGCTGGCACCGCGGCCACCCAGGCCGGCACGGGCGGCACCACGATGCCGGCTTCGCTCAGGACACCGGCGCTGCAGCGCAGGATTGCGGCGAGCGAGCAGAGCAGCGTGAGCCCGACCCACTCGGCGCCCTTCCAGCAGAAGGAGGCGGCGATCACGGCCACCACGCGCGGCCCGTCGGGCGAGGGCACGAAGGCGGCGCCGCCCTCGGTGCCGGGCAGGCAGCGGGCATCGGTGAACACCAGGGCGTTCTCCTCGCCCGCCAGGTTGCTGACCACCCCGCGGCTCAGCGTGTTGAGGAAGAGCTCGGGGCACAGGTCTCCGAAGGGGGACCCGCAGGCCAGCAGCGCCTGTCCCTTGCGCAGGCAGCCGGCGCTGGCCCGCCGCGTCCAGCCGCCCTCGGCCGCGTCCAGCGCGGGCACCCGCAGCCAGGCGAACCAGGGCAGCGCCCGCGGGTCGGTGCCCGCCTCCTCGTCGGTCCCGAACCGCCACCGCTCCGCCCGCCCGAGGCCGCGCTCCAGCGCCTGCCGGAACGCCGCGCACGGCACCAGCGCCAGCAGCCGCGCATCGAGCTCCCGCAGCCCGCCGGCCTCGGCGCCCAGCACAACGCTGAGGCGCGGGCACGGCCGCAGCGCGGCGGGCGGCAGCGCAGCGGGCCGTGCCCAGTCGGCGGGGCCGGCGCGCAGGAACGGCGCGAAGACGGCGGCGTGGCACAGCACCAGCGCGGGGCGGCGGCTGAGCACCAGCCCGCTGCAGCCGCCATGGCCGCCGCCGCCCGCGCCCCGCACCCGCACCGCGCAGCACGGCGGCGCCGCCGCCATCACCGCCGCCTCCGCCGCGCCCCACCCCCGTGCCCGCCCCGCGCGCTCATTGGCTGGGGTTCCGCCCCGCGCCCTCCCCATTGGCTGGGGCGGGGCGCGCACGTGGCGGGCACGCCCCCTCGAGGCCCTCACGGGGGGTGCGGGGCCCCCGGCCCGGCCCGGCCCCGCTCCCCGGGAGCCCAGACCCGGAGCGGCCCCTCGGGCCTCGCTTCCCCCCGGCCTCCGATTCCCCCGGACGTTAGGGATGCCTGGTTCGGAGCTGTCTTTCGATCCCCGCTTCCCTGGGAGAATCAGGATCGTCGGTCCCCCACGGCCCAGCGCTGGCCCTCAGTCTCCGCTTCCCCTCGGGACATCGGCACAGGCCCCCACTTCCCCGGGACCCTCGGCCCGGACACCCCACGGCCACGCTCGCTTCCCACCTCACCCGCAGCACAAACGAGTACCAAACCCGTATTTCCAACAGAGGTACCGGGACTGGGGAGAAACACTTTAGGAGAGCTAAATTTCCCCCCCCACCGAACACCGGCAGTCAGAGCTGAAGCCCCCCCGCCCCCTTTCCGCCCCAGCCCCTTCCTGGACATCTAGAGCTTCGTTACACCAAGAGCAAAGCCCCTGCAAGCCATGAGCTCTCCCTCGTTGCCAGCCCAGAGGCAAGGGGCACTTCCATCCTGCCTCAGTTTTCCTCACTGGCTGCACCACGTAGGTCACAGAATCATGGAATGAATATCCTGAGTTGGAAGTGACAAAGATTGAATCCAGCTCCTGGCCCTGCACAGGACAGCCCCAAGAATCCTACCCTGTGCCTGAGAGTGTTGTCCAAACGCTTCTGGAACTCCGTGGCTGGCGTTCTGATGGCCCCAAGGCCCAGCAAACACCAAGCCAGACTGAGGCTCGTTGCCCCTTCAGAGGAGAAAGACATGTCTTTATTGAACTGAAAATGAGTGCCAGACAGCAATGAAACTTCAGACAAAAAAAAAAAGTCCGTTGAGAGTATAAAAGAAACCGGTTTAGTCTACATTAATCACCTCATGATATGCAAATGTCAAACACTTCCATGCTACAACAACCAAAACAGCTCCGTGGTTCTTACTGTGATGGTGTAGCCAGAGGATCCTCAAGGATCTGGCCTGAGGGGGAAACCAGGCAGCCCCTTCCCACTGGACACCACCCCCAACACCTGCACCAGGTGCTCCTCCCCAGCTAAAGAAAAAAAAAAAAAAAATCCCTGTAAACTAAAGAAGCTGGAATTGCACACCTCAGTCCCAACGGCACCTCGCCGTCGTCGGTCAGCGTGACACAGCACAGCCACCCTACAGCTCAGTTAAGCCCAAATGCTATGTTTATTGAGCACTTCTAATATCGTGATACCTTGGTTCAGTAATTTGTGAAATACCTAAATACCGTTAAATATATTTTTAAAAAACCCTAAACCAGACTCTGGACCAAACAAGATGAAAGTTAAACTAAAAAGTTAGAAGGGACACCATTTACATTAACACTTTCTTTAAAAAATATAATTGCTTTTTCCTTTTCTGTTTTGTGTGTTTGTTTTTGAAGTCAATTAACCACAGTGGTGAGACGTGCTCTCTTTTTCAGCTGTTACACTGCAGCGTGCAGAGTTTTGCCTTCCCAGACTGGAGCAGCTCTGCTGTCACCCAACTGGCAGGGACAACTCAGGAGCGGCGCTGCCTCCTCGCCGCGTGGAAAAGAGTGGTGTCACCACTGTGCCATAAGGGCAGCCGGAAAACCAGGAGTCTCTTGGACAATGCCAGGATGCACTTGGAAAGCCTTCCATGTTCTAATAGAAAAGTCCATAGGAAGCTGTGAACAGGATCAGTCCAGAGGAGTAAAACTCTCGTGTCCGTGCCAGTATCAGTCAATGTACTGCGATAGCCAGCGGAAGCCCTCACCGTAGCCTTGCCTCTTGAGCACGCTGCACATGAACACCTCCATGGGGCGCGCGTTCAGGTCCTTCAGTGGCACATTTCCCTGGGGAAATCCAAACAGGAGTCACGTCTGCACCCCTGGTGCCCTCAGGGAAGCGCCTGGCGAGCCACAGCCATCCAGGGGAGCTCCTCTCGCAGGCCCCTGAGTGTGTGCATTGCATTTTGGACAATCCCAGCAGCCTCAAAACTTGGCCAAGGGCATCAGCAGAGGTCTGGGTTACAAGGGACCTTAAAGATCACCTCATTCCACCCCGCTGCCTGGTCCCACAAGCCCTGTCCAACCTGGCCTTAAACACTTCCAGGGATGGAGCAGCCACAGCTTCTCTGAGCAACCTGTGCCAGGGCTTCCTCACACTCAGAGAGAAGACTCTCTTCCCACTTTCCTATCTGAACCTAACCTCTGGCAAGCCAGTCCCTCTTGTCCCACTGCTCCATGGCTTTTAACCAGTCTCTCTCTCGCAGGCTCCCTTCAGGCACATCATTATTATTATTATTGATTCACCTTGGCCAATTAGTGGACAAATTCCCAGTAACAATCAGGCCTCAATCTGCAAGGAAACAGGCAAGCTCTCCCCTGCCTGTGACAATCCAAGATTTGGATGCCTCCCTACCTTTCCTGTGGTCTGTCCGTAGAGCCCAAAGATCTCCCGCAGTTTCTCCTCGCTGATGGCCTCTGGTCTGTCGATTTTGTTTCCCAAGATAAGGATTGGCACGTTGGATATTGTCTCGTCTGTCATTAATGCCTGTGTGCAAGAGCCAACAAGAGTTGAGCAGAGAGGTTGAAAAAGGAGTTGTTGCCTGAAGAAAATGGTTTTGTCTAAGCTCTGTGACCAAGGGCTCATTTCTGGGGCTTCCATACTCCTGTGGAAGACTCACAGAACCACTGAGGCTGGAAAAGCCCTCCCAGCCCGTGGAGTTCAAGCTGTGCCCAGTGCCCACCTTGTCCCCAGCCCAGAGCACTGAGTGCCACGTCCAGCCCTCCCTTGGACACCTCCAGGGATGGGCACTCCAAACCTCCTTGGGCAGCCCCTGCCAAGGCCTGAGCACCCTTTCCATGGAGAAATTCCTCCTGCTGTCCAACCTGAGCCTCCCCTGAACTTAACCCATGGTTAACCCAGAGCAAGGACATCCAGGCTCCTCCAGCTCTGGAAGAGATGGCTGTTATTTATAATTTGGCTGATCAGAGGTCTTGGAGAAGGGAAAGAAGAGAAGTGTATTTACATTAAGCTCAACTTTGGATTCCATAAGTCGTGAGTGATCTGCACAATCCACCAGGAAGACAATCCCATTGATGGCAGGCAGGTAGTTTTTCCAGACCCGGCGAGCTGGAAGACACAAGGGACAAACCTGGCCCTGTGAAATCTCCACACAGGGAAAACTCCACCAAACCTCAGCAACCATGGCTCCCTTTTTAGCCAGAGTGTCTTCCTTCCAACAGTTTTGTGTATAAAAGGGCAAAAAAACTGTTTAAAACTTCTAAAAAGTGCAGAACTAAAAATTCATCAATTATTCAAACTAAATTATATCAGAGTCTTCCACAGGTAAAAATACTTCAGGTAGCAGAGCACGAACTGGCAGCATTTCCTCCCAAGCAATCCTACAGCCAGGAGGTCGCTTCCACGTGTTGTTCCATAAATAAATCCAGGCAACAAATAATTAGGCACTGCTAATTGCTGACACTCGTCAGGATCTATTTTTGGTCATTTTCCCCCTTACCTTGTTCATGTCCACCCAGATCAAAAGTCGTGAAGGTCATTCCAGCAATCGTCAGCTCCTCTGATGCTGAAATGAAAAAACACAGGCTGGGATTCAGGAGGACAAGGAAGTTGTGACAGACAGAATTTCTTGGGCATTCATGCTGGCATCACACACGCTCCTCCAATAAGGAATTCCCTGCACTTCCTGAGAAATTCAGTGGCCGAAATGGAGCCATTTAGTAAAATCACGAGCAGCAGAAAATAATTTTTAATCTGCTATTATTACCCTTTATTATATTTTTCATTAGGAAAATCTTCCCTTTCTATTAATTGAGCCACACCAGTTCTTGGGCATTTCTAGAGAGGAAAACATAGATCCACTTCAGCCTGGGGAAGCACAGTGCAGCTGCAACCTCAGCTCAAGTTTTAAGACCCTCAAATCCCCCAGGCACAGCTGCCACCAAGGTGTCTTCCTACACCAAAATTCCAGAGGAAAAGCCACGCCGGGAGGCTTTTCCCAGGGAGACTTACTGGGATGTAGCGTGGGGACGTGCTGACCCAGCCTGTCATCTTTGAGCATGTGCAGCAGAGTGGTTTTCCCTGCATTATCCAACCCCAGGAACACCAGTTTTCCAGACTTCTTGTACAAACCTGCGAGGAGAAGGAATAAAGCAAGAGGAAAACTCCAGCAGGCTCATCCGGAGCCGGAACGCTGTGCTGCCTACGCTGTTTTTTTGGGGAAGCCCTTTCCCAGAGCTCTGCTGCCACCTGTGCACACTTCCAGCATGGACACAGGGCAGCAGGGAAAATACACGCAGCTTAAACAGGCTTTTTCCAAGCCACATTTACAGCAATGGGCATTTCCTAAGCTTGTGCTCCCATGAAGATTCCATTCTTTCATCCTAGCAGCAGAGCACAGTGTGCAGCAGAATATTATGGATCAATCTCAACCAAGATGTGAAAACTGAACAAACTCACAAAAGACAGCAGCGACTTGTCTAGGAAAAAGTGCAAAGCAGGGAGCAACACGTCTTTTCTTGGCATAAACTGATTTTTGTCGTGCCTGCCACGGGAAAGCTCCCAAAGGTTACCAACGGGAAATGGTGATGAGGAGAATGGGCACCCCATCCTCCAGCAAGGAGTTCCACTGGAATCCAGGACTCTGGAAGGAGGACGAGGAGGACGGGGTTCCCTCCCTGGCGAGGCAGCACCTCTGCCTGGGGCTGGACAGGCCCTAGGCGTCAGCCCAGCTGCTCCCAGGCTTCTAAAGAGCAAGAGAAACACCTGAATGGGAGCCCAACGCCTCCAAATACTCCGAAAGTTTCTCTGCACCAGTGTAAAAGCCCCTTTGTTGATACGCAGCTTCCTCACAAGACTTTGCACTGGCCAGAGCTGCCCCTACTGTTATGGGATACTGGCAATGGGAGAAGCCAAACCGACCCAGAGGGGGCTGCCGGGGGCTGCTGAAGCACGGAGGGAGCCGAGGCCTTACCTAGGAACTGCAAGACGCTGCTGAAGCCGTTGTAGAGCCATTCGAAGATGAAAGACATCTCTGGAAATAAAATGCCTGTGGGGGACAAAACCCAAACCCCGAGTTACAAAGCGTCGGTGCTTAAAGGGAGCCGCGGTCAGGGGGTCCGGGACGGGGGGATCGGAGGTCCCGGGGCCGGCGGGGGTCGGGGGGAGCGGGGGCGAAGGGGAACGGGGGTGAGAGAAGACAGGGGATGAGGGGCCACTGGGCTGAGGGGGATCGGCCTCAAGGGCGGGCGGCGAGGCCTGGCCCCCGCCCCGCCCCCGCCCTGCCTGCGTGTCACCCCCCGCGCCGCCGCCGCCCCTCGCCCGGGCCTGCCAGGCGCCCGCCGCCCCGCTGAGCATCCCGCCGGGCCCGGCCGGCCCACGCAGCCACCCCCGCCGCTCACCCCCGGCTGCCCCCGGGCCGCCGCCGCCACCGAGTCCCGTCCGCGGCCGCCGCCAGCGCCCCGCCGGAAACGCGTCAGCGCGCGCCCCGCCCGCTTCCGGCCCCGCTGGCCCCGCGCGCCGGGGGCTGAGGCGGGCGGCACCGGGAGCGCGCGGGTTGGAGACCTCGGGGACCCGGGTTCGAGACCGCCCCCGTCTCCCGTGAGGGGCACGGCGCCGAGGGACCCCGTGAAGCCGCCCTCACCACAAACCCAGCACTGAGGGCAGGGGGAGAGGACATGGCCTCGGTCTGCTCCAGGGGAGGCTGGTTGGACATGAGGAGGAATTTCCTCACATAAAGGGTGACTGGACTTGGAGGGGGCTGCCTAGGGAGGTGGCGGAGTCACCATTCCCGGAGGTGTTCCAGGAAAGACTGGACGTGGCACTCAGTACCACAGGCTGACTCTATGATTTCTGCATTCTTTTCCAACCTCAGTGATCCTGTGATTTCGTGACGCCTCAGCTCCAGGGAGGGAAAGGAGAGGGAGCCCCACAGCACAGGATTTCAGTAGTTTTTTATTTCTAGCATCCATACACATCCCAGGTGAGTGACCTCCTGTCACGACTTAGAGCACACCACATGACCATGCACAAGCAGGGTGTTTGGATTTTATAAATTATTTCTTCAAGCCTCCACCAGGCCTCGGCAGACACATCACTGCTAGGTATGGAATTCTAATCAGCAAAGTTACAGGCAAGGTCTTCTTGCTGACATTGAAGCTATTTTTTCTGCTCTATTCCTGCGTGTGGCAGCTCCTCGGTGGGAAGGACACAGCTGTCTCACCACCATCCTCGGGATTTAGTTTTTCTGGTAGTAGAACCACTTGTCAACTGTGTGGGACAGAAAAAAGGAGGGGGTTAGTCCCCTGTGAGCCACCCAGTTATTACATATACTTATATATAAGTATTCACGTGGCAGTGTGTATGTGTCACCTCCAGCTCAGGGGCTTCCTCTGCTCCTGGCAGCAGCTCCTCAGCACAGCAAACAGGTTCTGGCACAACCCTGTTTGTGTGGATTTGTCTTCCCAAAGCAGTCACCCTTGCTCAGGCTGCCATTAGGAGCATCCATGACTTGGTGCAGGCAAGGACAGCAAGCCAGGCTTCCCTCTGGTTCAGCTGACTCAGGGAGGCAAAGCCATTTGACCTCCAACTCCCACGCCCACATGGAAGACACACATTTCTCCACAGGTTTATTCCCCATGAAGGTATTGGAATTGTCAGCCTAGCTCCTCATTCTGCTCCCAACACCGCCCTCAGCTTGCCCGTGGGCCTTGCCCTGGCTACAACATCCAGGTTTAGCTCACAGCCTCATTCTCCTATAATTCCTCTGAGGAAGCCCCTGCTCAGTACTGGGATGTCAGGGTGGGTTTTGAGACTCACCTTCAGGTGGGATGGGGCTGGCAGCTTTACACGGTGGTGCCTGAAACAAGACGGGTGTTGTCAGAGACCAGAGGTGTCCTTGCACTCTCCACACATCATTTAGGGCTGCACAAGCCTTTCCTGAGCACCATTTAAGACCCTGGTCAGCTGTGAGGGAACAACTGAGCTCACATGCAGTGTCCTGTCATTCCTGGAGCCTCTCCATTCCAGAGATTCCTCGGTGTGCCCGAGGTGCTTTCCTCCAAGTGCAGGCTCCAGGGCCATCTGATTCCCAGCACAAGCAGCTCCCACTCCAGAATCTACACAGGTGCAGGCAGTTGCTTTTTTTTTTTAAAACCTACAACGTTGGTTTAAAAAATATGGAGGAATAGAGGCATGAAGGACTCTCTGACGACTCCCCTGAAGAGCTTTCCCTGAGCTTCCCTTTGGTATTCAGCAACCAAAGAGAGAGAAAATCCCTGTCTGGTGACAACCTCCATGAGGCCCTTCAAAAACCTCACTGAGACCCCTAATTGGGATACCAGCACTTTAGAAAATAAGACAATGGTTTTAAAGGTCTCTCCAAGGCTACAGAGAGACTCGTAGAAGAGAGGCAAGATTTGCATTTCGATTTTCCTGTCCCCTCCCTCTGAGCCCTTTCAGGTTGCCAACAGCAGTACTCTTCAAGTCTAGGGAGACACAATTAATTCCTGAGGCTAGACAGGACAACTATACCAGGAATGTCAAGGTCTTCATTCTGAAGAGTGCAAAATCCCTGGGGAATTAGACTTTCTTTTGTCAAAGGGAGACCTGTACTGTGAAGCTCTTGGAAATCCAAATATTAAAATCCTCTCAGAACAGCTGACAGCCAAGCTACAGCTCAGAATTTTAACCCTCCACACAAATTCTGTTTGGGATTCCATCTCTTGGATGATTAAGGGCAGGGAGCAGCCTCTGGAGGAATGTCTGGTTTGCTCCACATCCATCCTGTTAAACCAGAAGCAGGTGTTCAGGCACCCAAAACATTCTGAGCATGCCATGTGCCATTCACACAGAGAAAACAGTTCACCACACAAATTGTTCCGTTTTTCCCGATAACAATACCGAGATTTGGCCACTCAAACTGGTACTTACTGCATCCACAGTAGCTTTTGCACAGTCTTGACTACAGCAGAAAGGGCTGTCAGACACCGTCAGGTTGGTGCTGGAAGACATTGGGCACTTGTGAGAACGTGCAAGCCCAGCCTTCCCCCCCAGGGAGCATTAAATAATGAAATATTAAGGATCGCAGTTGACAGCTGCCAAGTGGAGGGGGAAGGCCTGGGGAGACAGCCAGCAGCTAACAGAAAGCATGGCACCACTCAGGAAGGGAAGTTCCAGGGTTTTTAGTTTAGGGAAGAGGAAGGTGCACGTTACCACAAGCATTAACCTACCAGTCGATCTCTCCTCTGTCAGTTTTCTTTGTTATTAAAGCTTTCCAGTGTTCGTGGGTGCTCTTGATGACATCCAGGGTAAAATCCTGAAGTTGGGAGATGAGAATAAACATCATGTTATGTGGAAGCACCAGATCACCTTCTCCAGACTATCACTTACAAGGAGCTGACTTTAGACAGCTCTGGAAGGGTCTGGAAGAAACCTCTTCCGCTTCGGTGCCGTTCAGGAAGAGCAGAAACTCCCAGCAGAAACAACCAGGATTGTACAGGAGAATTGTTTTCTTTTCAAGATGGGAGGATCTGCCAAGGTCACAGAGTGAGCTTGGGGCCAAAAGAAACTGAACACAGTCTCGGGCCAGTGCTCCATTATGAAAGCACCTCCACCCTGCTGCTCCTCCCTCACGGTTTGTCTCCAGCAGCTCGATGATCCAGGCCTATCCAGGAGCTCACTTCCACTCCAGGCAAATAATTCAGGCCAGCAGGAAGAGACATGCAGCTGATCTGGCTTTGCAACTATTTAAAAATGAATTTGTTTCCAGGCATATCAATCTCTTTCCTTAAAAAGGAGCAATATATGCTCAAGCATTAACCTGCCAGCTGGAGAAGGAAACACATGCAGTTCTTTGTTGGTGTGAACACCAGCACTAAATGTCCTGGTTTGATACCAAACCAAGCCAAATAAAACATTGCAGAGCATGTGTGAGGTTCTTTAACCTGATTTTCCAGTTTCCTTGACAGGTTTCACCCATCCTGAGGGGCAGCAAGGTGTTCCAGACTGACCAGCCTAGTGCTCTGCTACAGCCAAAGGTCTGGAACATTCAAGTCCTTCATGACTTCCACTTTCTTTTCCAGAGAGGGCTTTTGGAAGAACTCCCCTCCTCTGCACCACCTCTGGAGCTCTGGGAGTTGAGTCACCTCACTAAACCCCTCATGGCACTCCAGGAAGGGCAGGAGTGAGGACACCAAAACAGGATTTCACCTGCTCAGGAGCATTAAGTTATCTGATCCAACCCAGAGAAGAGGCAGAGGAGCAGTGCTGCCAAGGCAGAGCCTTACTCACAGGGTGTGAGGGAACACTTCATGCCTGAAGGAAGAAGTGTTTTAACTCCTGAGTTACATTTAACTTGCACCAGGTTGCAGTGGAACAAAGCCAACGGGTAAGGGAGGCAAAGGGTGATGTCAAGCTGCCTTTGCTCTAGAGCTGGAGCAAATAAACCTGGTATTTTCCACCTGATTCTGACACAGAGGCTCCCAGCCCTGAAGTGATCCCACATGAAGAAAATATTCAACAACACCCCAGTGATAACCCCAGCCAATTTTTTTCTGGTATTCCTGCACTCACTAGGCTGGAAAAACAGCAGGATGAACTGAAATCAACTATCAGCAGCCTCATAAAAATCCATTCTCTCAGCAACTCACTCGTGTTCCCACACACCCTGAGCTCAGCCCTCTGTGCCTTGCGCAAAGGAAGGTGATCCTACCTTGCCTTTAAATTCTCCATTAAAAGCAAACTGGTTTTCTGGCTTTCCATCAGGTACTTTGTATCTTCTGAACCAGTCCACAGTAGCTTCTAAGTATCCAGGCTTCATCCTCCTGACATCCTCGATGTCTGGCAGGGGATACAGGGTTTGTTAGCCAGAAACAGTAACAGAATTCACTGAATTACAAATGTATGGGGCTCTGCTGAGTTGTCAGGGCTGCGCCTCTTTCAGCCCCTTCTCAAGCAGCCTTAGCAACATTGCAGACTGAAGATACAGTGAGTATCTCCTCAGGGAAGTTAGTGTTTCATCCTCAGGGGGTGTATCCCCAGTGTCCCCAGGAGTGTGGACACATCTAAACAGCTTTCATTAGAGGCTTGGGGGACAATCCCTTTCCTTCCCCTGGACAGCCAGCGTGTGGAATGCCAGGCTGTGCAGAGGACTGGCCACACGTGACAAACATCAGTGAAACATTTTGCTCTAGGACTGTCCTTCCAGCATCACATCTGATTAATACCACTGCACAGAAGGAGCAAGCCCTGCGCCCACCGCCTGCAGGAGTGACAAGGGGAAGCACTGATCCTGCTCCTCCCCCCTGTAACTCACCATTGTAGCTGTCTGCTTCTGGGTCTTCAACGTTGATAGCAATTACCTTCCAGTCTGTCTCTCCCTCATCAATCAGAGCCAGCGTGCCCAGCACCTTCACTTGGATGACTTCTCCCCGAGAGCAGACCTGCGAGGACAAAGGCCTTGCTGTCCATCCTGATGCATCCAAGGAGTGCACAACAGGAGCTCAGCAAGCAGCCAGGTACCATGAAATTAGCTCTTGCTGTCAGCAGCTCATCAGCCCTGGCCCATCTCAGCAACAGTCTCCAGAGGCAGCAGAGGGAAACATCACATTGTTAAGGGAGGGGAGGTAGGAAATGAATAATGTCCCTGGATAATTGACTTTGGAGACATTAATTACACGTTTCAGGAGACGTTTAGGATGCATTACCTTGCTTCCAATCTCGCACACATCAATCGGATCGTTATCTCCACAGCAACCAGTATTTTCATCCTTGTGACCTGGGTCTTCCCAAGTCTGGAAAAAAACCAAACAAACCAACACCAAAATCAACCATACATAAGAATAAGAACTCACAGGTTTAAAGAGGTAGTAAAAGGCAGGTTTATTTCGGGCATGCAGTTGCCTGGAATAAACAGAGGATGGCCCACTTCACACCTGCTGCCAGGTCAGGTACTTGGGCTACTGTTTCCCTCCTGCCTGGGAAGTCTGAATTCAAGTGAAAAGGTCTCATCTTCCAAAAGGTAAGCAGATCCCTCCTGCCCACGAAGCCCCTTTCAACAACTTTCCTCCTCTGTCCCACAGCTGCGTAAAGGTGAAGTTCACATCTATAAAGGGCAATTGTTGATTTGGCTTCCTGCCTGTTCCTCTCCCTATTCATTCCCTCAGCAGAAGCTTCCTGAAATCCAGATAGCAGTCCAGCAGAGATGGAAGACAGACAGGGTGTATTGTTTCCCTTTAATTAAACAATTAAAGACACTGCTAACCCTGGAGAAGTGATAAGAATGTGGAGTCCCACTATGCTCCCCAGTGCATCTCACCCACAGTGGTGAATGCACACTGAAGGACACGACTCCAGAAGCCAATTAATTGACTTCAAAAACAAGAGCTGTTTTAAACAGGCTCCTGATTAGGAGTGAAAAGCACTCCATGCCCACTTGCATCATAAGGAACACGTACTCCTAAGGGGGTTGAGGTATAAAAAGGAATGTTCTCCCCAAACTTCTGCATACCAGGACAAGACCAGTGCAGTCAGGACCTTGTGATGGATCCAGAGTGCTCAGGAAAATGTTTTTACACGTGGGTGGTGCTGTGGGGCCATTCACAAACACTATCACATTTCTCTACCAGGAAGTGTTAAGCTCTTCATGCATAAACACCTTTGATCCACAAACACATGACAGAGCAAAGGCTTCAAAACACAATCGTGCACAAAGGAACAGACACCAGAAACCATTCAAACAAGAAACAACCCAACTTCAAGGCCTTGTGTTAAGCCACATGGGGAAAACACTCGACATGTGCTACTGTCAAGAGCAGAAATACCAAATTCAGTGTGTTTGCCTGTGATGTGTCACTGACAGCTTATTTCCCTGGAGGAAACTCCAGCCTTAGAGAACATCAGACACAAACAGCTTTGTTTGACGTCCCTCTTTATCTAGCAGTCCCCAGCCACTTAAGAGCATGTGTCCAGATGCCACTATCATGATCCCACCTTGCCAGCTGTTTCTGGGAAAGCACATCTGTGCAGTGGTGGGCGTTGGCAAGGAGAGTCTTCCATAAAGATTCAGCCTAAATCCTGCACCATTAGGATAAAACCTTGTGCTTTGCCAGGCAGGAACTGAAGGCACTGCACTGCCAGATGCACGATGACAGCTCCCTCCTGCCACAGAGAAGGACCTACCAGCTCCTGCCCAACCCTTCTCCAAGCAGCTGAGGATCAGCAGCAGCTGCTCATCCTTCAGGGAGCTTGTTTATAGCATCAGATAGAAGCCTAAAACTTGGGATTTCTGCTGTAAAATATCTCTGATTTCCTGACAGGTTCTCTCCCTCAGCACATCCAGCTGCAAACACCACACTCCAGGTCAGACTCTCTGCTGACCTTTTTGCTCATTAATACAGTGGCAATCACAGGTATCCTCCCCTCCTCCCCACCAGGATGGATGAGCCACTGGGATGATCCACAGTACCTGTGGGATGGCACCATAATTCCAGATGTAGCCCTTGTGGGGAAACACGTTTGCTACGAAGCGCAGTTTCCCTTTCTTCACATCTTGCTTGATTGGGTTTAAGGGTTCCTTTGTGGAAATCTGAAAGAAAAGTTAAATAAATCCCTCTGCTTTACACTTTATGAATAAAAAAGTTGATTTTTTTAAATGGAACAGACAAGCCAAGAGGTCAGGAAATGATGCTGATACCGGTGGCAGATACTGAACCACTCCTGTTGCATTGCCATCCCTTGGGATACGGTTTCCAGCAGACTTACAAGCCTTGGGATGACATGGGCTTAAGAGCCATAAAATACTGCTTTAATCAGAAGCCATGGAACAACACCAAGGCATTCCAACTTCTGCAATCTCAGCCTCCACATCAGACCTCCAGCATTAAGCAAATATTCATAGGAGAAGTTAGAAACCACTCCGATTCTGGAGGGTGGAATTGAGGAGGGACCAGCAAAGCCCAGGATTAAGACTGGAAGTGTAGTGTAGTTACCTCCATTTTAGCATTTGTCCATCGAGGCACCTCCACGACCATGTTGAACACATTCTGAAGAAAGCAGAAGAGCAGTGAGTGGGAAGGAATCTTGGGGCCACACTTTAAACTAGGGAACACATACAGGTGAGCACAGAAACCAGCCACTTCACCTGAAACCATAAGGTTTTTTTCTGCTGGGTTTTCTTTTCAGTGCTAATTTTGAGACAGCTGATAAAAGTCCTGTAGCTGTCAGTCACTCCAAGCTGAATCCCACAAAACATTCCAAAGGCCAGATTGAGATTCCCACCCGTTCTCCATCAGTTGCCACCTACAAACATCCCCATCATATTCCTAGGCTACAGGAACAGGTTAAGTCAATGGTAAACAGCTGCATACAAACTACCTTGGACATAACAAAATGGGATTTGGGCCATATTTATTAAACACAAAGTGTTTAGTGCTCCAGAAAGAGCCACTCTGGCCATTCAGAAAAGACAAGACCAACAGGTCAAGCCATCTATTTAATAGTGTGGGTATCTACGTACTGCCCTGAAAGAGTGAGACCATGATTCCCAAATATTCTAGTCATAATATAGGGAAGGATGCCCTTTCTCCAAGCTGACACTCTTGTAAAAGCAGACCTTTCTAGTGGCATCATGTCAGGATAAAAACGTGGGGGAGAAATGCAGAACCACATCTCACTGTATCTTGTTTATAGGTGACACTTGGAAACATCCCCTGTTGATCCAGCTGGGCTGAGAGTTCAATGTCAGCCTCCTCTCCAAGAAAACAAGCTTTTCCCTGCCTGAACCTTAACATCTGCTGTTTGAAGAGATTATGTCTTTTTGACAAAAAGTCAAACCTTGCTCCCTGGCCTGGGCAAGGTTTCTAATCCCCACCCTAAGCAGTATTAGCATGGCAAAGTCCCTCGAACCTGTATTGCCCCATAATTGGATTGATATTGTGCAACAAGTGCTGTTACATCACTGACTTTGCCCACACCCTTCCCTAGCAGAGCTTTATTACAACCCCTTAATTGCAGAGGGTCACTGCTCATTTGCATTTTGCATGCAGAAAGGCACAGAACTATTTTTATTCCTAACTGGAGGGAAGGAATGAGGCAACTGGAACAGGCTGGGCTGGGCATTTACAGCTTTGCAGGCACGAAAAGATGACTTGGGGCTGCATCTTTGTAAGAACTGATGCTTCCCCATGGTCCAACTTGGCCAAAGACACACAGAGAGCAGCCCAAGGTCATCCCTTTGCAATGACACAGGTCCAGGTAAGGTCAACACAGCCCAGCCCAAGACTGAAAAAACCACCCTGCAATCCTCTCAGCGTCTTAGGAGTCTGAGGATAAAGATCAAGGAGCCCAGACAGAGCGGGACAGTCTTTTGCTCTGAGCTGGGCTCTGTTAGGTAGCTGGCAGCCCACCTGCTAAGTGATGAATAAAACCTCAGTGCTGAGGCACTCCAGCCACAGAGAGAGCCCCATGGGACCAGCACTATTGTGTAACTTTGGGACTTTGACCTTCAGCTATTGAGACTTATTTCTCTGAACGACTTGGCACAGAGCTGCTGGCAGCAGCACTGCATGCCTGAGGGCACACCAGCAGCCCAGTTTCCCTCGTTAGAGCATTACCAGTTCAAGGAACTTCCCCTCACCTCTGTACTCATTCCCCTCCTCCTTCCTCCCCTGTTCCGTGGGCGTCTGCAGAGCGTGGCATTATCTGGATTTTCCTTGTCTGGGTTACCTGCCAGGCACCTGCACTGGGAACTGCTTCCCTACTCGGCCACTGCTTCACCACTGTCCTTGATGACCACAATCCATCTTTTCCTCTCTAAGAAGGCAAAAGCCATTTCAGACTTCCCACAGCACCTCAGGTAGCTCCATCACCTTCACCTCAGTAGCTCAATCAGCTGCTTTTTAGAAGTTAATCTCTCAGCTCTGCATATTCCTTTTTCCTTTCCCAGAACCACTCCCCTCCTCTGAATTTCAGATCTCTCTAACAAGTAGTAGTTGCTCCACTACATTTCCCGAGCTGCACAGATTTTTACTACACGCCAGAGAAAGAAACAAACTACAACAGTAAAGGACACAAAGAGCCCGAAGTACCACTGAAAAAAACATGAAATGAAAACTGAAACACAACCATTTTGATTTCCTGAAGCTGGGACATTTTTTTTCTCAGAACAGCCTAATTTGACTAACTACTGGCTGCTAGAAGGATGTGAAAGCCCTGCAGCACTGCAAGGGGCAGGTTCTGCCAGGCACGAGGTCCCAGGAGATGCTAGAGCAGGAATTTAACCTGTTCATCTTCACCCTCTGTTCAGTGTCGGATTATACTGAAAGCCATGCTGCAGGCAAAAACCAAGCCTGAAATATCATGCAGCACTCATAGGAATGGGTGCAGATACAGCAAAAAAAAAAAAGCAGTTTTCTGCTTAGCTAACCCAAAACGCCTGCATGGGTAAGCTCGAGCCAACCACTCGCATCTCTGACGCAAAAAATGAGAATGATATCATCCATTCTCCTCTCCTGGGCTGCTCCACCCGAGAAATCCATTCCTTCCTCCTGCATTGTCGGGAGCTGGGAGCCTCTCCTGAGGTGTCTCAGGGTGCAGGACCCCCTGGTCCCTTGGATGTTTCAGGACCCCTGATCCCCTGTGTGTCCCCAGATCCCCTGATCTCCTCAATGTTTCAGGACTCCCTGATCTCCTGGATGTTTCAGGACCCCGGGATGTTCCCAGATACCCTGGCCACTTGTGTGTTCCCAGATCCCCCGGTCACTTGTGTGTTCCCAGATCCCCCAATCTCCTGGATGTTTCAGGACGCCGGATCTCCCGGATGTTTCAGGACTCCCCGATCTCCTACATGGTTCAGAACCCCTGATCCCCGGGATGTTCCCAGATCCCCTGGTCCTTGGATATTTCAGCACCCCGATCCCCTGTGCGTTCCCAGATCCCCGGGATGTTTCAGGACCCCGGATCTCCCGGATGTTTCACGACTCCTCGACCCTCTGCGTGTTTCCAGGACCTCCTCTTACCTTCCCGGCATCCGCGTAGATGGGGATGTCGTGGAATGGGGAGATGTAGCGCCCGGTAGCATCCTCTGCAAGGCAAAGGGAGGGGGTGGCCGAGCGTGAGACGCGCCGGCAGCTCCCAGCTGAGGGGGCTCAGGCTGAGCGCCGGCGGGTCAGGAAGGGGCAGGAAGGGGCAGGGAGGGAGGAGGGGAGCACTCACTGAAGAAGAGCCGGTACTCGGGGCTGTGGGGCCCGGCGCGCTCCTCCACGCCGTACCGCGACATCGCCGCGCACGCGCCCGCGCTCGCCACCGCCACCGGCCGCGGCTGGGGGCGGCACTGCGCAGGCGCCGCGCGCTCCCGGCCCCGCCCCGCCCCTCGCCACGCGGCGGCGCGGGAAATGGTCCTGCCCGGCTGGGAATGGATCTTCCCAGCATGGAATGCTCCTTCCTGGCTTGGAATGGTTCTTCTTGGCTTAAAATGGTCCTGCCCGGCTTGGAATGGTCCTGCCCGGCTGGGAATGGATCTTCCCAGCATGGAATGCTCCTTCCTGGCTTGGAATGGTCCTGCCTGGCTTGGAATGGTCCTGCCTGGCTTGGAATGGATCTTCCTGGCTTAGAATGGTCCTTCCCAACTTGGAATCGTCCTTCCTGTCTTGGAATAGTCCTTCCTGGCTTGGAATGCTTCTTCCCACATTGGGATGGTCCTTCCCGCCTTGGAATGGATCTTCCCGGCTTGGAATGCTTCTTCCCACATTGGGATGGTCCTTCCCGCCTTGGAATGGATCTTCCTGGTTTGGAATGGCCTTTCCCTGCTTGGAATGGTCATTCCTGGCTTGGAATGCTTCTTCCCACATTGGGATTGTCCTTCCCGCCTTGGAATGGTCCTTCCCGGCTTGGAATGGATCTTCCTGGTTTGGAATGGCCTTTCCCTGCTTGGAATGGTCATTCCTGTCTTGGAATAGTCCTTCTGGCTTGGAATGCTTCTTCCCACGTTGGGATGGTCCTTCCAGCCTTGGAATGGTCCTTCCTGGCTTGGAATGGATCTTCCTGGTTTGGAATGGCCTTTCCCTGCTTGGAATGGTCATTCCTGTCTTGGAATAGTCCTTCCTGGCTTGGAATGCTTCTTCCCACATTGGGATGGTCCTTCCCGCCTTGGAATTGTTCTTCCTGGCTTGGAATGATCCTTCCTGGCTTGGTATGGCTCTTCCCGGCTTGGAATGGTCCTGTCCAGCTTGGAATGGCCCTGCCTGGCTTGGAATGGCCCTGCCAGGTTTGGAATGGCTCTTTCTGGCTTTGAATGGTTCTTCCCCGCTTGGAATGGTCCTTCCCAGCTTGGAATGATCCTTCCTGGCTTGGAATGGTCCTGCTCACCGTGGCCACAACGGCATGGATTGGCATGGACCAGCACAGCATGGTTCTAGCCCAGCATAGTTCAGCAGGGCCACAGTGGCAAGTAGTGGTGTAGTCCAGCCTAGAGTGATCGTGCCTGGTGTGGCCACTGAAGGGTGGGCTGGCGCAATCCGGCATGGCACAATTCGGTGTAACAGCGTGGACTGGCTTGGCATGGCTTGGTCTTGCATGGCATGGCCGCTGCAGCTGGATGGGATGTGGTCCGGAATGGCCACAAATGCAAGGAGTGGCATTGTCCTGGGTGGAGTGGTTTGGTCTAGCAGGGACACAATAGCATGGGATATCATGGAATGGCATGGGATAACATGGGATAGCCTGGCTTGGTACAACACAGCCACAGCATTGCCCATCCCAATGGTTCATTCCCCATGGCCATGATGGCATTGGGTAGCATGGTCCGGCACACTTTGGTCCTGCCTGGCATGGCCATGGCATCGTGGTTTGGCATGGTCCCACATGGCATGGCTTGGTCCAGCATGACATGGTGCTGCATGCCTGTCCATGGCATGGCCAAGCCTGGCACAGGACAGCCCAGTGGATTCTGGATCCCTGCATTCCCTGGCCCTGTGCCTGCACTGGGGCTGGGGAAAGGGAGTTCTGGTAGGGGCCTTTGGTGCCAGGGGGCTCGGCTGGGGTCCCTCAGAATGGATGGGGGAAGTGGAGGAGCCAGTCCAGGGACAAGGCATCAGTAGGATACACCTTTATTTTGCTGTCTTGTGGCCATAACGTGGCAAATCCCCACTCCCCACCCCACAAGCCCTTGGTCCAGAGTGGTTTGGTGGCCGTGGCTCCTCAGCCGTCCCACGCAGGGACCCCGGCATGGCGCAGGGCCGGCGGCCCCGACTTGGACACGGCAGGCGAGTCGCTGGTTGGCGCCTGGGTGAAGATGCGGTTGCGGGTGCCGAAGAGGATCCCACGGCCGTGGCTCCGGGGGGTGTAGGGCCTGCGCTGGCAGAGGGGGGCCCTGAAGACCTCCTGGAAGCCCCGGCGGAAGTTCTCGTTGAAGTAGCCGTAGATGATGGGGTTGGCGCTGCTGTTGAAGAAGGCCAGCCAGTGGGCGAATGGGTAGACGTAGACGGTGAGCAGGCGGAGCTGGCCCTCGCTCAGCCGCCCGTAGTCCGTCAGCAGCATCAGCGTCCAGAGGGGCAGCCAGGAGATGGTGAAGAAGAGGGCAACGATGATGAGCATGTTGATGACCTTGGCCTTCCTCCTGGAGATCCTCCTCCCTTCCGGCTCCTCTCCGCCGTGGGCAGGCGCCACCGACTTGAAGAGCTTGAAGGCGATGCGGGCGTACATGATGACGATGAGGGCGAGGGGAGCCACGTAGATGTGGGAGAAGAGGACGGTGGTGTAGATCCTCCTCATCCCTGTCTCGGGCCAGGCCTCCCAACAAGAGTAGAGAGGGTAGGAGTTGTTGTAGGTGTCCACCATGAAGTGGTGTTCCTCCCTGGTGACAGTCAGGGTGATGGCAGCGGGGCACATGATGAGCAGAGCCAGCACCCAGATGATGGCGATGGTCAGCAGGGCTTTCCTCAGCGTCAGCTTCTGCCGGAAGGGATGGACGATGCAGCGAAACCTGTGGGAGAACAGCTGGTGGTGGCTTTGGGCACCAGCTGGGGACATCCTTGGGGAAGGAGGGTGACCAGGAACAGGGATGGGAAGGGAGGGAGAGGTGGGTTGCTTTTTACACGTTTTGTTGGCAGAGATAAGTTGGTGTTTTCAGCCCTGTGTGGGGAAAGACATCTTGCTGGAATGCCCCATGGACCTCTCTGTGGTCCTCCTGGAGACCTGTGACAGGCTCCTGACATTCCCAGGAGCTTTCCTGCAATGGCAACCACACAGGGCACCTGGACCTGCTGGAGATTGTTTGGTCCCCATGTCCCCACACGTCCCCACGGCAACGTACCTCTCCACAGCGATGGCGACCAGCGTGAAAACAGAGGCGGAGACGGACATGCCCTGCACCAGGCCGCTCATTTTGCACATGGTGTTGTCAAAGGGCCAGCCTGTGAGGGGACACCATGGAAGGTGAAGGTGCCTCTGGCTCACCCAGCTCCCTTTAGGTGTTCCCATCCACCAGTGTTGTTGCTGGGGGATGCTACGTCCTGCTCCTAACAGGGGGCTTGTGTGGAGACAGCCTTTAGCAGCATGGATCCTTGAAGAAGAACCCCAAAATTGGTAAAGAAGACACACATTGCACTTAGAAACTCAAGGAACATGGTGGCTGACATTTTTACTACCGACTTTGGGACCCTCAATCAGAAGGACTTTCATCTTGTTTCTTTGACCCCAATACCAAGGCAATAAATAAATCACACCCCATAATCAATAAATAGAAACCCTGCCCTATGGCCTGGCTGCTGCTGCAGCTGAGCCCTCCCAACTCCCTTATCTTTGGAAAGGTCAACAGGCAGAGCTGAGCCAGCATGGGAGAAGGTGTATGCAGAAAAAATAGGAGGTTTTTTTCCAGCATTGCTTGGTGAAGAATGGCTGAACTTCAAACAAATATGCAAATGCAGCATTATTTTACCACAAATGGCCAAAAACCACTTTCTGTCCACTCCTCATGTCTCTCCCCTTCCTCTGCCCTGCTCACCTGTGATGAGGTTGTCCACCAGGGTGGTGGGCATGCAGAAGATGCCCACCAGCAGGTCGCTGATGGCCAGGTTGAGCAGGAACATGTTGGTGACCGTGCGCATCTGGCGGTTCTTCACCACGACGAAGCACACCAGGACATTGCCAACCACGCACATGAGGAAGATGAAGGTGTAGGCCAGGATGAACATGAGGGCCACAGGGGAGGAATGCTGGTAGTATGCCAGGAAGGTGTAGTTCTCCCTCAGGAGGTGGCTGGTGCTGGAGTTGGGCCACCAGGTGCCATTGGAAGGGCCTGGGGAAGGGAAGGCAGGAAAATGAAGCCGGGAGAGAATAAAGTAATTATTCTCTTCATTTCTTAATGCCTCCAGAAGTGGATTTTCATATTTATTCCAGTGACCAGACTGGCTGGGACATGTCCTGCTGGACTCATCTTCGTGCCCCAAGAAGTCTCCTCTTCCTTGGGTTACACTGCTCAAGGTTCTGCTGCACCTCAGACAATTATTATTTTACATCATTATTGTTTGATACCATTGATATCATTAGCGTTTGATGCAACTATTGTTTTATATCGTTATTACTTGATATCATTATTATTTGCATCATTCTTTTGATGAGGAATTAGTGCAGCCCAGAAGACACCCTGATCTCGTGGGCCTTGTTTTAGGGGTGGTGCAAGGAAGACAAATCCACATCCCGACGCTCCAATGCTCCAGCCTTATGGGAGCTGTATCCGTGTGCTCCCAATCACGGCTGGCCTGGGAGCATCCCTGCCCTTGGGTGGCTGCTGCTTCTCCTTGTGCTTCCCAGGTTTACGATTCGATATTCCGCAAAATCTTATTCTCCCCGGCAAATAACCGAGGGAAAAGGGCTGGGGCAGAGGACACCCTCCCCTACTCTCACATCTAAAGCGATAGTTGTCATTCTGATCATTATCTGGGAGCTTCTGATGGATGCGCGGGGGTGGCGTTTTGTCACCACGGATTGAACGGGGAGCGGGGCTCGGCAGCTCCCACCCTCGGGCTTCCCCAGCCGCACGCAAGCAGGGATGCGGGAGGATGCCGGGCGTGGGCAGGAGCTGCCTGCAGCGGTGACGGGACTGGCTCCGGGAGAATCCGGGCTGCAGTGGTGAGGCGAGGAAAAGCAGAGTTTAGCTTTAGGGCTCAGCCTAAGCGCCTGCAGGTCAGCCCTGCGCTGAGACAGCCTTCCAAAGCCGCTGTGTGATGGGCGGCTGGAGCATCACCCTATCCCTGCGCCGATGCCGGTGCTCAGCTCGCCAGCCGAGATGCTTTTCCCAGCCACCGGGACCACCTCAAGGTTCCGGCAGGCAGGAAGGTTCTATCCAGCCCCTAATACCCCGATCCTGGGAGTGGGATTCGGACAACACATTTCAGAAAGGCGCTGGGGGGGGGTTGCAGCTGACACCGGAGAAGGAGCCTCTTGGACAGGCAGGAGTTAGCGAGATCGAGGGCCCAAGATTCTCCAGACAGTCGGTATCAGATGCGTGAACCAGCTTTGTAAGCAGGAGCAATAACAAAGACTGTAATGAGATTGCCCAAAACCTGTGATATTAAACCTGAAACTTTGCCGGACTTTATCTTTTGGGGCTGCAGTGCAGCATGAGCAGGAGGCTGGTATCTTATGGAATTGGAAGTGGTTTTAAAAGCAAGGTGGAAGATGGGGAAAGGAAAATAAGGGACTGCTGAGTAGCCGGTTTGGCGCTGGATGGATGAATGAATGAGAGGATAGATGGATGAATGGGTGCTAGGAATGGATGGCCGGATGGATGCAGGCGTCCTCAGTTCAGCACTGACATCTCAGACGTGGTGACAAGGGGATGGGAGAACCGGCGGGGGGGGATGGACCACCTGCCTCCCTGCCCGGCTGTGGGGAACCACCGCAGGGAAAGGCTGATCCGATGGAATAGGGGGCTGGGGTGAGGGGTGCGTAGCTTTTTGGGGGGATAAAATAAATCAGGTCTTGGCACTCACCTCCGCCGGCCGGACCCGGCTCCGGGGGCTGCATCGCTGCCATGCAGTGGCTACCGCCGGAGGCGATCTGCTGCCCGGGGAGGGGACGCAGCTCTCCCCCGTCCCTCCCTGCGTCCCTCCCGCCCGGTCCGGAGCCCCGGTGCGGCCGCCGCGGTGCCGCCGCGCCGGTTGCGGCTGCTCGCCGGCTGCAGCGGAGAAGGGGAGGGGTGGGATACAGCCTCCAATCGCCATGGATACCGGGAGACCCGCGGGCAGCCCCCCGCCGATGAAGCAGCGCGGGGGCGGGCAGCCCACGCGGGACGAGCAGAGGGAGGGAGCAGGTTCGCTCCCTAGGCAGGGTCGGGGTCTGTGTCCCCTCGCTGCCGCCGAGGTCCCCGCACTGGTGCTGGCAGCTGATGGCCGATGTCCCCAGCAGCGCTGCTGTCCATCCCGGGAGGAAAATATGCCAGGAGCCTCAAGACGAGTGGGAAGTTCCCCACTCATCAATCCACACACACGGGAAAAGCCACACGATGTTTAGAAATGCTGGTCCTGGCTCCAGGCTGCTCCACACAACCCCAGCTCCTCCAGCATGCCCAACATCTCTTACCATAATCTTTTACCAAAGTTTGGCAAGTCTGGAAGTCAAATATTTACAGGATTTACCATTCCTGGCTGTCCCCAGCCCGCATACACCATTGGAAAGTGTTTGTCCCCTAAATACCCAAAGGAACAAACAAGGGAGATGTTTAAACAAGACGTTTTGAGATAACACCTGGGGTTTCTCCCAGGAGTTTGTTGGGTTTTTTTTGTTTTTTTTTTTTTAGCAGGCAGCCAGCTGCTAAGGGACATGGGTGTGCTTGGCAGTGGCCTCCCTGCCACCGAGAAGCCACTCTCTCCAGGACACTTTTTCCTAGGAAGGGAATCAGTGCAACTTGAGGACCCACAGCACCCGAGAGGTGGGCACACACTTCTGGGGACACTGGCATTGGGTCACTTTGGTTTCTACGGTGAAAAAACAGAAGGGAAGAAAAATCCCTTGGAAAACAAGGAGTTTTCCAGAGAAATACTGCTTGGGTCTGGGAGAATCCAGCTGGAGGCTGCAGTGAGCAGCTGTGCAAAGGGGCTTCTTTAAGGACAAGGCTGGTAATTCGAATTTAATCAGAAACAAACCCCCCGAGGTAACAGGAAAGCTTTTAATCAGGCACTTGGCACACCACCACGTCAGCAATTCCGGGGAGAAACCTTACAGCCGCAGGGATGTCCTCCACCATCCCGGCTGCTCCCCATCACCACTCAGGTGGGAGGGTGAACATCCAGATCCCCCCCAGCTTTACCCAAACCTCCCACCAGATGTGTTGTAGCTCCTCTGCATCTCCAAAACACACAAGCAGGAGATTGCCTGGCTCGGGATTTGGCAGAGCCATCCCTCCACGGAGGAGCCCCGCTGCTTGCTTTTAATTTAGGAAAAACGAGGCACTCGCTCGGGTTTGGGACCCGCTGGCTGCAGCTTTGGGACAGAAACAAGGGCGTAGCAGGAACTGACCTAAGCCAAACCACTCCGGTGGGCAGTCACCCCTCGGGACTCCCTGGGATCCTGTCAGGCTTTAGGGATGGGCTCCTCTGGGGACAGCAGCACCTCGAAGGGGACGAGGGGCCGGACCAGCAGCCGCACCTCGGGGCCGACGGGATTCGCCCGCAGGTTGAGGCTCCGCAGCAATGCCATGGAAGCCAATTTATCCGTCGGCACCTCTGGAAAGAGAGCACGGAGGTGAGGATCCGTCCTGGAGGGGCAGAAGGGGTGAAAGCTCCTCTTGATGGACAGCCTGCAGCAAACCCGGCTCCTGCCCGTCTGCAGGCTTTGATCAAAACAGAAACACAGTGAAATATTAATTTATCCAACTGCTCAGGCTTGATAAATGGTTATGGGTTGGACTCGCTGGGCTCAGAGGCTTTTTCCAACCTAAATGATCCCGTGATTCTACGAAATGTGGCAGCACGGTGCAAACACCGGGATATCCAATGTGGGCACTGCCCTCTGGTTCTCCCAGTGCTAATTAACACCCCTGCTGGCACACTAAATCGGGGTGCAAAGACTTATTCCCTGATTTTATGCCCGGTGTTGCAATGCCCAGGAGCCCTCTCCAAGCTAACAGGAGGGCACGTGGTCTTTGTCCTTGTTGGGCAGACTGCAAAATGGCTCTCAGCCACAACAGGCACCCTTCTATTTTGCAATTTCCATGAATTTGGGTGTTGTCCTGTGGAAAACATTACATTTACAAACTCTGCTTTTAAAAACAAGGTGCAGCTCAGCTGGATGGTCCCAATGTGAATACACTGAGAGCAGAGGAATGAGACTGATATGGAAACCTAACCATTAAGCTCATTAAAAGGTGATAGATTTTGATACAATTCACAATATTTTGGGCTTGCAAAGCCCACCTGTCTGACTAACCTAAACCAATTTCTTTTTAATTTGGCCACCAAAATGACAAAAGCCTTTTATATCCCAGCTCCTGGAGCAGAATTGCAGAGTTGTAATTATATCTGGTAGAGGATTATGTGATTTTTAAACCATGAAACTTATTTTATGCTGGAAAAAGACTCAAACACTTTGATGCCTTTGTTTTTTCCCTCTTTCTCCTCCAGAAAACTGTGTTATTTTCCATATACAAATTCCCTAGGAGCGCATATCTCATCAGGCAGAGCTTCACATGAATTTTTTTAATAACTGTTCTTCATGGTGGATTTGTTCTCTGCCATTGCCCCATATAATTTTGCTTGCTTTTTATTCCCTTGAAGCACAAAAGTAATATTTTTTTTTCATAGATCATTCTATTTAATCATCGTCCAATGCAGCGGAGAATAAGAAGTTTAATCATCCTCTTATGCAGCATGATAAAGTAAAAAGTGCTTTCACCCATTTTGCTTAAATTAGGGAGTTTAGTGAAGTATTTTGGGGACCTAGACCTTCCAAGGCTGGGAACAGCTCTGCACCTGAATTCTAGGAAAGGAGCAATGACTCACCCCTGGTGTGAAGGGTCAGGCAGGGCACACAGTGCAGCCTGAATTATTCACTCTGCCTTCACCAGTTTAGCAAAAATCAGGGAGGGAAAAGGCTTTTAGATGATTAAAGCAGAATGTGATGGTGAGTGACACCACTGTGGAATGGTCTGGGTTGGAAGGGACCTTAAATCCCATCCAGTCCCACCCCCTGGATGAGGCAGGGACAACTTCCACTATCCCAGGTTGCTGTAAGCCCCATCCAATCTGTCCTTGGATGCTTCCAGGAATCCACAGTGGCTCTGTGTCAGTGTCTCATCACCCTCACGGGGAAGAATTTCTTCCCAATATCCCATCTAACCCTACTCTGAGTTTGAAACCATCCCCTTTTGTCCCATCTCAAGAGGACAAAATCAACCACAGCTGCCCCCAGCAGTGACCTCCCCAGCCTTGGCAGCAGTCTCAACATCATTCCTATTAAACCATTAATTGAGGAGTAAGGGAAAGAGAAGCTGAAGCTCCAGGCACCAAAACATCCCCATGGATTTGGGACTTTAAAACGCTGATTTGCTATAACTCTAATTATCAGGGAAAGAGTTAAAAGCACTGACAGTAATATGTACATAATTACAGTCCAGGGTTAAGAGCTTATTTAGATGAAAAGGGTGGCTTGTGGCACTAAACGTCTCCTTTCACAGAGCCCACAGTCTCCAGGCAGGCATTAATTAATCTCCTCTCCCTCCTGTTTCCCTTTGGAAAACATCACTGACCACCTCCAGCTCAATATGTCGTAGTGGGTCACTCAGCTGCTTCAGCAGGAGCTTTCAAATCGGTTTTGCAGCCCTGGCAGGAGCCTCTCCAGCATTCCTGGGATGGCAGAGGAGGACAGGCAGGCCCAGCAGTGGCACAGCACCACAAACCGGGGGATCTGCTACCCTACAAACACAAGCTCGTGTGCAAGGGAGCCTGGAACCTATTTGGGAAGGGCTGTTAGGAACAATCTGATTCCCTAGGGGTTTTTTTCCCTTGGGAAAAACAGGCTGAAACGTCCCTGGCTTTCTGGTCTCTACCTCTTCCCTTTCCAGAAAATGTGTCAGATAAGCTCACGTCACTTATTTCTGCAGCCAGACAGCATCATGTGCACTACTCAGACATATCCCCGCAACATTTTGGCTTGAAATTGTTAAATTTCACTCTGTTTTTATATTCCCCACATCGGGAGGACACCTCCCAGCAGAGGGGAGCCTCGTGGGAGGTGACCAAGCCTTGTTCTCCTCCCAACCCAGGATCAATCCAGCTGGATGCAACCTTTCCTCCCTGCATTTTAGCAGGAAAAAAGGCATCCAAAAGCTGCATTCCCTTCTTTCAGCACCCTGCTTCCACAAAACAAGTGGGGAAAATGCTGTTTGGAGACCAGGTCAGATTGAAATCAGCCAATTAAACTCAAAAAGCAATGGAGGGAACTAAAAGTGAGACAGGTATCTCCGGGAGGTGGGAGAGAAAAAGAGGGTGAGGAAAAGCCGTGCCTTCCTCTGGCTCCTGTGGAAGCAGTTTTTAATTCCAGTGTTTCTACAAGCACAGCCGGGGAGCAGCTGATGTGAGGCTGTTAATAAACCTCGTGTTTGCAGGCAGCAACTTTCCCAGCAGCAGCTGCAGCAATCCCAGATAAAACAGCAAAATTGAGTAGACTCCGTAGATATCGACTTCCCTGGGGGTCTGTGGGATGCTCCAGCCCGGGCCCTTTGAAAGCTGCAACCTAAATAAATTCCCTTTTATCTCTGTACAACAGCCGCCCCTTTTCCCCAGCTTTTGGAGATTCCAAAGCCTTCAGCTTTTGCACATGAAAGATTTTCCTGCCTCTGCAGGGCTGAGGGATGAGCATCTCTCACCATTCCTTTAATGTAATATTTAGGGGATTCTGTAGTGTTAAACAGCTCCTGTTTGCTCTGGGAAATGTTCAGGTGGGCTCATGCCCTTGCTTAGCCGGGCAGCAAACATCCCAGCTGCCTGCAGCAGCTTTTCCCTGGGAGGTGGTGAAAAAACCGGGAAAGGAAAATGGCTAAGCAGGCTCTGATTATTTAAAGCACCTTTTTATCCAGTGGGAAATGGTTCTCCTCACCTGCGATCTCGTTCTCTTCCAGGTCGATGGTCTCCAGGGCGGGGACGGTGGCCAGGGGCTCCGGGAAATGCCGGAACCTGTTGCGGGAGAGGTCGATGGCCCGGAGGTGCAGCAGGGAGGTGATTTCCTCGGGCAGGCGGTGCAGGTAATTGCCTGCCAGGTTGAGCTCTGGGAAGAGAGAAGGGAGGCCGTGGGATGTAGGGAAAAAGACGGGAAAATAACTAATGCAGCCTCTGTCTCCCGTGGACGGCCAGATCCATCGGTGGGATTCCAGCTCCAAAAATTGCACTTCCACTTTGCTATTTTCCGTGGTTGCCATTGAAGATTTGCCTGCTAGGAGTACCACATTTAAGAATGATGTTTTTGTTGGTTTTCTCAGGCTTTGCTAATGAAATTGGGCAGCCTTTTGCAGGCAGGGTCTGTAAAAAATAAGGAATATTTCCTCCTAAGGTCAGTGCAATTACCTTCCCAATGGACATTTGTCATGTCTTAAGGCTAGCTATCTACATTCATGTGCCTAAACCTCTTCTGAGGAATAAAGATAATGGTGGAAGGAAGGCTTTTAGGCGTGAAAAATATCTATTTTTCACAGTTTACCCATCTGTGATGCTTTCCCACCCCAGAAATAAGCTCCCGGGCGACCAGGAGCAGCACTCCTGGGGACAGAACCCAAATCCCGCTGTCCCAGTGCCCTTCTCCAGTGACACAGGGCTTTCTGCACTATAAATACCCACACAAGCTGCCCTGCCCCTGCTAATACCTGGTATTTATAGGTCCTGCCTTGTTCAGATTGTCCCCAGCCTGTCTCAGTCTGTTCCTGCTGAGATCCAGCACAGTTCATTGCAGGAGTGATTGGCTCACTGGTGGAGCAAAGCCCTTGCTGGGAAACAAGGGCATTTTTTTACCTTCAGGGCTTGTTGTGCTGTCGAGAAAATGAAAATTGATTTCCTTTGCTCGACGTGTTTCCTTTCCCCAGCCCAGGGGTGTTCTCACTGCTCCAGAACAAGGGAAGCCTCCCCAGGCACTCACCACAGTGGCATTTGTGTGGTACGTTGTAGGAATAAAATTGATTTTAGAGGCTGCCAGAGCATCCCCAGTGCCGTCCTCAGTGTTCAATACCGTGGTACTGGATGCTCTGGATGCTTGCATGGCCATTTTTTAGCGGATTAGCCTCTGGCTGCTATCTCTGAGCTCCGCAGGGAGGTGTCCCCGTGGTGCTGACGATCGCTCCCATCTCCTGCAGTGATTAACTCTCACTGATGTCTCACTAATTAGCAGGCACAGCCTGGATTGCCCCGTCTCTGCCATGCCTCGTTGTTATCCCCAAGCTGCTTTTCCTGTCCTCCTCCCTCCTCAGCCCCATCCTTGGAAGGAGCTGGAGGGGGATGAGTGACCCTGACACCAGTTTGGGAGGGTGGGTGAGAGCAGAACCAGCGTCCTCGTTCTTCAGGGGGCAGAAGGTATAAGGCAAAATGGATTTTTTTGGGGTCTGAACTAATGCTTGCAATGAGGTGAGAGCTCAGGGGAGACTCTTGGGTGCTTTGCCCTTTCTGCAGCAACCTGGGGGCTCCTGGAGTGTCCCAGAGGATTGGAAGTGGCAGTCCCTTACCTGTCAGCTGGCTGAAGGTGGTGACAAACCGGCTGGTGATGGACTTGAGCTCATTGTTGGCCAGGGAGATGCGGTGGATCCCCTCAGTGACGCTCCTCATGGCTTTGTAGATTCCAACGGGGAAGCTCATCAGTTTGCAGTTGGCCAGATCTGCGCTCAGAGAGACCCAGGCAAGGGTCTAAAAACTTCAGTCGTCCACTCCCCTGTGTCCCTAATTCCCTGGGGATGCATTTTCCAGCGCTGATGGGGATGGAGCAGGGATTTCCCTGGGCTGGATTTCTCACTGTCATGGGCGGTTGGGAGGGGAAAAACATTTGGTTGCGCTTCTCACCTCCTGGCCTTCTTGTTTTGTCCTGAGCAGTTTCTGTTTCCCCTCCCAGGAGACTCGAGGGATGGAAACTCTGTAATTCCAGTCCCAGGACGGGCGCTGCTTCCTGCCCCCTTCCCCAGAAGCACTGTGGGGGCTGATGGAGCAAGCTCCATCCTCCCACGTTTCGCTCAGGAGGATGTGGAGAGCCTGAGTGATACAGCTCCAGCTCCTGGCACATGCTGGTTTATATTCCAGGGCCAGGAATCCAGTGGGAATAAAAATGAATGGCTTTCATCTCTCTCCTTTGATGAACTGCACCCCACTCTTGGGTATTAGCTGGGAATGGGAAAATTGCAGGAAAACGCACATCTGACAAGGCAACATGGGAAAAAACCTGCTACTGCCACTGCTCGCAAGGGGGGGACACATCCCATGGGATATGCTCTAACTTTGTGGGGCTGAGGGCCCTTTGGGGGAGCCTTTCTCTTCTCCAGAGCCGCGGGGAGGGAACGCCGACAGCTTTTTTTAGACTGTGGCATTGAAAAATAGAGCCCTGCTCCCGGATACCCGATCCTTGTCCGGGCCCCAGGCGGGAGCCGGGACGGAGCGCCGGGCTTACCCAGGGAATCCGTTTTGTTCTCCACCGTGTCGTTCACCTTCCTGGCCACCCGGGCCACCGCCTCGCCCATCCTCTTGTGCAGGCGGGCGGCCGGTCCCGCCGGGAATGCGCTTCGGACTGGGGGATCCAGGGCTGGAGGGAGAAACCAGCCACTCTGGCCTCTGGGAGAGGGATACTAAAAATAACCGGCAGGATCAGTGTTCCCAGGGGAGGGAGGGAGGCTGTGCTGGGGCTGGCATGTCCCTCAGGGCTAAGACTCCCAGCTTTCCAGGATGGTGCTTTCGGGGTATGCAGATGCATCCTTTTCCCTAGCTTGGGATATGGGGATGTATCCCCTTTCCTGGCATGGGATATGGGGGATCCATCTCCTTTCTTGGTTTGGGAAATGGGGATGCATGTCTTTGGCTGGTCTGAGACATTTGGATACATCTCCCTTCCTGGTATTGGATATGCCATTTTCCTGGTTTGGGATATGGGGATGAACCCTATTCCCTGTTTTGGGATATGGGCATGGGACTCTTTTCGTTGTGTGGGATATGGAGATGCATACCCTTTCCTGGTCTGGCATAAGGAGATGCAACCCGTGTCCTTATTTGGGATATACGGATCCATGCCTTTTTCCCGGTTTGGGATATGGAGACGAATGCGACTCCCTGCTATGGGATACGGGGAAACAACCCCTTTCCTGGTTTGGGATATGGAGATAAATGCTATTCCCTGCTATAGAACAGGGGGAAAACAACCCCTTTCCTGGTTTGGAGGGAAATGGAAGAAGGGGAAAACCTTTTTTGGGGTGGGATAGGGCTGGGCCCCTTTCCTGGTTTGGGATATGGAGATAATTGCTACTCCCTGCTATAGGACACGGGGAAAAAAATCCTTTCCTGGTTTGGGGTATTCGGATGCACATTCATTTTCCGGGCGACTTTATTCAGCTCGGTCTAGCCAAAACATTTCGGCCCAAGGAGTCCTGGACGGGACGGAACGGCGGGACCCCATCACGACCACCATCTCCAAAAAAAAACTTGTACCTTCCCACGCCGGGAGTCGAACCCGGGCCGCCTGGGTGAAAACCAGGAATCCTCACCGCTAGACCACGTGGGAGGCGCGTGCAGAGTGGCGCGGCGCCACGCCTGCCCCCTGGCGGCGGCGGGGCCCGGGGCGGGCGGGGCGGTCCCGGGGCCGGGGCGGGGCCGCTCCGCCCGCGCCGCTCGGCGGGGACAAAGCGCGGCGCCGAGCGGGGGCCATGTCGTCCGCAGGCGGCCGCCAGCCCAGCCAGAGCCGGGCCATCCCCACCCGCACCGTCACCCTCAGCGACGCCGCGCAGCTCCCCGCCGACTACTGCACCACCCCCGGCGGGACGCTCTTCTCCACCACGCCGGGAGGTAAAAGCGCCGCGCCCGCCGGGGCCTCCCGGGGAGCGCGCCCGGGCCAGCCCGCCCCGAGCGCCGCGTGTCGCGGCCGTACCTATATCCCCCTATATCCCTCTGTATCCTTTATCCCCCCTCTGTGTGGTTGATATGTAGCGCCTGCCGCCCGTTCTCCTCGGCGCACACGCGTGGAGATGGGTTTGTTATTTTTCCGGGAGCGCGGAGGGTCCCGGCGGGGCGGCAGCTGGATCCCGGGACAGGTCGGCAGGAAGCTCCCGGTGGGACGCGGGCACCGAGGGCTCGGTGTCTCGGCCCTATCCCGCCCCGGGGTCGTGACATGGCTCGTCCCCGTGCAGAGGAGAGGGACACGTGGTGTTTCGGGGTGCCGCTTCCATCGGCATCTCCGGGACGCGGTCCCACCCTGCCACGAATTTGCCGGGACAGCGGGACCCAGCTGCCGCCGGAGTGTTTGGCCAGCGCCGAATTATCGCCTGTCGTGCCCAGATAAGAGCGGGCAGAGCGGCGGCGCGCACTCCCCAGCCCTCCCCGCCGATCTTTGGCGGGGAACCTTGGCCGGGGCGCCCGTGCCGCCGGGAAACTCCTTCGGCAAACAAGCGTTGCCGAACCGGATTCCCCCACTCTCCTCCCGTTCCCCCCCCCCCCACCAGGCACCCGGATCATCTACGACCGCAAGTTCCTGCTGGACCGCCGCAACTCCCCCATGGCCAAGACCCCGCCTTGTCACCTCCCCAATATTCCCGGCGTCACCAGCCCCGGCGAGGTCGGCGAGGAGCCCAAAGCGGACGCCAACAGCTTGAACCACCAGGAGAACAAGCCATCCATGGGTAAGGGTCCCCCGGGGCGGGACAGGAGGGATTTGGGGTGGAGGATGGCGCCCCTAACGCTGCTCTCCTTGCCTCTTGCCAGGGGACGATGCTCAGTTCGAGATGGATATCTGAGCGGGAACCACGGAGAGGCAGCGACTCCCCAGACCTGTGCACCCCCCATTCGGCTTAGCAGGATCCGTCCCGGCGAGGTGGAGGTGGCAGCGGTCCCCACCAGCGTCCCCTCCCCGCCCTCCTCCTCCCCCTCTTTTCTGGGGAGAGTGCAGCTCTGTCTTTTCCCCCTTTGCGGGTGACCGGTCCCAACATGTGCCAGACGGAGCATCCCTTCTGGATCCGGCCCTATTCCTCCTCTTCCACCTGCCAGCAGCCTGATCTCCACCAGGCTTCTTTTTAAAACACCCCTTTGCCTCCTCTGCTGCCTCGTGCCCCCTCAAAATTCCTCTCTTATTACCCAAACCTCCCATTGCCAGCAGCTTGGTGTTTCTGGAGCTGTGTCATCCCCTTTGCCCCCTCCTCCTGGAAAATTTGGGCAGCCTCTCGGGAGGAGGGGGAAACATCACTGCTAAAATCATGCACCTGCTTGCACCCTGGGGAGGGTATTATTCGAGTTTCCCTGGGATGTGTTGGCATTCAGTGAAGGACAACGTTAAGAGCCCGTTCCCTTCGGTGCTCCAGGGGTCCGATGTAGTCCCTGATGGAATCAGCCAGCGTGTCCACATCTCTCCTACCCGGATTTCTTCCATCTTGGCCCTCCAGCCAGGGGCTGTGTTCCCCACCCACCAGCCAGGACTCACAGCAATGTAGCCATATATTATAAAAATTCCCTTGCCTTTATTTTTGGTACTAAAAAGGGGTACTTTACCCCAAACGACTTTTTCTGGGCTGGGGCCGAGCGCCTCTGGGAAAGTGCTTTGTAGTGCTCGGGTTTTTTTTACCCCCCCGGCCCTTTAAAATGTGAATCCTACAGGGGGGAGATCCCTCTGGCACCGTTGGATGTCTCAGGAATCACTGGGGGCTCTGGGGGGCTCACCAGACACCGCAGGGATGGGGTGCTCTCCTCACAGGGTGCTGCCATCGATGCCATCCATCCTCTGCTCAGTTTCCAGGATGGGATTTCTCCCAGCTGGATCACGCTGCCGTGGATAAAGCATTTCCATGTTAACCTCCTGCTTTGCCAGCCTGGCATGGTGTGGCCATCTTGAACCTCCCCTGGAGATGGGATTTATTTTCCCCCTCTCTCCGTGCAGCTCTTGCCCTGACGAGCAGCACAGGGCAAGGCCGCAGCAGTGTCAGGCTGCACCCCCCAATCCCACCAGCCCCCCCAGTTGTGATTTTTTTTTTTTTTTTTTTTTTTTTTTTACTGCCTGTTGGGAGCCATCACCAGCTCCACAACTTTCTCAAGTGCCATTTTATCAGCCCCCACCTGAGTGCCTGCTCCACCCACCCTCCCTCCCTCGCTGGGGTCACCCCCCACCTCGGTATCCAGCCCTGGGGGACCCGTGCTGGGGGAGGGGGACATCCCACAGGCTTTGTGCACTTTCCATCCCGTAATTTATTTCTCTAGGTGTGTTTGGCACGGGGCGGCGCTGGTGGCGAGCTCCCATCTTCCAGCTGCTTCTCTCACAGGGAGGGGGGGGCTGCCCCCTCGTTTTGGGGGGTGGGGGAGGAAGAAGCAAAAGCACAACCGCAGGGAATGGGGTTGTCTTTCCCATCCTTTCCCTCGCGTGGGAGGTGAGGTGAGCGCGGTAGCCCGGCCGCCGTAGGCGCACGAGTGAGTGAGTGCGAGTAGCAATATGTATATGCGTGTGGGTGGGTGGTGATAAGACACACACAAATATATATATTATATATAAATAAATATATTTTCCTTGAAGTAAAAGATCCTAGGAGGTCGGTTAGGCCCTCGGATCGAGGGAGAGGCAGGGGCAGGGACCGAGGACATCCTTGGCAGGGCGGGGACGGGCACCGTGGATGCAGGGACCTGGTGCCCTCAGGACAGCTGCTCGTTTAGGGAAACCTGCTCTGCTAGCCAAAAATAATTAGACCACATCCAAGGACAACGTGACTTAATGGACAGGAGCCGGAGGGAAACCTTTTTTTTGTTGTTGTTGTTTATTTTTTTTTCCTCGAAATGCCCCCTTTCCCAGCCTCCTCGTGTCTCTGTTCCCCATCCCAGCAATTTTCTCCCGGTTCTCTTGTAAGTGGGCTTGGGGCTGAGCAGGGAGGGAGTGCCTGGCCTCGCCGGGGCGTTCCTCTGCTAGTCAGGGGATCCATTTGGGATTTCTGTTGTTTTTTACCGTCTCTTCAAGCAGGTGTTTGGGAGGAGAAAAGCTCTCGCCAGTGGTTGCTGTTACAGTGAGATCAATAAAGATTTTGGTTCTTCTAAATCGAGGTGATTTGGACTGTAATTTAGTGGGGGGGAGGATTTTCCCTTCCCTTTGGAAAGCTCCCCTCATGGGAGTCATGCCCAGAGAGCAGGGAAGGGTCAAACCTTGTACCAGCAGCTGAGGGTTAAATTGAAAGATGTCACACACAGGGAAGCCTGATTTTCCCATAGGTCTCCCGTGTGCAGAACTGCCCCAATCTGGTCATTTGTCCTGTCTCCAGTGGCTGCCTCATCCCTGGAAGCCGTCAAGGCCAGGTTGGATGGGACTTGGAGCAACGTGGTCTAGTGGAAGGTGTCCACCAACCTCGGCCTGGAATCCTTCAGGGATAGAACACCTTAATGTATGTTAATGTATTACATTGCAATATATTTTTAGTATTTTTTAATAGGTCAGTCTCTATTATACCGTTCACTGTAATTGGGGAGGGGTCTGAGCAGCAAGAGCCTTTTTCCCCACTGGGATGCTGAGGGATTAGCAGCAAGCCAGACACCCTCTGGCTACAGAGGGTGTCCTCAAATTTTTGTGGCTGCCTCAGCAAACCACCAGCATCCCTTGGGGATGCATCCCTTGAGGACAGCTCAGCTCTGTGTGTGAAATACCACAGCAGCACATCACATTCCCAAAGCATTCATATCCCAGAGGTGAAGCTGGGAGGGCGTTCCCGAGGGCTTGGGGGGCCTCTTGGAGCACCCTGGTTTGGCTGCACTCGGAGTGTTCCTGCCATGACCTCCCGTGGATTCTGCTCACATTGCAGCAGTTTAATTCTGCAGTGTCAGGGAAATTCGGAGCGTGCGTACGTACGGAGAGGAACACGACGAGAAAAATTGCTGACGAGGCATTTGGGTGCGCTTCTTTTCCCTGGATCTGGTTTTGCCCGTGCAATGCCAGTGACAACTGGTTCCCTTCCAAATTTTGGGGTGTTTTTTAATGCGTTAATCCCAGCTACCAAAGCTCCTGTAGTGTGTGTGTCCCTGGGTTTTGGTGTGCTCCTCCCTATGGAGCTTCTAGATACGGATTTGGGATCTTAAAATGGAGAATTAAAATCAATTTTAAAAATCATAAACTTTCAATCTAGGACTGTAAATGCAGCAGAGCAGCTGAGGGCAGGATATTTTGGCTGAGCTGGGCGCTGGAAGCCTGGCTAGGATCTTGGATCCCAACGAACAAACTTTCCAGCCCTTCTTTCCAGCTGTTACCATTTTCGGACTAGCTCTGGGCTGCGTTTACATTCCTGGCCCTCCTTCCCAGTGCCAGTGAACGTGTTAATGCCGTTTTTCTCCTTTTCCTTCGCCCTGCTGGTGTCCTATAAACACTGATTCGGAGCAGCACGGCAGCCCTGGATGGTGCTGGGTGTGGGCAAGGCTGTAACGCTGGGGCGGCTCGGGGGGGAAGGTGGGCTTGGGGTCTTACCTGGGGGGCTCCGGGAGCCCACTGCTTTAACCCAAATGGAATGTGGGAAGGCAGGTGGGAGCCGAAAGGATTGGGGTTTTACGGATTAGCTGAAATAGCATCTTTGCTATGAGGCAGTGAGGGAAGCCTGAAGCTGCCTGATGGATTCACTCTGTGCCGTGGTGGACTCTGGGCAGGAGATGAGCAGAGCTGGGTGCTGGACCTGCTGGTGCTGGTGAAGTCATGGCAAGAGCCCACCACGGTGCCTGTAGGGTGCTCGGAAGCAGCTGGGTGGGCAGCAGCCTTAATTCCCAAGAGTCTGAGGGTCCTGAGCAAGAAAGGATGGCTCTGAGACCTGGGGGGCTGGAGCTGCCCTGATGTTTCCTATGGAGACAGGCAGGGAGGGCAGGAGGTGTTCAAGTGGAGAAGGCTCCAGGGAGACCTTAGAGGCCCTTTCAGTGCCTAAAGGGGCTCCAAGAGAGCTGGAGAGGGATTTTGGAAAAGGGCATGGAGTGCCAGGAGAAGGGGGAGTGGTTTTGAACTGCCAGAGGGCAGGGTTAGATGGGATATAGGGCTTCCATCACACACATCCTGTCTCCTATTTCTGCGAAGGGAAAGCACTTTTTGGCTTTGAGAAGTGCCAGCAGTGCCTTGATACCCCCAAAACTGCAAACCTGGCTGGGGTGGCGGCGTCTGACAGTCCCCTCTCTGTCCCGACCCCTCTCTGGTTTGGAAGATGATGGAAGGACGAGCCTGGTGGGGGGGTGCTGCGTGTTGGGGGTCCCCGATTCGATGGGGGCTGCGCGTCAGGGGTCCCTGAGGGCACAGTGGCTGTGTTTGGGGGATGCTGCGGGCGGGGGATGCTGCCTGCCGGGAGTCTCGGGGGTGTCCCGGGGGTGCAGAGGGCGGTGCAGGGGGCGTGTCCCGGAGCTGGGGGCGGTCCCGAACGCCCCTCGGCCCCGTCCCGGTGCCCGCCCCGGTCCCTCCCCCGCCGAGGCGCCGGCGGTCGGCGCGGCCGCGGGGCTGCGCTCCCGCCACCGCTCCCGCCGCCCCCATGGGGCGCCCGACGGCGCGGCCGGCCCGGCGCGGGAGCTGAGCCCGGAGCGCCCCAGGTACCGTATCCCCGCCGAGACCGAGCATCCCCCCCTCTCCGGGCCGGGAATTTTCCCCCCGAACCCCAGGAATGGGTGTTCTCCCTGCTCCAGCCCCCGGGATCGAGCATCCCCCCGTCATCCCAAACCCGACCCCTGGGCTGCGCATCCGCCCCTCCCCGGGACCGGCTACCGCTCTCATCCCCTCCTCGGGGGTGGTGGGGGCTCTTTTCCCCACTCAGTGCGGTGGGAAGGGGATGGAGGGGGCAGGAGCAGCCCTCGAGGGTGTCCCCCACCCTCCGGGAGGGTTTGGGATGGGCACCCGGGGGGCTTCTTGGGCAGGGCTGTGTCCCCCCCAAGCCAGGGCAGGCGGGACAACGGGAGGAGGTTTGTTTTGCCCCTGGAGCACAGACCCCACAGCGTGGCCATGAGGTGCCCCAGCCGTGGCGAGGAAGGTTTATCCGGAGCCAACGCTGGGTTTCAAACCTCTGGAAAATAGATGGATCGCTAGTTTTGAGGCCCAGCATGCTCCCCGCGGACGGCATCCTCCCCACCTCTCCTGCCTTTGCAGTTGCATTTCCTATTTAAAAGGGGCTTTTCTCTCCCTCTTTTGGCCTGGAAGCCAGCCCCAGCGGGCTGGGAGCCCAGCACGGCTGTCGGCCGGTGCCGGCTGTGCCTGCTGCGTGCGGCTCGAGTCCCCCAGAGTGAGTTTTGGGATTTACACCTCTTGGCTGTGCCCCCCTTGCACCCCCAAAAGCCGCCTGGGGAGCAGGCTCTGGAAGCGGGGAGGTGCGGCATGGCTGGAGGATGAAGATGGAGGAGGAAGAGGAGCAGATGTAGCCGAGGTCTGGGGTTTGGTTCGGCAGCCTCCCGTTTAGGGAGCACGGGAGGAGCGGGAAGCCCGGGATGCGTTTCCCGCTGGCACGTGCTGGGGATGGCGCAGAGCCCCGTGTGGGACTGAGGCACCCTCGCTGCCAGAGAGGATGTCCTAGGAGCAAGGGTGAGCTCCTGCCCGGCTCCTCGGGGCTGAAAACTTCCAGAAACCTCATCCAGACTGCGTTTCCGATGGCTGCCGGACTTTTCCGGACCTGCTTCCGCGGTGCATCCTCTTAGTGCTGGGGAAGCGAACACCCCCTCATCTTCCCTGGCCGTGGCACCCCTCACATCCCGAGCTGTGCTCCGGTTGTTTTTCTCTCCTGGATGGGAGAAAACAGCGGTTTTTGGGGTGGCTGGGCTGGGAGCAGGCAGGCATTGCCTGAGGAGGAGGCAGACAGGCAGCGGTGGTGGGACATTTCCTTCCTGGAAGGCAGGAAGTGATTTATGTCTTTGCACGGAGCCTAAAAATAACGGGCAGGTCTCTGTTGTGAGCAAAACTCCTCTGGGATTTGCTTGATTTTTGCTTTATTTATTAAGAGAGCGGGGCAGGGGAGAGGAGATCTGAGAGCTCCGGGTCCTTCTGCATCCCAAACCACGGTGCTGGCGTGCATAAGGTGCTGCTTGTCCTGGGAAAGGTGTGGTCTGCAGCGCTTCCCGGCGTGGAAAAGCGGCCCCGTGTAAAAGGAGCCGTCCCGTTGCTCCGGCAGCCTTCCCCCTCGTTGGGAGGGGAGCCGTGGTTTGCTATGAATAGCACAAAATCATAGCCCTCGCCTTCCCAAAACGCCCCGGCCGCCTCCGCGTGGCGCTGGCCATCCCGGGCTTGCGAGCAGGGGATTGTGCTGGGGGAGGGCCAGCCCGAGTTCCCCAGCCTTGGGGACACCCTGGTCCCCCCTGGCATCCGGAGCGGGGTCACACGGCAGAACCTCCGGCGGGGAGCAGCTTGGCAGGTCTGGTTTGGGTGTGAGGCTGTGGTGCTTCCTGGCAGGCTGGGGACTGCTTGGCGTGCTTGACAAAAGCTTTGCCCACAGGTCGCTGGTCTCTTTGGAGATGCCCCCAGCCTTTATCTTCGCGTTTTACGGCTTTTTATTTTGTTTTTCCTTTGTGCTACTGAAAGGAAACGCTTCAGGCGAGCGTGCTCACAGACCTTGAAACCACGGGCAGCGAGCTGACGGCACAACCGGAGCGCTGGTGCTTCCGAGTCAGGGCTTTGTTCCTCTTTCCATTGCTGCTCATTGATAAAACCCCTCACCTCAACAGCAAGCAGCCCAAGCATCTCCTGCCTGCCCAAAAAGCCGCACACCAAGGATGGGTGGCATGTGTCAGGGAACCTGCCAGCGGGCCTTAAATGTTGAGGGGTACGAGGCAGCAGTTACAGGTGGGCTCTTGGAAAAACACTGGAATCACTGAATGGTTTGGAAGGGACCTTAAAGGTCATCTCATTCCACCCCCTGCCGTGGGCGGGGACGCCTTCCACCAGTCCAGGTTGCTCCAAGCCCCATCCAGCACTTCCAGGAATGTAATTCTCTCCAGGCTGTGCTTAGCAAGGCAGGTTAATAACGCTGATGAATAATGCAAGCCAGGTTTGTGAAGGAGCCTGGATACTATTCCCAATGGATACTAGCAGATTGGCATCCCCGTTTTTGGGGTGACTTCTTTTCTCCTCCATTCCCCGTCTCAAACATCTTTCCCTGGCTTCAGGGTGAGGAGTTTCAAATGAAGCAACTAAAGGCAAGTTGGTACATGGAGGATGGGGATGTGGCACTTGCTTTTCTGCCAAAAGACAGGAGCATGTTGGGGAGGGGGTGTGAAATGCCTGATCCTCATTATTCTGGATGCTCTTGCTTGGATTTGGGGGCAGGCATCCCACTGATGCTTCCCTGTGGTGCTTGGTAGATGCTGGTGCCAGTGATCCCAGCCTGATTGGGAAATACCTCCGGACTTTCTAGGAAACGCTGCTTATTTAGTTATGTGTTTGGCCACTACCACTGTCTTTCTGAGGAGCTTGTGAGGATGGAGGGCGGTCGCTTTTGCTCCCTTAAAGATATTAAATCAGTCAAGGCTTGTTAAGGCAGAGCTGGCTGCTGCAAAGTTGCCTTTCCAGGGCCTTTTCCTGCCCCTGGCAAAGCACTTTTAGGTTGATTTGAGGCATTTCAGTCACAGGTCAGTGGGTGGACAGCACTTTCCAAATCATCGGCAGCTTAATGTGTTATTTCTCACCTTTATTTTTTGTTTTATTGTGCGTTTTTAAGAAGCCGGGCCACTTCCTTCCGGCATCACCTGGAACAACAGGAGCCCGGTTCCCATGCAGCTCTTGCTCTGGGATATCTCCTGACACAGGCAGGCTGTCCCAGAGAAGATTTTGTGTGTTGTTTAATTTTCACTGTTTTTTTGGAAAAGAGGGTTAAAGAGCACGCCGGGGCGGGGGGGCTCAGCTCCAGCGCTTCCTCCAGGCTCCGGTGATGCCCCTCTGGCTGCCCCGGAGCTTCCTGCTGGCCTGCCGTGTTTCCTGCCTCCCTGCTTGGCTCAGCAGTGCTCCAGGGGTGCCCCTGGCTCCCTCGGGGATGCATCCATGCCGGCTCCATGCTGAAAAGCCACGGGGGCTGCCCCACACTGAGGAAGGATGGATGCATTTGGAGGATGCTGCCATTGCTGCTGCTTCTCCCCGAACGGCTTTGCTTTTCATTTAAAAGCTATAAAATATCTCGAGGATGCACGGAAGGAGATTTATTTGATTTATTTCCTGCTGACAATGAGGCGGCCGGGCAAGTGCATGCTTCCTCCTCGGCGCGGTGGCCGGGGCAGATGCATCCTGCAGCTGCAGCCCGGCCGCCTCCCACTATATTTAGTCCATTGTTTGCTCCAGCTTTGAATCCTGGCCAGGTCCCCGGGTGTGGGAATAACCCCTGTGCCGGGTGGAAGGGGAGAGGAGAGGTGGGAGGGTGGAGGGCTGAGCACTGTTACAGCATCGAGACTTCAGTGGGAGAGGCCGCAGGATCTGTTGGGATGCTCAAGTGGAATTCTTGGGATGCTCACGGTGGCTCCTCTGGCATTCCCTGTCCAGGCTTGGCAGATCTGGATGTTTTGAAGCACGGTCTGGAGGGGAAGGGAAGCACTTCTGCCTTGCCCACCCGGAGGCTCTGCTTTCTCATTAGGCAGCAAGAATAATTAATCGGCAGTGCTTTGAATTTGGGCGAAACACCTGGAGAGGAACACTGCTGGTTTGTTTGGTGGGATGCCCTCGTGCAGGGTGTTGGTTCCTTTGGCAGCTGGGGAGAAAATGGGCTCTTTGTTCAGGAACCTTGGCCACGATTGATCTCAGGCTTGGCTTTGGGGTCTGTGAAGGGATGAGCTGTCAGCTGGGGGAATATTTCTGGGGTTTGTCCCCAAAAAAGAAGGACAAGATGCAGACAGGATGCTGTGCAGGGGGTGTTGTCTCTGCATCCTCTCTCTCCTAGGAAAGAAACCCCGAAATACTGTGTGGGGAAAGGGAAGGGATGCTCAAAACCAACCCACTCCAGCTGATGGCTAATGCCACCACGTAATGCCATGTGGCTGGCTTCATAGCCTCCTAACCTGGAATTATAGAGTCCCAGAGTGGTTTGGTGTAGGAAGGACCGTAGGGACCATCTTGTTCCACCCCCCTGCCATGAGCAGGGTCACCTTCCACTACATCAGGCTGCTCCAAGCTCCATCCAGCCTTGAACACTTCGAGGGCCAAGGCACCAATAGCTTCTCTGGGTGTCCTGTTCCAGTGCAGGAACTTCTCATGGTATTTGCTAACTGTGCCCAGTGATGAGGAAAAAAAATGATATTTGGGCTAATCCAGAGCCCTTTGGTGGGCTGGTCCTGGCCAGGCTGGGCCCTGGGCTCCGCTTCCCTTGGCTGGCCTGTGATGGTGGCTTTGTTGCATTTCTTCACGTTGCAGCCACCAGAAATATTTGGGAAAGTTTTCAGCCGAGGTAATTTCATCTGTTTTCCTGGGGTAGGGTTTTCCTTCCCTAACCATCCCAGATTGTGTCCCAGCTTGCAGAGTGGGCACTTGGGGGGGTGTGAATCCTCCTGCTCTCATGAAATGCAGCGATACCAGTGAAGAGCTGATCCCACATGGATAGAACTAGCACTTCCCTATTCCTGTGGCTTTTTAGAGCAGTTCCCATGGCTTCCCTGAGCACTCACTTTGGGTAATTTCGGTACTTTTCTTGCTTGGTTTTGCCTGCCCAACCTAAGCAGGGAGTGGGGGAAGAAGCTGAGATGTGATTTCCTCTCTCCATTCATTTTGTGGTTTGAAAAGCAGTTTCCAAATCTGCCCGGCGTCTTTTATGCCTGTTCTTTCTTGGTGTGGTTTGTCGGGAAAAGAAAATATCCCTGGGGGTTTTAGGGTGAAGGTAGGTGTCTGTGGGAAGGGGAGAAAAGACAAAGGAAATACAGAAGCTGCCTGCCTCGGAGCTGGGTGGTGGCATCTCCATCCTCCAACATGGGGATGGCTGGAGCAAACCCAGAGGGATTGATCCAGCCCACTGTTGAAAAGATGCACCCATTCTGAGCAAAATCAGGGGAAAAAAGCATCCTGGCCGGATGCCTCATTCCTGCTTGCTGCCTGAGCTCTCCAAAGCCACGAGTGCTTGCTCTGAAACACTCAAAACCTCCCTATACTTTTTTTTTGCTTTATTTTTGCCCTTACAGTGTTTACATGAAAGAAACACTCAAGAGGACTTGGAGAAGCGGCACTGGCCTGAAACAGCTGGTTTTGTTTCCCCCCCCACCTCCCTGCTCTTGTGTGTAAAAGAAACCAGGCTGCCTAATGGTGCAGAAAATTCACAGTAGAGCAACAAGTTTTCCTCGGAGCAGGGAAGGAAGATGGGGAGGAGGGGAAAATGTGTGCCTGGGCACAGTGGTCTAGAAATAGCACATTTTCCTCGGGCTTTTCTCCCCACTCGAAGCATTTGCAGCTGCTGGGGGGCATCACATTCGCTGGGATTGCAGTAAGGGATTGATCCTGTGCTGCCTGTGAGGCAGCAGGAGCAGCTGCAGAAGGATTTGTAGGGCTGGGTTAAAACCATTCCTGGTATTGCCAGCGCTGATCATCGCCTCGGAGCAGGTACTGTCATGCTGCCAGGGTTATTCCCATGCTGCACAAAGGAGGTTTTACTGGGGACCATCTCGTTAGGAGTGGGCAGAGTTTTTTTGTCTTTTCCAGGCTACCCTTTTGCCATGTCTCTCTTCGTTGGGAAGCCAGGATCCGGCCCTGGCTGGCGCAGACAGTCGGCTCATTGTCCCGGCCCGCTCGAGTGTGGCGGGATGCTCCTGGCCGCCGCCAGGCCTGGCCCTTTGGATTCCATCCTCGTTCAGGGATGAGCTCCCAGGGGATGAAGCAGGGGCTGCTTTTTGGGCTCCCCGTCTGCCCTGGGTGCTCCCGCCGGCTGCTCCAAAGGCAGCTTCCAGACTGGCACACACAGACCTGCTCCAGGCATGCTCCTGCACCCGGAATTACCAAATATCCAGCAACATGTGCTCTCTGTTCAGGAGTTTTCTGTGCGGGGAGGGACTCAGGCGTGGTTTGTGGGTGCTGGGAAAGCAGGGGACGAGGCTCAGGCTGCGCAGTGCCATGTGCTGATTCAGCAGATTTTAGGGACCGGATCCAGCATTTCGCCCTTTATTCCCCCCCCCGCCCCCCCCTCAGCCTTACTTTCACCTCCCCACGGAGCAAGCTGCATGGCAGGCAGGAAGAAAACCTTTTGTGGGAGCGGGGAGGGAAAGGGCTGGCTTGGCGTTCCTTCCCTGGCCGGCTGTCAGCAGGGGGTTGCCCAGTGCCTGCCTGGGATTTTCCCGTCCTAAATCAGGAAAAAATAAATTCCTCTTCCCTTTTTTGTTTTGGTTTTTTTTTTTTTTTTTTTCCCCTTTGCTCCCTGCTGCTGCCTGCCCATCCCAGCACAGCTGCCCACGGATGATGGGTACCACGGCCAGCGCGGCACAGCAGGCGGTCTCGGCATCCCCGCTGGAGAGCCGGGCGCCAGGAGACGGCAGCATGGAGGACCAGCACTCCCTCAGCATCCACTCCTTCCAGACCCTGGGGCTCCACAACAACAAGGCCAAGTCCATCATCACCAACAAAGTGGCACCCGTGGTCATCACGTGAGTCCTCGACAGCCTCCAGAATTCTGGGTTTCTCCCCCCTCTTCTCTAAATGCTGGGGTTTGTTTCAGTTTTGACCTATGCCATGATTTTTTTCCTTTACCCACCTGCGTGTGGCTCTTGCAGGTACAACTGCAGAGAGGAGTTCCAGATCCACGATGACCTGCTGAAGGCCAACTACACGGTGGGACGCATTTCTGAGGCCACGCTGGAGCACTACCTGGTGCAGGTGAGCACCTCTGCCACCAATTTCATCACCCACCTCATTTCAGCCTGGGCTTTGGGGACCTCAGGAGTTTTTTGGGAGGTTTAGAAGATCATGTAGAAAAAGCCATTTTTACACTCGGCTGTGTTGCAGTCCCACCTTGCTCAAATCCACTGATGTCCCACCTTCTCTCTCCTGATATTTTGCAGGGGAAATACTTCATGGTCAGGGACGTGTATGGAAAATTAGATGTTTTGAACACTACTGGCAGCTGTGGCGCTCCCAACTTCCGGCAGGCCAAAGGAGGTTACTCGGTGTTCGGGATGGGGCAGCCCAGCCTCAACGGCTTCAAGCTCGTGCTGCAGAAGCTGCAGAGAGAAGGCCACAAGGTTGGTGGGAGGGTGGGGAATCGGGACGGAAAAAAAGCCAGGAGAGCTTTTAGACAGCCTCTCCCCTGCTGTTTGCAGGAATGTGTCTTCTTCTGTGTCCGTGAGGAGCCCGTGGTCTTCCTGAGGCTGGAGGGGGACTTTGTGTCCTACACGCCCCGGGGCAAGGAGAACCTCCACGAGAACCTGCAGCGCCTGCAGCAGGGCGTGCGGGCGGAGAGCCTGGAGCTGGCCATCCGCAAGGAGGTGAGCTGGGACGGGGAAGGGAGAACATCCCTCGGGGTGAGGGGCGAGTGGAGGGGCTGTGAGAGGGCTTTTCCTGTCTCCTGTAGATCCGTGACTTCGCACAGCTGAGCGAGAGCGTGTACTACGTGTACAACGACATCGAGCGGCTGCGGGACGAGCCCCACGCCGTGCGGGTGCAGTGTGACGAGGACATCCAGGTCACCGACGAGGTCTATCGCAGGCCTGTCTTCCTCCAGCCCTCCTACAGGTCCTTCCCTCCTCCTCATCCTCGTGTGCTCAGGGCAATTGGCACCTCTTAAGCCGCTGTGGTGGTGGGGGTGAAGCCCCTCCGTGGTCCCATCCTAACGAGGGCTGTTCCCATCCTGGCAGGTACCACCGGCTGCCCCTGCCCGCCGAGGGAGCCCCTTTGGAGGAGCATTTTGATGCTTTCATCCGCTTCCTCAGGGTGAGCCAAGGGAAAGCACCTGACCCGTGGGGCCTCCTTGGGGCGAGATTTGCTCCTGTGCTGTGTCGGAGACCCTGACTGCCTGAGAGCATCTTCTGGTTTTCCTGAACTCTGCCTGTTAGAGGATGCCTGTGCCTGCAGATCCCACTCCCCTTGCTGTAGGATGCTGCTGGAGAAGCCCATGTTGTCCAGCAGTTCATCCCTACCCCTAGCTAGAAATGACCATCCCTGGCCACCTCCAGGCAGCTCTTCCCTAAGTGGCTTTGGCAGGAATGATCTGCCTTCGATGCGAAGGATTCTGGAAGATGAAATCTCAGTGGGTTGGAGATGAGTGGTGGGAATTCTCCAGTGGGGTGGGCAGGCTGGTGGGTGGAGAGGGCAGGGAATGCAGTGGGTGGGCCACCCATTGTCCTGTCCTGCTCCATCCACCCCATCCCCCGAGCAAAAGGGAGATGCCACTCACCCCTCCACGCCTGGGCATGGCCAGCACCTCCACCCCAGCCACGGATGGGGCACTTCTGGAAGCTGCTGGGGTCTCCATCCATCCATCCATCCATCCAGCCATCCATCCATCCATCCAGCCATCCATCCCTGTATCCCTCCCTCCTAGGAGAGCCCCAGCCTGCTGCTGCGGGACCCCGGCAGACCGCCGCCCGCGCTGCTCTTTGGCTGCCAGACTGGCGTGGGCAGGACCAACCTGGCCATGGCCATGGGCACCCTGGTCCTCCACCACCACCGAGGAGCTGCCCAGAAGCCTGAGTAAGTGGAGCAGCCTCCAGAGCAGGACTGGAGCTGGTTTGATTCCCCCTGGGGCTGGTTTGATTCCCTCCTTCTTTCACCACAGCTTCCCCCACTTGCCTAAGACATCTCCTAGGGACAGGCTCCGAGTCATCCAGACCTTCATGGAGATGGTCCCCAAAGGCCAGCAGATAGTGGAGGAGGTAAGGGGGTGCTGGTGAACCCTCCAGCAGGGTGGCTGGGAGGGAGGGATGGAGTTTCCCCCCCAGATCCGAGGCTTATGGAGCAATTTCCCGCTTGCTCCTCCCGAGGTGGATGGTGCCATCGCCTCCTGCTCGGAGATGCACGACATGAAGGAAGCCATCTACGAGAACAAGAAGAAGCTGGAAGGGATTGGGGAGGATTATCAGATCCAGGTAATTAGAGGATTGCTCGGATGCGAGCTGTCAGCACCGGGAAATTTATGGAGCTGTTTTTGCGCCGGGATGAGAAGAATGTAAATTCTGGAAACCCAAAGCTTCCTGTGAGCTGGAGATTTCCCAGCAATATGAAACCTGGGAGGTTGTGGAGTGTTTCTTTCTTTTTTTCTCCCCCAATTGTTTTAAAAGCCGTAAAATGGAGCAGGCTGGGATTGGGGGGGAAAAAACAGACTGGTTTGGGCTTTTTTACTTCTTCTGCTAGATGACCTCGGGGGCAAATAGTATCCTGTGCCCTGATTTCATCAGCTCTAAAATTGGAAAATCGATATCAGCCTGGATGGTAAAAGTCCTTGGGAGCTGGGAGGGATCATTGCAAATACAGTCACCCAAGGTCAGGCTTTTCTAGTTGTAGATTTATGTTTTTTCCTGTTGTTTTGAAGAGACATCAGGGTGGCTTTCCATGCTGGAAAGCTGTGGTCTTCCCTGCCCGACCAGGGGGCTCCTGACCAGGTGATGGAAGGAGGTTGGATGCTCAGGTGGAAGTGCTGCCCTGATCCCAGTTTCTTTGGAGATTAATTTTCCCATTTAAATGTTGAACATTGGTGGAAGTGCCAGAGCTAGTTGTGAAGGGCGATCTCAAACCAGGTGCCCTGTGGCAAAAAAATAAAACCGTGAAAACGATTAAGCAATGGGAAAAGAAGGCATTTACTGTCACTTTTTTGATGTTTAGTGGCAAATCCCGAATTTTATGCTCCCCTGTTCCCTTTTCGGGTGGATTTGGTGCTGCTCGTGTACTGGCAGGTCCTCTTGCATAGCAGGGGAAGGTTGGGCATGGGACAGGGGATTTTCCCATTGACTTGAATGCTTTCCCTGACTTTTCCCTGCTGGGGAAAGCTGCTCCATGTCATCCTGGACTCCTGGAAAACAAATGACTGGGGGACTGCCGTAAATAAGCCTCAAGGAGTGTTTATTTGAAGTCTTTGTGGAGCAAGAGCAGGTTTAAACAGTGGCCTGGGGCCAGGAAAATGTGCTGGGAGCACATGGAGGGTGAGGAGGGGAGAGGGGATAATGTTCAGTCATTGGAAAATCAGCCTGGACTTCTTTGTTTGAGTGGAGTGGGTGAGCTGGTTGGTTTTGTGGGGAGGAGGGGCTTTTCTGGGCAAGGAGGAATGATGTCCGTGGTTTTCTGCTTGGGTTTGGGGGGCAGAAATTTATTTAATTAATATTTATTTATGTAAAGTGGAGATTTTCAAGTGCTGGAGGTGCAGGTGAATCTCGGTGTGGGATGCTGAGCAGCCAGACTCCCACAATACCTGGCTTTCCACGGCTGAAACACGAGCAGATCATTCCTTTCCACCTATAGCCTATTTAAGGGGGATGTTAGGAGTTTTGCCTCGGGTGAGAGCGCTGGGATGGATTTTATTGCAGGAATCCAAGTGCTCAGGAAGCAGCACCTCTCTGCTGTCGGTGCTGCTGGCAAACCTGGCACGGCTCCATCCCCACAGGCTTTGTTTTGCATTTCAAGAGCAAATCCCACTGCCTTTCCTCTTGATAAATGACTGCAGGCCGGATTTCTCTTGTGGAGAACAAGTAAATATTCATGAGTCAGCCATGTAATGTCAGGGATGAGCAAACCCCACTTGCCGAGCTGACCCTGACACAGCCCTGTTGTCTTACAGGGTTTTCCATCCTAGCCTGGGAAGTGAGCTCCCACAGGCTCTCTGGGGATGTTTGTGGATGCCATGCTGCGTGTTTCTTACCTGGGGCCAGGTTAATTTGTTGGATGGGATGCTCAGAGGTACAAACCCTCTGCCCCGAGGGTTTGAGTTTCCTCCTTAAGAGGGAATGGCTGTGGTGGAGAATATGCCTGGATTGTAGCAGTGATGAGAAAAGAGGAGGAGGAGAGCTTGGTGGAAACATAGGCATCAGGATGTTTCTGGACATGGAAAGGGGAGACACTTGGAAATGAAGGATGTTGCAGAGTGTGTGGCTGGCACGAGGCCCTCTTTCCCCAGGGATGCCACTGCCTGAGCATTTCATCTAAAGGCCACGGAGATGGGTGGAATGGGGGCAGGAAAGGACCTTGTGTTTTCCAGACTCATCCCCTTGGGTTTGAATCTCCCCGCTGGACAGTGTCCCTGTGACAGCATGGACTGGTTGGAACTGCTCCCAGTGTGTCCTTGTGCTAAGGGGAAGATGCTGTTTTGAGCTGAAATGTGAATTAATGCCTTTGAGCATCATTTAATATGGGAAACTGGAAATGTTTCATTAAAAAAATAAAACAATTAGTCCAAAATGTCTGTAGGGCTTTTTCCCAGCCTCCTGCTCTGCTGGGGGCTGCAGCACTGAGCATCACAGATTCCCTGTCCTTTGCTTCCAGGGGAGCAGCACCAAAGAGTATTTCCTCCAGAGGACTCTGCAGAGCCTCGAACGCTATTTCTACTTGATTGCTTTCAACTACTACCTTCACGAGCAGGTAAAAACCCGACAGAGCAACCCAAACCCACCTTCCCTGCCCTCTTTCTTCCGGCTCCGCTGTGCGGTGGGAGGGCAGGGTTTGAGGTTTGAGTTTTGAGTTTTCCAAGCAGGTTTTCTCTGTGGGGTGGTGGGCAGGGGGAGCAGAGCCCAGGCTGATGGTGCGTCCCCCTGCCTGCAGTACCCCCTGGGCTTTGCCCTCAGCTTCAGCAGGTGGATGTGCAGGCACCCGGAGCTGTACCGGCTGCAGGCAGACATGAACTGCTCGGAGCTCACCGTCACCGCCGAGCTCGTCACCAAGGGCGCCCGAGTGCTGGTGAGTGAGCGAGCAGAGGTGGGAGTGGCACCTCCACAGAGGCGTGGAGGGGTGGGAGAAGCCGAGGCTTTCCCTGTTGTTGTGGGGTCTTGGGTCAGGGTCCTGCTGGCACCCTCAGCCGTCGAAGGTTTAAAGTCCCTTCCAGCCCGGGTGAGGATAAATGTGTGGCCAGAGATCCCTGTGCACGTGGATGTGTCTGGAGCATTGTAGTGGTTTGACAGCAAAATCAGTGAGACACTTCAAGTCAGAAATACAGTTTAATAGGAAAAAAAGAGAAAAAGAAAATACATGCAATAGTACAAACGAAAAAACACTGACAGAGTCAGAATACAACCTGACACCCCACTAGTTAGGGTGGTGGTAGCAGTCCAGATGAAGTGGTCTTGTTGAAGTAGTGATCCTGTAGAAAGGTCTGGTAGCTCTTGTCTTCTGGAAACCAATGGGTGAGGGCTGCTTTGGTGTTCCAAAGCTCAGTTTTTATTTAGGTAAGAAATGTTTGGCTCCTCCCCCTGGGTGGAGCGTCTCCCAGTGGGATGATGGAATTTTATCAGTCATGCAGTGGGACTCCATGGCCATTAACAGAAGATACACCTCCCTGGGGGGAGGATGGGTTGTGGAAAAGATAAAGAACGCTGCCCCACCTGGTTTTAACAGATAGTGATAGAATACATATTTTGGGCACATCTTTACATTGTAACCTAGGACAAGCATCCACCTGGATGTCTACCCATCCATCCTGGGCAGCAGCTTCTGGGTGGGGTGAAGGAAGCCTGGGCCATTGGTGCCTTGTGCTGTAAGAAGAGCATGTCCCACCTTGGAAACACAGCCGTGGGGCTTTGAACCCTGGATGCTGCTGTTGGAAAGGCCTGGGGGCTTGTCCTGAGCAGGGTCCGTGGGTTGTGGAGTGCTGAGGGTGGGAGGGGGCATCCCTTGCCTGGATACTGCTCTGTTCCAGGTGGCGGATGAGCGCTTCTGCCCGGATGTGCTGAGCACTGCCAAGGAGATGAGCGTGGCCAACTTCCGAAGGGTGCCCAAAATGCCCGTCTATGGGACGGCACAGCCCAGCTCCAAGGTGAGGGACACGATCCCACCTCGGGCAGGGACCCCAGGTCGGGCTCCCAGCCCTGCCATCACCCTTGCCCACCCTTTCCTCAGACCCTGGGCAGCGTCCTGCGGTACCTGACGGATGCTAAGAGGAAGCACTCCCGCATTGTCTGGATCAACCTGCGGGAGGAAGCGGTCCTGGAAGGGAACGAGCAGATCTATACGCTGCGGGAGCCTGGACTCCTGGAGGAGTTGATCCCTGTGCCTGCTGCCTCACCCCAGCAGCTGGAGGTGAGCCCTGGGAGATGCTGGATGCTGTGGAAGTTCCCAGGAACCCTCACCCTCTGGAGCTGCTGGTTTTGTTTTCCTTTGGGAATAAGGGAGCAAAGCAGAGACCTGCCCTGGAAGAATTTATAGCATGCCTTGAGAGCAAGGGTAAAAGGCATGTGGGGAAAAGGGAGTGGATGTTCCCAGCTGGATTTCCAGGGGAGACAGGCAGTGGAGGAGTTTGGCTGCCAGCAGCAGCATGGCTGCATGGAGGAGCTGGTGGGAAATGGTGCTTCTGGGGCTCCCATCAAAGCACAGAGGGACCTGGGCAGAACTGGTGACTAGAACCTGGTGTGGGGTTTGGGGTGTTAGCCTGAATCTAAAAACACTGATTAAACCCTGCTAAAATTAGGAGGGGCGGGTGTTACAGTGAGGTTTTCTCCATCCTCTGCAGAAACTGGAGGCTGCCCTGAAGGGGGACCTGCTGAAGTGCCAGAAGTGGCTGGAGGTGTACCTGGAGACAGAGAAGCAGATGAAGATGTTCAAGAGCTGCCTGACCACGCAGGAGATTTTCAGCCAGCAGAAGAATTCCTGCCAGGGACTCACCTACCGCCGTATCCCCATCCCCGACTTCTGTGCTCCCAAGGAGCAGGTACCCCAGGGAGGAGATGGTGCTGCTGCCTCTGTCCCAAGCCAGCCTCGAGGCTGGGCAGGAATGTCACTTGGGTGCTCAGTGCTGGTGGGGTGCTTGCCAGGGCACAGGGAGATCCCCAGGAGATGCTGCCTGGCCTTTGCTGCAAGGCTTTGTGCCTTCAGGTGGGCAAGGATGGACCTGGCAGCAAGGAAACAGGGATTTCAACCTGGAGGCTGTAGGACAAAGGGGCACCCAAGGTGAGGAAGTCCTGCATCCCTAAAAACCCACTGGTTTTGTGCTGGCAGGACTTTGACCGGCTGCTGGAGGCCATGAAGAGCGCCCTGGCCGAGGATTCACGGGCAGCCTTTGTGTTCAACTGCTCCAGTGGCCGAGGCAGGACCACCACAGCCATGGTCATCGCTGTCCTCACCCTCTGGCACTTCAATGTGAGTATGGGGGGCTGCAGCAACTCCTGGTGGGGTTCTTGGGGAAGCTCTGGAGAGCCCATGGTGGCAGTATCACAGCCAGAGGGTTGAAAGGAGTGTGGGCAGGACCAGGGTGGAGGGGGTGGACATCTCTATGTTGTCATTTGCTGTGCCTAACTCCCAGTGAGCTCCAGAAGTCTGGATGAATCCCTGATGAGCCTTTACCCTATTCCTGAGAGCTCCCACTTCAGGATGAAGAGTTAAGGGCAGGGGAGATCATGGAATCATGGAATGGTTTGGGTTGGAAGGAACCTTAAAGCTCATCTCGTTCCACCCCTTTGCTGTGGGCAGGGACCTTCCACTATCCCAGGTGGCTCCAAGCCCCATCCAACCTGGCCTTGGACACTGCCAGGGATCCAGGGGCAGCCACAGCTTCTCCGGCTGAGCCCGTGCCTGGAACAGACCTCTGTCTATCCAGACATGTGGACAGGGGTAAAATTTTCATGTTGTGTGCCTGGCAGAGGCAGGGTGGGGGATACTGGGGGTACTGGAGGGCTGGGCACAGGTTCTGCATTTTCGTGCAGCCCATAATGACCCAGTCCCTTCTGGCCAACCCAGGGCATCCCTGAGATGAGCGAGGAGGAAATTGTGAGTGTGCCTGATGCCAAGTACACCAAGGGAGAGTTCGAGGTGAGTCCTGGGGTTTCAGGGTGGGTCCTGAAGAGGTTTCAGGGCCCTCCCTCTGCTACCTGAAGCCACAGCTGCTTGCTTGGAGGGGCTGGATCCTCTCCCGGGCAGTGGGATGAGGCGGGGAGGCTCCTGGTGAAGCCCTGCTGCTCCTGCCCGTGCTGCAGGTGGTGATGAAGGTGGTGCAGCTCCTGCCTGATGGCCATCGGATGAAGAAGGAGGTGGACATGGCCCTGGACACGGTCAGTGAGACCATGACCCCCATGCACTACCACCTGCGGGAAATCATCATCTGCACCTACCGCCAGGTGAGCCCCTCTTCCCATGGGCAATTCCAGAGGGGGCAGCCGGGCTCTGGGACCAGCCCTGCCCAAGCTGGGTCGTTTCTCGAGGTGAAGCTCTCTAGTGTGTCACCAGAGAGGTGCCAGGGCTCTCTTGTGGTCACAGTCACCGAGATCCTACCTGTCCCGCATCCCACCCAGAGTCCTGCCTGCATCCCACATCCCATCCGGCATCCCTCTCCTCCAGCATCCCTCCCATTTCCATCCCGTGAGGTGCAGCCGGCAGAGGGCAGGACTGCTCTGTCCCACTCTGCTTCCAGCCCCAAAGGCTCCTTCCTCCTGCTCCTCAGAGTTTGGGGAGGAGATTCAGCTTTGGGAAGGGGAGCCACCCCTGGGACCATGGCCAGCTGAGCCTGTGGTGCACGGCCCCGCTTCCCTTGGGAGCCTCTGTGGAGCTGTTGAAGCAGCAAAAAGATTATTTGCATCAGATTTGGGATATTTTAAACCTGTGCAGCTATATCATTGGAAGGGCAGGGCCCAGGGCCTGGTGTGATTCCTGGGATGGTTTGTGCCACATCCCACGGGCAATTCCCGACTTCAGCTCTCGCTCCAGCTGCCATCGATCTGTGTTTTCAATTAATGGCCACCAATGATTGATGGAGGGAAGAAAAACCAAAGTGTTCAATCACTCAGGAACATCTGCAGCTTCCTGGAGATTTGCCTCCTGGTTCCTGAGATCCTCTGCATTTTTTGGGGAGCTGGGAGAGAAAACCTCTGTAGATTTAGCTACTTACAGATGTAGTGCTTATTAATTTATAGTCATGTAAATTTGTATTAATTAATTATTATTCGGGATAAGTACTTTATTTTAATTTTGGCTTTCCCTCCTTTACTGTGGAGATGTGGCCATGTGGGGATTTTCACCTTCCTGGCTGTCAGGACTAGCACAGGGGTGATCCTGGGCTGTATCTCATTTCCAGGCTGGCATCCTGGTGGGAAGGGATTCATCCACTCCCTCTGCTCAAGGAAGAGCCTCTTGTCACCAGAGCCTGTACTTCCCTCTTGGCTGCTCCATCCATCCATCTGATTTGGCTTGGCCCTGAGCAAATGTTTTCACTTTAATTTATTTTTTGTTTTTTCCTCAGTGATGGGCAGCTTGGAGAAGAGAATGATGGGAAATTTTGGGGTTTTGGGAGCCTGCTGAGAGTTCAGGGTTAGGGCAAACAGAAAGGAAGGAAAAGGTGTTTTGGAGGCTTGGTTTGGTTTGTTCTGACCTCTTCCCACCCCTACCTGGGAGGAAAAAATAAGAAAATGTAGGAAAATATAAATAATGGGAAAAAAGATAAATGATAGGTTAATAAGATAGTAAATAATAAGATAATAGAAGAAAAATGAATAAGATAATAGAATAAAATGGGAAGTAACAGGGTAATAGAAGAAAATTGAATAATCGAAGAAAATTAAACAGGATAGTAGAATAAAATAAGTAATAGAAGAAAAAGAAATAATAGAATAAAACAATAAATAATAGGATAAGAAATAAATAGGATAATATAAAACATGGTAAATAATAGGATAATAGAATGAAAAATAAATAGGATAATACAGTACCAGGATAAATAATAGGATTATAGGATTTGCTCTCTACAGATACTGGCACACACTGGTGGAGGAGACACCTTTTCCCAAGGGGAGAGCTGGAGTGAGGAATTGCTGCTTTTTGGGATGGTCTGTGGGATCAGGGCTCTGATTTATTAGTACTTATTGATTCCTAGAAAAGGCAGCGTGTAGAGTTTAAAATAATGGCAATAGTAATACTAATAAAAATTACTGTATAATTGCATACAATATCTAATAAAGCAACATATATAAACAATGAATGCATGAACATTATAGTATATATAAAACATATCAAAGATATATATATAAAACATATCAAAGAGATATTTATAATTTATATATATATAAATTAGTGATGGGAGATGTGATGGCCACCAACCTCAGAGCTTCTTTTCCTCTGGAAACAGAGGCTGAATCCCGGTGGGAATGCCTTCCAGGGAGATGTTTTTCCCTGAGGGAAGTCCTTTACAGTCCAGGAACTCATGGTTTGGGGTACAGTTTGCACTTGGCGGTCTATTCCTGCTCCTGCCCCCCATGTTTAGGTATTTTTGAGCTCTGGGAATGTTGTTACCCTGTCTTGGTTTGAAAGACAGGTGTCTACTAAGAAGGTAGGAGCCTCTCTTTGAAATGGAGAATGTAAACCCCCTCCCTCCAAATTATTGTAATTTTGAAATTAAGGGGCTCTCAGGCAAAGGTATGAGAATAGGAATAACAGTTTTTTACTAGGAAAATTAAAATAGAAATACAGTATTACAAAAAACAAACCAAAACCACTGACAGAGTCAGAATACAACCTGACATCCCATCAGTCAGTCAGGGTGTTGGTAGCAGTGCCATTGAATGGTGGCTGCATCCTCCTGCAGTGACAGATGTGGTTCAGTTGGAGCAGTGCTCCTGTGGAAGGTGCAGTTTTCCTCCAGAGGTCCAGTGGTGATGTGGAAAGGATTGGTTTTAATTCTGGAATCCAGTGGGAAAAGGCTGCTCTGATGTTCCAAATCTCAGATTTTATCTGGGTAGGAAAGGCTTGGCTCCTCCCCCTGGGTGGAGCATCTCCCAGTGGGATGATGGAATTTTATCAGTCATGCAGTGGGACTCAATGGCCATTAACAGAAGATATCTTCCTGGAGGAAGGATGGGTTGTGGAAAAGATAAAGAACACTGCCCCCTTGGTTTTAACAGATGGTGATAGAATACACACTTTTGGTCACATCCTGCATTGCAACTTAAGACAGACCCACTGGGAAGCACATGGAAGTGAGAGCTTGGAGTGCCAGGCCCCGGCAGGAGTGGGCTGGACAGACACGCTCATTTTTGTCCCCACAGTGTTCCTCCCTCTTCCCATGGCTTCTCCCTGTGCTGTGGCTGAGGGTGGGATGCAGGAGCTCCCCTGGGATGCTCTCCCAGCACAGGTGCCTCAGCCAGGCTGGTGTTCCTTCCAGGGAAAGTCGAGCAAGGATGAGCGGGAGACGCGGACGCTGCAACTGAGGAGCCTGCAGTACCTGGAGCGCTACATCTTCCTCATCCTCTTCAACTCCTACCTGCACCTGGAGAAGAAGGACTCCTGGCAGAGGCCCTTCAGCCTCTGGATGCGTGAGGTGAGGCTTTCCCTGGCTGCCACCTGGCTCAGCCTCGTGTTTACATGGGAATGCAGGAATTTCCTGGGAAGCAGGCACCCATCCTTAACTTGTATCTGATTTCTGGGCTTGTTGGGGTGGCATCTGTACTCCCTTTGCTCCCTGGGTTGGTGGCTCTCATGGAAAGCCACTGGAGATGGATGGCATCCCACCACATGTGTGGTGAGCTCTCCCACCCCAAACCTGCTCTTTTCCCCTTGTCTGAGTTTCCCAGGGGTTTTGCTGTGATTGCAGCATCTGGGGCTGAGGGGCCACCAGCCAAACCTGCCTGGCCAGGACAGGTGGCACAGGGGATGGGAGGTCTGGGAGGATGGGATGTGGCACTGGATATCCAAGGGGATCGGGAACCAGCTGGAAAAATGGAACGGTGGGCCAGTGAGAGACCCTGAACGATCCTTATGGAATGGGAGAAGGCTGGGTAAGAGACCTTAAAGTACCCATATTTCCTGCTCAGGGGGGATGTAGACACTGGATTTATTTGGGATACATTGATTTGAATGGGAATTTGCGGGGTGGAGCTGTAAATTTCCCTGGAAAAGGGACTTGGGAGGTGGTACAAGTGGTGTGGAGGGCGCAGGGGTGTGTGTGCTGGTGCCTGGGAGGGAGGCTCTTCTGCCTGAAAGGAGAATTGGGGAGAAGGGGAAGCTGGGGACATGGCAATTTTAATAATTCTGTTGTTGTTGTTGTTGTTATTATTATATTTTAATTGTTTGTGTTTATTTAACTTTTATTATTGCACGACTGTACCTTATTATTTTCAATCTCAATTTTAATTATTTTATTGCATTACTTCTATTGACGTACTCTATAATTTCACTTGCTTTTTAATTTATTTTGCTATTTTCATCTTTTACTTCTATTACGACGCAGAGAATTTTTCTTCCCCCTTCCTCCCGGGTTTGCTAGTGTGGGAAAAACCCTCATCCCTTCCCTTGCCTCTGCCGGCGCTGCTAATTCCTATTGGTATCTTTGATCCGCCGGGCGGGAGATGAAAGGGCGGAGCTGGAGCTGGACCCGGAGCGGGGCCGCCGGTGCCCGCCCCGCCCTGGCATCCCGGTTATGCCGCTGTTTGCATTGCCCGGCGGCCGCCGCTGGGGCTGCGCCAGATTTTTTTGGAGATTTGGGATGTTTGCTCTTGGCTGGATGTGGGAGGCGTGCGGCTGAACGCAGCAGTTTTGAACGCGGTGCTTTTTGGGGCTGCACCTTCTAAAGCAGCAGCTTTTAGGTCTGCAGCCTTTAGTGCTGCATTTTTTGGGGCTGCAGCCTTTACTGCTGCAACTTTTGGGGCTGCACCTTTTAAAGCAGCGCCTTTTGGGGCTGTACCCTTTAGTGCTGCATCTTTTGGGGCTGCACATTTTAGAACAGCACCTTGTGGGGCTGCACCTGTTAAAGCAGCACCTTTTGGGTCTGCAGCCTTTAGTGCTTCCTCTTTTGGGGCTGCACCTGTTAAAGCAGCACTTTTTGGGGCTGAAGCCTTTACTGCTGCACCTTTTGGGGCTGCACCTTTTAAAGCAGCAGCTTTTGGGGCTGTACCCTTTACTGCTGCACGTTTTGGGGCTGCACCCTTTAGTACTGCACCTTTTGGGGCTGCACCTTTTAAAGCAGCACCTTTTGGGTCTGCAGCCTTTAGTGCTTCCTCTTTTGGGGCTGCACCTGTTAAAGCAGCACTTTTTGGGGCTGCACCCTTTAGTACTGCACGTTTTGGGGCTGCACCCTTTAGTACTGCACGTTTTGGGGCTGCACCCTTTAGTACTGCACCTTTTGGGGCTGCACCCTTTAGTACTGCACCTTTGGGGGCTGCACCTGTTAAAGCAGCACCTTTTGGGGCTGCACCCTTTGGTACTGCACTTTTTGGGGCTGCACCCTTTAGTACTGCACCTTTTAGAGCAGCACCTTTTGTGGCTGAGTTTCCAGTGCATGGATTTACATCTGCCCTCTGTCCCCAGGTTTGCTGAAGCATCTTTAAATGCATCATCTTTCTTTTGGTGTTGAGTCTTCCGAGTGCAGCCCCAAAAGGTGCTGCCCCTTTTAATGCCACATCTCCCACACCTGGGGTTTACATCCCCCCCTTCCCAACTCCCCAGTCTGCTGGAGGGGAGGTAAAAACACCCAACCTGTGGATACAAGGAGCCTTTGACCCCCGGGGCGCCCCTTCCCGCTGCATAATCCCCGCGTTTTTAGCAAAAACAAGGCGCCATTGTAGCTTTTTGGCAGGAGGGTGCCAAAGCCAACAAACCCTGTGATGGCTGACCCCAGCAGCAAGGAAGAGGCTTAGAAAATGGATAAACTGGGGCTGGGAAGAGGCTGGGGGAGCTGAAGGGGGTGGCACTGGGATGGGGTGGGGTGAATGCCGGGGATCTTCACCCCGGAGGTGGCAAAAGCATCCCTGGCGTGGGAGGGGAATTCAATCTCCCTTCTCCCTCTGTTTCCAGGTGGCAGCAGTGGCTGGGGTCTACGAGGTGCTGAACCAGCTGGGATTCCCGGAGCTGGAGAGCCTGGAGGGCAAAGCCCTGTGCACGCTGCGGGGCCGCTGGCAGGCACAGGGGACCTCGTCCCGTCCCTTCCGCGGGGACTTCGTGTAGGGCGAGGCGTGGAGGCAACCCCTGCTGCTTTCTCTGGGGTGGGGAAGGGCGAAAAAAACAGAAAAAAAGACTGTTTTCCCCAAATCTGAGGGTGTGGGGAGGGAGGGGTGAGCCTCAAAGCTGCCTTAGGATGGGAGGATTTCTGGGGTTCTTTTGGCCGCAATAAAAAAATACTGTAAATTAAAAATCGAGACCTTCCTCACTTTCTCTGAGGCAGTGCAGCATTGACACAAATTTATCTATTTATGCACACAGGGGTGTATTAATGTGCATAAACACACAGATGTACATGTCTATATACACATATATATATGGTTATATATTTATGGCTCCATGTATATATGGAGCCAGAAATGCAGCCAGAATTAGGACTCAGAGTCACTTAAAACCTGAGTATTTTTAAGGCTTGGGGATATTTGTTGGTTCTTCCCAACTCTTTTTAGCCGTGGGTGCAGCTGGGGGAATGGCAGCTGTGGTACCCAGTTTTGGGGTCCCACTTCCCCCTGCCTTGACCATATTGAGTGGCAGGGTGGTGCTGAGGGGGCTGAGCTGCTCAGCAAAGGTGTAAAAACAAAAGTAATGCCAGGGTTTGGTGGTTTTTTTTGGTTTTGTTTTTTAAGGAAAGAGTGAAAAATGAAGTTAATCCAAAGGAGATGATATAAATGAGGGGTCCCAGTGCCCCCCTGGCCTCATGGAGGGGTGAAAGGAGCTTGGGGGAAGCAGGGGGAAGTCTCTTGGAGGGAGGAGAGAATAGGATGGGAGGCACAAAAGCAGGAGCACACACTCTGTCTGTCCCAGCAGCTGCTTTCATCCCCTGCCAGTGGCGGGAGGTGGCAGAAATTCAAAGGTGGAGGCTGGAAAGAAAAACAAGGTTTTAAAATAGCAAAGCTCTGCTTTTTCTTCAGCCTTGGCTGTGACAGACCCAGGTCCCAAGGGGTCCCTCGTTTTCTTTTTTTTGGCTCAGCCACATGTTTGGAGTGTGCTTTTCAATTTTTTTTTTTTTCTTTCTTCAGGCAGGTATTTCTGCCTGAATATTTTGCCCCTCGCTGAGTGTTGCAGTGTTTGGATAACTTGCTGCTGATGCAGTCAGACAGTTGATTGAGTGATTTCAAGAAGCTGATGATGCTGTTTTTCCTCTTTTTTTTTCCTCTTATTTAGTTTTTAATGGAGCACATCCTCTCTATCCTCACGTCCCCCTTTATTCTGCCTTACTAAAGCAATTACCTGCGGTCTCTTTTGCTGCAAATCCATCCCCTCCTCCTTGGAAGTCCTGCCTATTAGCCCTGTCTTAATTAGGCAGAGTTTTTAATTGCTTAGGAAACCCCAGCCTCTTTTAATCTTGGTAATGAAGGTTGGAGCTTTGCATCACCTGGTCCAAGGGGCTCAAAGGCTCCTTTCTGCTTTCCCACCATCCTAACGAGTGATTTCCAAAGCGGGGCTGCAGCAATTGCCTGGGAAAAAAAAAAGAAATCCTGGGAGATGGGAATGTGTTTGAATGTGAAAAATCAACCGTGCTGTGTTTATTCCTTCTTTTCCCCAGGCTGGGGAGGCAGAAACCCAGATCCCTCTCTTAGATGAGAAGTTAAAACCTGGCTCTGAATGGCCTGGATTTTCTGCTCCGAGGGAAAAGGATTGGCAGTTCTGAAAGGATTCAGCCAGAGACAAAGCAAACAAGGGGTTATGTGACATATAGTATATATCTAAAACAGAGAATCATTACTGGGTGTATGTTACATATTTTTAATGCTATATATTATGTCTATGGCATACATTTTATTATATATACAGTTTATACATTATATAGAGATTTTATATATAACAATCGAAAACACACGTTCTAGAGCTATTCTATACAATGTGAATTCTAGAAATATTAAATACATTAAATATGGTAAATTCCATCTGATAACAACCAGGAGCAACCTGGGCTAGTGGAAGGTGTCCCATGGCAGGAGGGTAGAAAGCAGCTATTAATTGGATGGGGTTAATGAGCTGACCTCCAGCCTCACTGGGGTAAATTCCCTGGAGGAGCAGCAGTTCTTCCCAGGGAAGAACATCAGCAAGGAGGTGTGTGGACTAAAATATCTACAAAAAAAAAGGAGCTCAAAGTGTGTTTTCACATTAAAAAACCAAGAGGTCATTGATCTATTTTATTGATTTTCATGAAAACTGGTTTTCTGACCCTCAGTTAACTCCTAGTTCTCCACTTTCCTCACCTTGTTCAGGGCTTGGAGTGTGGGAATACAGCTGAGGGGATCTGAGCTTATTTTGGTGTAGGGAATTAAATATTTAAATCCCAGCCAGCAATCCTAAGGATTTGTTTTCAGGGCAGGAAACACAGATCTGTGGGTGTTGATCCCAGATCTCATTACCACGGGGACTCAGGGTATCCCTGCAGCTCTGGGTGCCATCACCCATTTTTGGGGCTTTGTTTTGTCTACAAACCCTTTTTCCCAAACCTGCAGGCTCACAGAAAAATGGGAAAGAGCCAGGCTCTGTGTTGCACCCCAACACTCTCCAAAATCACCCCACTGCACCCTTGGTTGTACACATAGGCTGGGGTGGGTCATGGAAACTCTTAATATCCCTTAAAAAAAAGCCCAATCCACCCTTATTCCACCTATGGAAAAAGTTATTCGTGGCATTGGTGCTGCTGGAGCTTAGAAGAGGTGAAACGTGGAGCTGGAGAGCATTGAAAGGGGGCCCACAGCTGCCTCAATAAATGGTGTAAGTGGCTCTTTTACCTGTGACAGAGAAAAGGAGAGAGACTTTATTGAAATGTTTGTATACATTGCTGTAGGAGCCTTGCCCGTGGCAGAGGAGGGATGCTCCTTCCTCCACACCAAAATATCCTGGATCGTCATCAGAGAGGATTTTTTGGCCAGTTTGGGAGCCTGGCTCCATTGTCACGACAGCAGTGAGTGGTTCAATGACTTTTTTTCCCCACTTTTTTTTTTTTTCCTGGGGGTAACGTGGCAATGGGGCTGTTTGTAGCTGTGCTGCTGCCTAACGAGATTATATTTGACATGGATAATTAATTAATGGATTACTAATGTTTCTACTTGCCCTCCCCATCCCTGAGGGTTTGGGGTATGCTGATATGTCCTTTCCAGGTTTTTCCCTGCAGCAGATGTGCTGCACTCGTGTTCTTGTCTCATAGCAGAGGTCATGTTTAAGGGGGTAATTAAAACACTTCATAAATTGAGGCATGATTAACCTGTAACCACTGGTTGAGTTGTATTTGCTATTCATACAGGGACAAAACCTGTCTTTTAAATTCCTATTAAAGCATATTTTAATATAAAACAGTTCCTAAAAAATAGAAGAAAAGCTTTTTTGGAACTGAACAAAACCCCTGTGACTCAATCCATGGGGTCCATGGGATTCAATCCAAGGTCAAAATCTGCCTTGGAGGTATCCCCATATTTCTTCCCCCTATGAGGATGTGGGTACAGAGGTGCTTTCTCACTGCTCAGCCTTTGCCTTTGGATGGAGCTTGTTTGGTGTGAGGAATATTTCAGTGGAGCTTTGCACCACGTGTACTCTTGGACCGACTGCCTCCTTCCAGAGAAAGCAAAGCTTTCTGCCAGAAACTTTTTTTTTTCCCCTGGGAGAACAATAATATAGATAAGAAATAAAAATACAAATCTGCTGCGTGGGTGGTGACAAGGTGGCAAGAAACTTTATCCCGACCCCACCATCTCTCTGTGAAACTCTCCCCAGATAAATTGGCCCAGGAGATCCCCTTTATTTCAATATTATAATTTTTTTTTTTTTTTAATTCCAAAAAGTTCAAAAATACAACTAGTCTTGGCCAGATTCTCCTTTCCTGCATCTTTGCATCAGACAGAGGCCCTGGCAAAGGGACCCATTTTGGGCTTCACAGAGGTAAAAGGAACAGGGCTGCTCTGACCTCAGCCAGGGATTTTATTCCTCCTCCTCTTAGGGACGAGTAGAAATCCTTGGAAGCTGAACTTCACGTGTCTTTATGTTTTTTATCCATCCAAAAGGGAAAATGTGCCGAGGAGCCAATATTCCACTGGCACATGGGGCTGCAAGGGGAAACCTGCCACAGCCCCAGCCAAATCACTGCAGCTATCAGAGGCTTCAGGCTGTGTTTCTCCCCAAAAATCCCCCTTTTCCCCTATTTTTCTGCCCAGCTGTGGCAGCTCTGCCAACTGTACCCAAGTCCCACAGCCACCAGCTTTTCAAGGGCGAGCTCAGGAGTTTTTCCCTTTAATTTTGGTGGAAATGAAGGGTGTTTGGGGCTGGGGGTGATATAATTTCTATTTACAGCAGCAGGGAAGAGGCATGTGCTGGCTCAGGGCCACCACAAATAGCTCTGGACACGAGGGCTCTTAAAATAATATTAATAATAATAATAATTTCCATGTTTTCCTTGCTGGGATGTCCCCCTCAGGCAGAACCCCCCGATGAAACCTCTGCAAAGGGAGCACATCTGGGTTTCATTTTACAGCTGAAGAATAGTAATTATGATGCTTTTGCAGAGCCAGGGCTTGAAAAACTAAAAATAAAAGCCATATAGGCACAATACCAGACCTCCAAGCACCAGAAATTCCCCTTTTCCCCCCGTTTTCACTCTCCCAGCTCCACTGGACCCCCGGGCACAGCCAAACCCCCTGTTGTTTGGGGGAGCAGAGGCAGGAATAAATAATGGGCTGAAAAGGGATGGTGCAAAGAAGAGGGATTTTTTTGGCTAAACCCAGATGAGCAATGGAAATGCTAACCTGTGTAGAAGGTGGCAGCAAGGAGAGGTTTTCCAAAGTTTCAGAACCTACGGACATGATGCAAATAATCAGGCTTGGCTTTTTTATTGCAGCAAAAAGTGTACAAACCACTGACCCCAGGCTTGGAATGATTTTTCTCCCTCTATTTCTCACTTTTCTTCCATGAATATTGCAGGAGAAAGGGGGGAAAAAAAGCAGCTGTTTTCCAGCCCTCCACCACCTCAGGGTGCTTCTGGCCCCAAGCAAATGAATAATTAATTTTCCCCAGCTCGAGCTACAAGAGGAGATGGGGCTCAATGAGATTCACTCTAAAGCACTCTCTGGTTGGTGGGGGTCATGCTGGAAAAATATCCATGGGTTGAGGGGATGAGCAAGGCCCCAGGGACTGGGAAATGCTCAGGGGTTTGATTTAAGAGGTCAAAAAAAAAAAAAGTATTTGGGGTTTACATGGCAGTAAGCTTAATTTTAGCAGGAAGATGATAAAAAATTAATAATGTGGTCAATGTATGGAGAGGGAAAGGCTCATCTCAGGGGGATGCTGGGCAAGGTTAACCTAGTTTGTATTGTGCATCAGCAGGGAAAAGAGAAAGGGAAGGGCTGGGAATGCCGAGGAAACAGGGATGAATGTCTCCCACCGAGCCAGCCCTGTGGCCAGACTGTGCCAAGCCCCAGAGCTGAAGCGATGCTGGTGGGATTTTGGTCCTAAAGCTCTGGCACAGAGAGGCTCTAACACCCCCCTGGATCTCGGGGATAGGGTGCATTTTGGTTTCTCTTGGATGCCACTGCCATCAGGGAGCTTTAATGCTCAGCTTTTGGGAAGGAGGGCTCCGTGGTTTTCCACCCATGGCAGCAGGAGCCTCTCACCCTGGCACCTGCCTCAGTCCCACCCAGGTGCTGCTGACCTGGAGTTCAACATCTGCTGCAGCTGTGCTTAGAAAAACGGGGATTTTGGGGGTTGTTTTCTGCTTTTGGGGTTATTTTTCACCGGGACGCGGCCACGCCGGCGGAGCTCTCTCTGCGGCGCGGTTCCTAGAAGGAGAGCAAGTTTTTCCCTCCTCTTTTCCAAGCCTCTGCCGCTGACAGTAGGGGCTGGAAGCCATCCAAGGCTGTCGGTATAAATCTCGCTGACCTTGTTTCACCATCCCTTAACTCGCAGCTCAGCCGGGACCGGCGTCGGCTTCCACTTTCTGGCTCATTTATCCCTTTTCCAGCTTTACAGTTTGGGTTCCTGAGCTTGTCTGCTCGTCCCTGGGTGGGCAAGGCAAGGAGTGGGGACTCCCAGCCCCTAGAAAACCTCCCAGCGAGGCTGCCAAGGCAAACATCTTGCAGGAATTTGCAGATGCAGGCTGTAGCTGAGGAGAAACGATGCTCGGAGGTGCAGTGCAATGGGATGAGGGAAAGATGCTTCTGTTTGGATTGGGCTGAACACAAGGCTCTGATCCCAATAAACACTGCCTAAGTGCCATCAGGAGATGAGTCTTGGTAAGATTTGAGCTCTGTTCCTGCCGTGATGTGTCTATACAGGAGTTTGTTCCTCTCCAGAGGTTTCTTTCTGTCACCCTTGCAACCTCCTGCGGTAACTCGATGTCATCTTCGCTGTCCCCTTGCTTCCAGGGGTTTGGCTGCAGGGGAATGGCCTCATGCTTCAGCTTGTGGGATGCAGGGCTCACTGAGGAAGCAGGGAGGATGGCAGCCTTTGGAGATATGGGATATGGGGATACGGCCATGAGGAGAGGGTAGGAAGAGGTGGTTTCCCACCCTGGCTGGATCACCTGCTTTGCACACCCAGCTCTCTCTTTTGGGTCCTCAAAAAGGGCGTTGGGAGCTTGGGTCTTCTCAGAAATCCACAGCATTGTGTGCTAAATCCCTACAAAAGCCTTCATTTTCCAGCTCCAGTGAAGCCTCACCTTTAAAACCTTGTGCTGATTCCAGTGTGTTTGGGACCTCGTTGAAGAACTTTGCCATCGGCTGCCCTTGTCACTTGGTTTTGTGACAGCATCCAGACTCTTTGGGATGCTGGCAGGAAGAGTTTGGTGGCAGGATTTATCAGGACTAGCGTTTTACCCGGGCCAAACTTGCAGATGTACAGATTAACCGGGAGGAAAAACTTTCCAGGATAAGAAAAACAAGACATGGCAACAAAAAAGAAAAGAAAAGAAAAGAAAAGAAAAGAAAAGAAAAGAAAAGAAAAGAAAAGAAAAGAAAAGAAAAGAAAAGAAAAGAAAAGAAAAGAAAAGAAAAAAGAAAAGAAAAGAAAAGAAAAAGAAATAGAAATCTCCTGGGGGCTTGTGGAGGCTCCCTCCATCTTTGGAGGTCTTAAAGTAGGGATTAGGGAGAGATCTGCCAGGAATGATCGTGCCTGGGGCAGCCGGAGACCAGATGATGTGTCTGTCATCTCCCTCCCTCCCTCCCTGCCTCCCTCCCTCCCTGCCTCCAAAATCCGAGCTCCAGCTTCTCCTGCTCCTCTCCTGGACGAGCCCATCTTCGTGACTCCCCTTCGTGGTCTTCCAGCTCCTAAAAATGTCCCCGGAAAGAGCTGAAATCCTGGAAATGGGATGGGTTTTCGGCCAGGGGCTGCTGTGGAGATGGAGGGGAAGATGCTCAGGGGGGTTTTCTCTCCCCTCCTGCCCCGGTGCTCCAGCAGCGGCTGCTCCCTGGTCTAATCCCGGGGCAGCTCCGCGTGTCTGAGGGATGAGGTCATGCTCGCTCACCCACAGCCCTGTGGCTGCTCCCATCCCTCCCTTTGGAGAGCAGGGTGGGATTGGAGCCTGCTGAGGCTCCAGGTTCCCCGCACGGTGGGTTTGGGATGCTTCCCTAACCAAGCTTTGCCTTGCTCTGAGCATGGATGGGGATAAATGTCAGGTAAAATCCTTGCCTGTCCTACCTGTGCCTGAGATGCTGAGCCATCCCTCCCAGTGTTTCTCCTTCCTTCTTCCAGCTTTTAAAAAAATCTCAGACTAACCCAAACAGCTGCAAAACACTTTCTCCCCACCTTTTCCTTCTTTTTTTTTTTTTTTTTTTTTGCGATTTTGACCACTTCTTGCCAGAAATCAGCCCGTGGCCAGGAGGTGGTTGCGCAACCTGAGCGCAGGGGCAGCTGTTTCAGAGCCTTTGGGATTAACAAACAGAAGGTTTACATCTCTGGGAAGAAGAAATGTGGTGAGCTAGGGCTGGAAATACAGCCCTGTCTTCTCTTTCTGGTAGATCCTGAGCTCCTGGCTTCTGCTCTCATAATATTATGGGCAGAAAAACCAATTTAGGTAATTGGTGGAGACTGCTACAATTTTATTAGCCCTAATGCCCTTCCCTCCAGGAGGTTTGCATGGCTGAGCAAAGCAATCAGTGCCCATAAAGGCACAAAAATAGACCAAATTAAGTGTGTTTGGGGGTTTTTTTGTTTGTTTGCTTTGGGTTTTTTTGTTTGTTTATTTTGTTATTTGTTTTTTTGTTGTTGTTGTTTTTTCTTGTAAGAAATACTTCCAGCCTGGTGTGAGTAGTTTTCCAGCCCTCAAAATCAAGATTAATTGTATTTGAGGGCCAACAGCTGCATTTACTGCTGGAGGAGGGGATTTGGAACATGTCACCTGGGCTCTGAATCCGTGTGGTACCCGGTGGGATGGGCAAGGATTGGACACTGCAGCACTCCAGGATGGGCAGAAATTGGCACTGCCAGATGAAAATCAGGCTGGAGCCTCCTGCAGGAAAAAGAGCCTGATTTGGGGTTTTAAAAACAGCAGCTGTTGTCAGCTTTCTTCTCTGGAAGCCGGAAAGGAAACCTGCTCCTCCCCAGGCCTAGAGGTCACCTAATAAATGGGAAAATCCCCAAACCCATGTCACTGGTAAATCTCCAGGCTGCAGAGGGAAGCCTTGAATAATAAAGAATTACAGAGTGCATTATCCATGGAGGAAACGGGAGCGAGAAATAAAATAGCACCCGAGGAGGGGAAAAAACAGGAAAAGGATCCATTTGGACTCCAAAATGGAAAGGAAAAGGTTAAGCCTAAAGTCAAGGAGAAGGGTGGGACAGTTAAAGGCTGGGAAAGGCAAGGCCAGGAGACAAAGAAGAGAATGGAGGGGCCAAAGCAGAGGGGAAGGACAGGAGGGAAAGGACAAGGGAAGGTTGCCTCACTGCTTCTCTTTCCCTCCTCTATGACAAGAACTGGGAAGAAAAAGGCTGGAATGAACATATTTTTCTGACTTAAATGATGGTGTATTGATAGTGATAACACCAGAATCTAATAATTTGATATTTCAGGCAGGTGAGATCAACAGGTAGGGCTGTTGTCACTGTGTGGGTGACAAACAAACATCACCTGGGATCCCAAGAGATCCTCTTGGAAGTTGTCTTCTCACCATGTCCAGCATGTCATATGTGCCCAAACATGTTTCATTATTACCTTTAGAAGGTAATAAATGAGGCAAGCTGTGTGTCAGGTCATTTGCATTGTCAATCAGCCAAATTCATGCTGCCAAAGCCAGAGATTTGGTAACAAAGGTCTAGAGGGGCTGGACGAATTCACAGATCTTGTGGATAAAGAAATCATTTTTGCCTCTAAAAACAGTAATTAAATGATGTTTTCCAGAGCTGTTCTTCACAAGTAAAGTATGCCCTGTATTACATGTTTCCTCATAAATCTATTCAGACAAAATAAGGGCTCGTTCCAGCTTTGATGCTCCAGTGGGTGCATATCTTCCAAAATCATCCAAAACGCTCGGAGCATGAATTCTTTTTCTATTTCTTTTGCAAAGAATCTCTTGCAGATCATTTCTCCTCTTTAATTATAGATTGCACGAAGCAACAGAAGCATGAAAAGACTTAAATTGGGAATTAAAATCTGTTTCTTTTCCAGCTTGAAATTCTCTACTTGAAGTAAGTCTATTCCTCTCTCCTTTTGGAGGCATCCTGTGGCTTTAGCTACAGGGAATTTTGGATTGGATTTTGATCACCGTGGCCTCAGCTTCTCCTCTTTGGCCCAAAACCCAGCCCAATCACCCAGCTGGAAGGTGAGGCTCTCCACCCTCCTCTGGAAGGATGTTCTGGCAGCATTTCTCCTGGATAACACGGGAGAGTGGCACCTCACCAGAAATGGCTGCTGCAGGACCATCTCCAAGGGGTTCCCCATCTCCACCTCTGGATCATCATCCTGGCACCCAGCAGCCCCACCATCCTCCTGGAGCGGGGGTAAGCAAATGCTGATCCTTTCCTACCATTGCTTGGGAACAAAGCTCCAACTGAGCTAAAGAAATTTGGGATTACTAAAGAAATCCAAAAGCAGAATCCTAATTCCTGATGGGAAGCTTGCAGGCTGGCATGGATTTTTCCCTGCTTGCCTTTTCCACCGTGCTCTGACCTCTGTGGCAGCTTGGATGACAAGTGCCTCAAGGCAGGAATTACCTCTTAGGAAAGGTTTTGGGCGGCTCAGAGTAGCCTGAACAGCCGCTGGGCCCCATGGCAGGATAATCCAAGCACAACCAGCACAACTGGTGTTACTGGTGTTATAGCACAGCCCCCTCCCTGGAGTCCTGGCCTGAATTAAAAGACATCTGGACACAGCAAATGGAAACAGTGCCAGGAGGTTTGTTCCTCTTTGCTGATGGATACCCCATCCCTGGAAGTGTCCAGGGCCAGGTTGGAGGGGGTTTGGAGCAACCTGGGATAGTGGAAGGTGTCCTTGCCCATGGCAAAGGGATGGAACAGGATGATATCAAAAGTCACTTCACAACCCAAACCATTCGATGATGTGGGAAGCCCTTTTAGCACAATGCTGGATTTGTTGAGCTCTGTTGAGTTTTCTGGGGGGAGTACTGGATTTATCTGCCCCTTGCCAGGGTGGCGAGGAGGAAGAGCCTGAGGAAGCACAGCACGTGTTGAACTGTGGGGTCCCAGCTCCGGAGAGAGCTGTGGCGATGCCCTTTGGAAAACCCAAGGTTTTCCTTGGAGAGTCAGCAAGATGGCATCCAGGAACAAGGCCAGCATCTCCTTCCGTCTGTTTGCCCCTGAAAACAGGAGGAGAGGGAAGAAAGAATAATTAAATGGGATCATGGAATGATTTGGGTTGGAAGGGACCTTAAAACTCTTTCTTTTTTTCAACCTCCTGCCGTGAGCAGGGACATTTTCCACTATCGCAGGTTGCTCCGAGCCCCATCCAACCTGGCCTTGGACGCTGCCACGGATGGGGCATCCTCAATTCCACATCTGGAAAACATCCCAGATGTTTCCAAACGGGATCTTTACCTCCAGCTCACGGGGCGGCAGCGCTCTAAGCTGGATTTGGCTTTCCCCGTGGAGCATCTCCGCGCGGGGTCCCGCTGCAGCGAGGGGCCGGGAGGTGGGATTTGGGGAGAGGGGCAGGACTGGGGGGGCTCCCCGGCTCCCGGCGCGTCTCGCCTTTGTTCGGGCAGCGCTGGAGCCGGGCGGCCGCGGGGCGGGGAGGGATGGGGAGGCGGGATGGTGGGAGGGAGGAAGGGAAGGAGGGAGGGCTGCCCGAAAAGGCTCTTTTTTTTTTTTTTTTTTTTTTTTTTTAAATCTCCAAGAAAAGAACGATCCACAGGCAACGCGAGAACTTTTTTTTTTCCTTCCCCGCGCGTCTTTAATAAGAAAACTATGTCGAAAAATTTAAAAAAAAAAAAAAAATCAAAGAAATTTAATTAAAACGAGCCCGACCTCCCACCCCCTGGCCCAGACCCGGCCCCCGGCCCGCCCCACGCCGCCCGGGAGGCGGCAGAAGCGGCGGCGGCGGCGGCGGGAGCGCCGGCGGCCCCGGCGGCGGCGGCGGGGGGAGGCGGTCGCCGGGCGCCGCCCGCCCCGCATCCCGCATCCCGCCGGCCCCGCATCCCGCCGCCGGCCCCAAATGGATTATCTGCGGCTGGTGCTCTCCTGCCTCGTCCCCCTGCACGGCTGCCTGGCCGCCGGCAGCGCCCCAGGTACGGTCGCTGCCCCGCGGACGGGGGGCCCGGGGTGGAGGGGGTGGAGGGGGAGGCTGACAGGTGGCTGCATCCCGGAGGATGGGGAAAAGGGAGAGGGAATCCGCTGGTGGGGGGGCTTAGGTTTCAATGGGAACTGGGGGAGATGGAGGCTGGGCGAGAAATAGTTGGCGTGCTTGGCGTGCGAGGGGACGTCAGCCCGAGTTCCTTCTGCTACGTTGGACGCACCCGCTTAAAACTACAAAGCGGAGCTGCGTCGGGACGGAAAAGCCGCTGTCGGGTTTATGGAGCTCGCCGAAGGCTCCCCAGCTCGGGCTGGCCCCCGCGGTCCCGGCGCCCGAGCGGGATGCTCCGTGCCCACGGCCCTTGCGCTCGGTGCTGTCTCCGCAGAGCTCCTCCTGTCCGGCAAGCTCAGCGAGTATGGAGTGATCGTCCCGTTCAGCACCGACTGCCGGGGTCGCTTCCTGTCGCACGTGGTGTCCGGCGAGGCGGCGGCGGGGCTCGGCCAGCCCGCCTGTCCCCCGGACCCGTCCCCATCCCGGTTCCCATCCCCGTCCCGGTCCCGCCGCCGCGTCCCCCGCAGCCCCCCGGATGAATCCCCCCAGCGCCGCCTGCTCTACTTCAACGTCACGGTTTTTGGGAAGGAGCTGCACCTCCGGCTGAGGCCCAACAGCCGGCTGCTGCCACCGGGAGCCGTGGCAGAGTGGCAGGAGGATTTTGAGGTGCTGTTCCGGGAGCCCCTGCAGCAGCGGTGCCTTTTCACCGGTGACATCTCCGGGATGCCTGGAGCTGCCGTGGCCATCAGCAACTGCGATGGACTGGTAAGCTGGAGGCTGGTGGGGTGCCTTGTGTGGGCTGCCTGTGTTTTGGTGTGGTTTCCTCTTACGAGATGAATCGTGGTGTCCCTAAACCCAATTTTTTGGTGGTGCTTCAGGTGTCTGTGCCATATGTTGCCCTTTAGCCCGTGACAGCAGCAGGTCCCCTTTCCCCTTGTGGCCCTGGGTGTTAGCTACCTACTCCATCAGGGTGGTCTGTGCACCAATATTTATTTCAAAGGCTTGGAAAAATTGCCAGTCCTGTGCCTGAGCTGCCTCCTGCCCAGGTGCTGTTACACCAGAGCCTCTGGGATGGGGACCCACACTCATGGTGCTGCTGTTCCGTCCTTGCCCCACCCGTGTTTTACCTCGGGACTGCACCAGGAACTTTTCCTCTGCGTTTCCCACCTCTTAAATGATGCTGTGTGAGCTTGAGCACCTCCTGAAATCACTGTTAAGTGCAGTCTGGTTCCCACCAAGCATCTTTTTGCAGGAAGATGTCTTTTTTCCCTTTTTTTTTTTCCTAATCACTCAAGGGCTCAGAGGCTCTTGGCTTTCTGAGCACAGTTCAGCATCAGTAACTTGCTGCCACAGAGCTTTAATTCCTTTAAATGGCTCTGTTACCTCCTTATCCCCGGCATCTGCTCTGCCTGTGGGTTCCCTACCTTCGATATGCTTGGGGAAGCGCTTATTTTTTAATACCCTTGGCCCGCCGCCCTTCAGATTTCCTTTGAGCCAATTTAAATCTTGTTTTAGGTGCCAGAGTTTGCTGATTTCTCTTGGTACCACTTAAAGTTAGTGCAGGGTTGACAGAAATGTCTTATTTTGTGCCTTTTTAAAAATTTTTTTTAAAAGTATTTCTTTTTTAGTTGCTTTATTCTGGGAGTTCCTTAAGCCAATTTTGGCCACCAGCACAAACAATTTGGCATTCCTTTCTTTTTATACAGTGCCTGGTGCTACTGTACAAGCAGAAATGATAGAGCAGTACAGCTAGAAATACATATTTCGCCTACATATAGAAATTAAATTTTTTTTAGCGCGTAATCCACACTTTTTGAAGCATCGTTTTGGGAATGGGATGAGGCTGTGGACTTGCTGACGTTTCTCTGGGACATGGATTGCGCTGGGGCTGGCGAATGTGGGCAGGCTTGGAAGCTTTAAAGGCATTTCCTATATTTCCAGCAAATAGTGCTGAGTCTGGAGCAGAGACCAGGGTTTGAAGCATGCAGGTTCTGTGGCAGATCTCATCCCAGCAAAAGGATGCTGGAGGCGATCGGCAGCTGATCCGTGTCCTGCTGTGGCACAGCCTTGGGGAATTTTCTTCCCCAGAGCCCACTCTTTTGTTAGTATCAATCCCAAGCAGGTTTTAACTTTTCCAGGCTTTCCTCAGCTTTAGCCCCAAGTTTTCCCATCACAGCCCCTTGCAAGCCTTGTTGGTTGTCATTCTTTTTGCTCTGGTTCCAGCTGGGTTAGGATGTAGCTTGTACCACAGGCTGCTTTTCCATGTGGATTTATGCAGTCATATCCCGCCACCCGTGGTACTGCAAGCCCACCCTTTTAACCCCATATAAAGGAAGAAGTGGCTTTTCCCCTAGGATAAGGAATTTTTTTCCCTGTTTTCTGCAATAAATTTATTTCTCCGTGGCCAACAAATCAATATCCTGTCTTCAACCAGGAATTTCCCATGGTCTGGTGAAGGACACGAGGCTGAGGGGACAAGCAGGTGCTTGGCTGCCTTGCCCTTGTGATACATCCAACGTCACAGCTGGTTTCTCTTTTCCATGTTTTTTTCTGGCTGTGTGGCCCTCTGGCTTAAATTAGTCCAACATCTTCAATCTCCTCAGGATCCCCCCGCTTTGGAGGAGTGAGGAGATCCAGAAGATTCCCAAAAAGCAGTGAAAAGAGCTTGATTTAGGAAACAGAGCAAGAAACGGAACCAAAACCTGGTTCTGGGTGTGGATGGGATGGGAGGATGATGTTTATGACCTGAGCAGAGCATCTGGGAGGGATGTACACGGTCAGGAACGTTGCTAATGCGTCGGAGGACACTCTTCCATGAGCAAGGACCCTGGAATTCCTGTGGACTTTTGCTGGAAGTTGCCCACGAGCTTCGGAAGGGGATTGTGGCTTTTGCATCCCGGTATAGCACACGTGGGAGGCGCGGGGCCGCGCTTGGCCGCCGGATCCTGGCCAGAGGAAGCGCTCCGGGATGCTGCGGATGAGGGCTGTGTACACAAAGAGATTAGGCCGTGTATAAACGGAGACCGAGATTATAAATAACGGGGGGAGGAGGAGCAGAGGGGAGGAAGAATAAACCAAAAAAAACCAACAAAACCAGAACCCAGCTCTTGAAAAAAGAGAGTCCACCCCAAGTCGTTCCTAAATCCATATTTAGCCATGTAAGCGATGCGATGTTTTTCCCAGATGCCAAAGCCGTGGCACCTTCCAGGGCTGCTGCTGTTTGCCGTGGGCATGCATGCATGAGAATCTCTGTCCTTTCATTTTTTTTTTTTGGGAGGGTGTCTCGTACCAGGGTGGGAAGATGCTGTCGCCCATAACGTAATTTCAAAGCTGATCTAAGCCACCGAATTCCTGACTGGTAAAGCAGCGTTAGGCAGGAATCTCCGCCGGCGGACACGTCTCACTGCAGTGGAGGCATCCCAGATTTTCCCCCGCCGGCTTTAGCAGCGTGTGGTCGACCTTGCTTCCTTCCTGCTTTGCTGGTTGCAGGGATGGGTGAAGGATTATCATCCACAGACACCATGTTTGTGTGCCTGCCTTTTCCCTGGGGTGATTTGCCGTAGCGCTGCAAACTGTAGAGCCAGCGTTTTCCGTCCCCGTGGCCCTGGCTTGCTTCAGATGGGTGGCAGCAGATAAGCAGAACACAAAAGCCCTCAGAAACAGTAATTAATAGGGAATGGAGGGAGAAACACCCCCTCAAAAGGATGCCCCACTGAAAAAAGCGTGGCTTGGTCTTCCAGGATTTTCCTTGCAGTTCCTGAGCTGTAGGGTTAATTTTGGGGAGAAAAAGGGTCCGAGATGTCCCTTTGGTCACATAGATCCCACTGGCCTCAGCTGATGTGGCTGTTATGTGGGTATGAGGGCTTTTCTCAGGGGTGATAATCCCAAGTTTTGGCAGTGAGATGCAAACCAGGCCCTGTTTGGGCTGAAAACCCAATGAATTGGGTGCCGAGCGTGTCTCCATGTCCTCACTCCACCAGGAGCTACATTTGAGGCCTGGCTCGGGTCACCTGGCAAAGCCTGGCCTGTAACCACCCCAAAAACCTCAGCAAGCCTTGGCACAAAGGGCAGGGAAAAGGAGTCAAGGAAGGCAGTGTTGTGTTTGATGGGCTGCAAAGCCTGTACTGCAGAGAGGCATGAAAATAGTGATGGAGCAGCTCTGGGCCATGCCTGATGCCCTCTGGATGGAAGGGGAGCACTGTTGTCCATGGTGTCTGTGTTCACACTGCCTGGTTTTCTAGGACTTTTTGTCCAAATTATGTGTGAATCTTATAGGAAAAATACATACTATGCACGCAGCTGAATTCTCCCCTCCTGTTAGCTTCCCTGGCCGAGTGCAGCAGCTTTATTAATTTTTCCACATCTCAGCTGTGTTCAGTGTCAGAATTTCCTGAACTCCCGTGGGAGTTGGAGCTTTTTACCCAGCAGTGGAGGAAGAGTTTCTTACTCCAGGTCCTGGGGAGTCCCACTTAGTGAAGCTGGAGTTCATGTCTCCCTTAGCCTGGGGAGGAGGCACAGGAGAGCTGGAGAAGAGACTTCAACCTCTATGAGTGAGTTTAATGTATGTTTTCTCTCTTTCCAATGGAATTGTCTTTAAAGAGCCATTTTCTAGTTTGGGAATACCTTCACTGAGAGCTGCAGACAGCATCTCCTGTTAGAAAAAGCAGTGACAATTGTCCCAATTGATTTAATTCGATTTGGTATTATTAAACCAAATTAAAATCAAGGGTGGGAAGCACGTGGCTAATTGATCACTGAGGATGCGATTGAACTCTTGGAAAAAGCCCAAGAAAAGCTGAGTGGGACTTTTTGGGTGGCATCTGACCTTTTCTGCTGCCTCTCAACTGTTACAACCCTCCCAAGATGCTGAAATAGAACCCGAGCTGCTCTTTTTTGTGAGTGATCAGGGTGGGTGCATGCCGCTTGCAATGGTGTTTTTTGGGTTGTTTTGGTTTTTACATTTATTTTTGTGACTGCTGCAGCTTCTTTCATTTCTTGGGCTGCTCTGATCAGATGGACACAAAAATCTCTGCGTTATCCATCCCCTTTGCCATTGGTCGTCCCCGGAGCTGGCGGCGTGTTGCATCCCACCTTTGGGAGAAAGTCAGGGCTGCTTTATTCCTTGAGCCTGATATAATTAGTCACGAGCTGTAGAGCAGTTCAAACCCAAGTGGGCTGTGGCTTGGGACCAGGCTCTTTCACATTTTAATCCAGCCTTGCCCCGGAGCGGCGGCACGGCTTTCCTCCGCCCGCCTGACTCAGCAAGTCCCGGCTTTGGCCCTAAACCCATAAACCGGCTTTGGGGTGCCTGGTCCCGAATGAAACGCCCTGTGGCAGGGCTGGGAAGGGGTAGTGGTGTCCCAGAAGAGCTCCTCCTGGGGCAGGACTTGCTTTTGCTACTTCTCTTATTGTATAATAAAGAGCAATGTTTTGGAACTGGAAATGAGAATTTCTTCGTGGAAGGGGTTGTCAGGCTTGTATTCCCCATCCCTGGAGGGATTGAAAAGATGTATAAATGTGCCACTTGGGGATGTGGTTTAGTGGTGGCCTTGGTAGTGCTGGGTCAATGGTTGGAATCAATGATCTTGAAGAGCTTTTCCAACTGAAAGGATTTCGTGATTCCTGTCCCATCACCATGGCCTCACCCAACCCTCACTGAACCTGACTGGTGGTTTGACTGCCTGACTTGTTCTCTGCCTCATCACCACCATCCTGCCAGGTTAAACCTGGCTGTGTTCTTATCTCCTTGGCTGAGGATGAGGGCACAATCCCTGGCTGCCCTGGTTTGGCCTGGATGTCTCCTGTGGGAAGAACCTGAGATACATGTGTCAGGCAGGGACTTGGATTCCTTGGGAAGGAGGCAAAACAAAACCAAAACCCTGCTTTGCAGTGGAGTTAAGCAGTTAATAAAACCCAAGTGGAGCAGGAAATTTGATGGAATCCAATAGAGCCTGGTTGGCTGTTGCCTGATGAATCCAAAGGGACGTGAACACGAAGGGGACCCAAAGAGCCAGGTGGGTTTGGAAGAGCCCCATCCTCTGTCCAAAATACCTCTCTGTATATATTTAATTTTATTTTATTTGATGAGAACCATCCCAACAGCCTTATGAGGACTCCAGTATGTCCATGCTGCTGAAGGCTTTGCTCCAAGAACAGATCCATGTGTTCTGCCGGCGCTTTCCAGGCAGCGGGCAGCGCCGGAGGAAGGAACGCATGCGTGCGCCATGGAGGGAGCCGGGAAAAATGCCGAGCTTGGGGGGGGGGGGCTGCCCGTGGGATGGAAGCCAAATCCCGGTGATCCTTTTCCTTGCCCGAGGTCTGAGCCGGCCGGCGCTGCAGGGTGTGAGCGCTCAGGCTGATGTAAGGGGGATTTGATGGGAGCTTGGTGTTAATTAGGAACAGGTCGGTAGCCAGGACAACATTTGCAGCGATGTTTGCCCTATCATTCATCTTCCCTGTGTTTGGGAGGTGGAGTTGTAATGCTTTCCAGCTTCTGCTCCAATGGGATTCCCCTGTGTTGATTCCTAAGTACTTCATGGGGCAGAGAGAATTGTTTCTCTTTCTTTCTTTTTGTTGCAGCTCGTAGTGTCAGTGAAATGGCAGATATGGTAACAGCACCACGGGAATGGAATGGGGAGGGTTCAGGGAGGCTCAGGAGTATCTGGGGAGCCCCTTCGGCCTTGTACTCCTGAGTTCAGGGTCCAGCACAACTCACGGGTGAGACAGAACAGAGTTTCGTAGCCATATAAAGACACAACTTGAATTGCAGCCAGGTTGGGATGTTTTTTCTGTTGGTTGGTTTTTCTTCCTTTTTAACTTTCTTTCCCTATCTACAGGAAAAATTAAGGGTTGTCATAGATGAGCATGGTATTAGAACCATCCTGGTGTCACGGAGTAGGATCAAGACAAGATCATTTGGGATGCCTTTCCCCTTTGTGTGTGCTCTGCATCCATCTTTAACGAGTATATTGAGTGTCCGTGTCCCCCTACACTTACATAAAACCACACCATTTCCCCCCCATCTTTTTCCTTATTTCTTTGTGGAGTCCAGGCTGGCCTGATTCGGACAGACAGCAATGAGTTCTTCATCGAGCCCCTGGAGAGGGGCCAGCAGGACACGGAGGAGCACGGGAGGGCCCACGTGGTCTATCGGCGCTCGGCCATCCGGCAGGATGGCGCCGAGCCGCCCCACGACCTCCATCCCCAAGGTAGGGGCTGCTGGAATCCAGCCTTTCCCAGTCACTGGCAATAAATATTTTACCTGGGGAGAGGATTTCTCCTTCCATGAGCCCGTGTGTATCTCACCCTGTGGCTTTAGGCTCAGTTTAACTGCTAAAGTCAAGGAGAAGGAAAGGAAATGCTGGGCTGGAGGTGCTGCTTTGATCACCTCAGTGTTGTGAGAGAGGTGAGGCACTGTCCAGAGAAGCTGTGGCTGCTCCATGCCAGGAAGTGTCCAAGGCCAGGTTGGATGGGGTTTGGATCAACCTGGGCTAGTGGAAGGTGTCCCTGCCCACGGCAGGGAGTGGAACAGGATGAGCTCTAAGACCCCTTCCAACCAAACTGTTCTGTGATGATTCTATGAAATGTGGCCTCAATTTGACTTTTTAACAGATCATCGGATCACTTATGTATGGAAATAACCTTTAAGGTTCTCGAGTCCAATCATTAACATGTCTTTTAGTGCTGGTCTTAAGAATTCAGAGCCATTTTCCCACCACAGAGCGAGCTGGACCAGCAACCAGCCGGAGCTCAATATCCTGTTAGAGTTAAACCTCTTAACCTATTTTCCCTGCTGAATTTCTACTTTTGTGGAGTCAGGTCACCTCAAAGGCTCTTTCTTTTCCTGCCCAGTGCCCGGCGTGCAGGTGGGGGAGCTCCCGAATTCCCTGGAGGCGATGGCGGAGCGGCTGGGGGACGCGGAGCGCAAGCGGCGCCACGCCAGCAAGGACGACTACAACATCGAGGTGCTGCTGGCCGTGGATGACTCTGTCGTGCGCTTCCATGGCAAGGAGCACGTCCAGAACTACGTCCTCACCCTCATGAACATAGTAAGGCTCGGCTGTGGGGGGTGTGGATCCCGCCTTTCCCCCGGTTTAGTGCTCTTCTGATGCTGCAAATCTGTTATTCTGGGAAAAAAAAAGGGTTTGGGAGGGGGAGCGGTGCTGCAGGAAGGGCTGTGCCTTCACACAGCCGGCTCTGGCATTTAATAGCTGTGGGAATTGGAGGGATGGAAAGCAGAGCCCTTTGATGTTCATCTCCATCACCTTCCTCTTGCCAATGGCAGGGTCTGGTGTTGGTGGTGCTGTTGCCTGAGTCCAAAAGTTTCTCCTGGCTGAGACCATTTCCTCCTGGTCACTGAAGTCTCAGCAAATGCTAGAAAAGAGAATGGTCGTGGCTTGCTTAGTCAGAAATTATGGTATTTGTAATCTGTTTTGCAATGAAGATGTTAATGATTTATTCTGAATACTATTTATTGGTAGAGGAAATATTTTTGTAGCTTTTCAGAAGCTTTTTGGAAACCTGTGCACCTAGATAACCATTCAGGATATGTTTGAAAAGGAGTTTAGAGGAGCTTTGCAGTTTCTGCACCTCTCCTCATTCAGAGGCACGGGTCAGCCTGTGCTGGTTCCCTACATCCCTTTTAATTCCTTTTTAAGATAAAAACATCCATATTCCACGAGTTTTGAGAGATGTGGAAGGATCATTATTTATTCATCCTGTCATCTTGAGGGAGGTTTGCTCCTCCAGCACCTGAATGTCTGCATATATGGTCCATGCTCAAGGATCTCTTTCTCTCTCCCAGTTTTGTTTTGTGGGTTTATCCTCTCCTCCATTTATTAATTTTTCTTTAAGTGTTCTTTTACGCAGTGGTGGAAAATGTTCAAAAGGCTCAACCAGCTCTGGAATGGCCAAGTCATAAAGATGCTTTTGGGTGGTTGGTTGTTGGTTTGGGCATTATTTCTGCCATATGGCTGGCAACGAAGGGGAAATTATCAACATGTGGAGGAGAGAAGGATCTGTGGGATTAGAGGGTTGATGGGGTGAAGGATGAGTGAAATGGTTGGTCCCGAATAGGGAAAATGTTGAAGAAGCAAACACCTTCATCACAGTGTTTGATTCTCTGGCATGTTATCCCCATGCCTGCGGTCCGATGCTCTCAGCATCACTTAAATTCACTCTCTGGACGTTTCTTCCCTTGGTGTATTAAATCCTCCTGCCGGGGGGAAGCCACAGGGTTCCCTGCTCTGCCCTCTGGCTCTTCCCACGTTACGGGGGTCGGAGATGATGTCATTTTTCCTTTCCGATCCCGGGGGCGGGATGGGCAGTTTGGGCTCCTGGGGATTGTCAGCTCTAATCAAAAGGTCGGTTTTCAGGCGCATTTCATGGTTCCTACCCCGCGGGCAGGACTTTTCAGGGAGTGAATGCGCGGGATGCTGCGCTGGGAGTAGGGAGGACCCGCTGCCTATTCAATTAAAGGCGGCGCCGGCGACTTTAATGATGGGGGGGAAAACCCCAGGATAATACAGGCAACAAATACTTCCCCGCAAGTATTATTTCCTTCTCTATATTCTCCCCCCCCACCCCCTTGCCCTTCTTTCTTTCTGGTTTTTAGTGCGTTTTCTTTCCAGCTTTGCCGTGACCTCCGTCCGCCTCCTCTTCCCTTGGCGCCTCCTCGTTTCCTTACCGGCTCGGATTGCCTTAAAACACCCGATTCAGCAAAAAAAAAAAAAAAAAAAAAAAAAAAAAGGAGAGTCTTGCTTTCTGGCCTGGGTGGCAGAGGGAGGGAGAGAGCAGGATGCCGGGGGGCTGGCGGGGAGGAGCCTGCTGGGACCACACAGCTGAACATTAATCCCATTAGTTGGAGGCGAAGGGAAGAGGGATGAGAGGCTTGGCCAGCCCTCTAACGAGGAAAGGACTTAACGAGCTGGGCTGGAGTACGTCAGGGAGCCAGCTGGGAAAGTTTTCCTGTCTAGGAGCTCTCCTATCAAGACATATCCTGTCAGGAAAATTAATCCACAAACAGCAGAGGTTTACGTCCAAAAAGGAGACAGAAGAGTCCTTTTACTTTATTTGAATAAAGGGAGAGACCATGGGGCATTCCCCTGGGATCTCTCAAATTTTTGGAGGACTCAGGGTCCTTTTTATCCCAATTTCCCGGCCGCATTTCCCTCTCTCTTTCCCCGTTGGCTGAGGTACTTGAGAGGCACAGACTTCCCAGAACGCCTGATACCTGAAATTCCCCTCTAATGTATAACCCTCCCTTTTAATTTTTAATTCCTATAGAATTCATGGTTTTCCCCATTGCTTCTTTCACCTTTCAATATCCAATTTCATTTATCAGCAAACCTACACTTTGTTTGTAAAGGCTGGTATCTTTTTTTCTATTCATCAGTCAGTGGAATCTGTCCTATTGTTTCTTTTATCTCTTAGTGCTAGTCTAATCTACCAGCAGACCCACAGCTTGTTTGTAAAGACAAATCCATCATTCCTCTCATTCCCGAGGAAAGGGGACAACGACTTTGGAAGTAATGATAAACTTTCCTGGCTTTTTTTGAGGTCTCCCTGAGTGCTGAGGGAGCACTGGGACAAAGATCCCTTCCCAGCGCTGCTGTAGGTAGGGTCCCAGGGCTCTTCCCAAGACACAAAACCCTTTATTAGGAACTCTGTGCCGGCTGAAGCTTGGTGATAAATGATTTGTCACGGAGAAGGTTTTTTTTAAAAAAGAAACAACCCCCACAGCCCTTATTTCACTGCCAGAAATTTGGATGCTTTTCAGTGAAGGGCGCTGTGTCCATCTCGGGAAGCTGACATGAGGATGACTGCTCCTTTTGTGCACCTAAGAGCTTCCCTGCAGGCAGGCTGCCTTCCCTGCTAGCTCCCAGCCTGCATTCCCAGCCTGCCCTTCCCTTCCTGGCTCGGATGCTGCCCAGGAATTTGGGGTCAGGTTGGAGTGAGAGGGAAAGGCACAACTCCCCCTCTGCCATCGGTCGCTGAGCTTATCTCTGCTCTGAGCTGAGCTTTGCTGTGCCCACCTAACCACAACTGGTCCGCTGGGCTCCTGGGATGAGCATTTGGTGATGTGGTGGCTCTGGAAAGCAATTCCCCTCTCTTGCTTGCTGCCTGGGGCAGGGATCATGATGTTACAGAAGGAAAATTAGGATCCCCCAGCCACGGTGACTGCTGAGATCAAGGACTGGGAACCAGGAGGGGATCCAGCACCTCGGAAAAGGAAGAGAACAGGAAATATTCAGTGCTTTGCTCTGAATATTTCTGAATATTCAGTGCTTTGCTCTGCTTCCCAATCTCTTGTGTTCAGGGAGTTGGGCTTCTTGGTTTTCTCCGCCAGACTTCCCACTGCTCATCCCTGATCCTTTCAAGTCTGGGGATGTCTCCACTTGGAGGGGACAAGCCAAGCTATGGCTGTGTTAAACCTGGCCCTGGTCTCAGCTGCTTTCCTGGGCTTTTGTCGGATATTGCCCATGATTTGGTTAAGGATGCAAAGGTACTTGGTGTTTTCCCATTGTTTTGGGTTACTAGGGAAACCCCATGAGTCAGAGCTCTCTCCAGGCTGGGACTTGCCTGGCTCCAGCTGAAATTATTGTTCCCAAGGGCAGAGCAACAAAGAGTGCTACTGAGACCCCCACAGAAGAGAAGGTCTGGGGACAAAAATTAAACCTTCACCTTTAATTTTGACCTGTGAATGTTTTTTTCCTTAGGTGAGGGGTTAATGAACTGCACTGCTAACTGATAATAACAAAAATATTTCTGATGTCTGTCATGTGTCCGTGCACTTTTCCCTCCCCTCTGTATAGGCTTGCAAGTTTGTTTCTATTTTTTTTTGGGGCAGCGTGCCTTGTTCTGTAGAGAGCTCTGATCAAATCTAGTCTTGCCCTGCAGAACAATTTTCCCCTTCCTCTGTTCCTCCCCACAGATAATGTGGGTCAGCCCTCACAGAGAGGTGACATTATGCTTTATGCAAGCCCAAAAATGTGGTAAGAGGGACTTTCCCCTCCCTTCCTAACCCCCCAGCCCCAGCAAAGAGGCTCAAGGTGAATCCACCGGCATGAAAACCGAGAGAGGGAATAAAAGAAAGGAGTTTAAAGATGACTTGGCTGTTCCTAGTAAGCGATCCCAGCGTTTTGAAATGTCAGCTATTCTGCTGGTTTGGCAAATTCTTCTCGTGTCTCTCCCTTTGTTTTCCTTCCCTGAAGAACGGCGAGGTCTAGACCTCGTTGCCAGTGCGGTTTTGCTGTCGGGATCTCACGTCTGGGGCTGCAGACTCGGGGCTGGCCAGAGGTTTGCAGGGATTTAGGGAGGCAGCCTGCCCTGCTCCCAGGTTGTAATGTTCCTCTCATTGTAAAGCAGTGCCTCTGATCTCCTTGGTGCTGCAGGGCTGGGGGGAGTCCTTTGGGGTGGTCGTTCCTGCTGGTTTGCCCTTAACTCACAGCGAGCCTTAAGGGCTGGGCTGTTTATAGGTGGGAAAATTCCATTTTAAATGAAAGAGGAGAGCATTTCTTGCCGGGTGAGTGTGAAACAGGCTGAGCATGGATGAGAGGGACATGAAGATCTTTATCCTGTGGCTTTAGGGATGTGGGTCCCTTTACTGGAGCCCTTTGCTGAACAGATATTTTTGGGGGAAGAAGTTTCTCTGAAGACACTGACTTGCTTAATGGAATCTGCAGAGGGCAGCCTGCAAGCTGCTCTCCAGGTGAATTTCCGTTTCCAAGGTGACGTTCAGCCCCTCCAGCTCCATCCCCACTTCTTCCACAGGCACTGGAACGCTTGGGGGAAGCTGGCCCTGCTGGTGTTCCCCCCCGCCCCAAAACAGGGTGGCAGCCCTGGCAGCAGCCAGCACCAAGCCCTTTTGATATGATTCTTTTCCCCCTCACTCAATTATTGATATCTGGCTGTGAAGGGAAGTCTGTAGCCTTGGGCAGTCTGGTTCCACATCTGCTTTCTGAATTAACCCTAAAGGTCGTTGCAGAGCTGGTATTGGTTAGGTGCAGATCCCTGCCTAAACCCTGGACTAAACAGGGGCTGGGCTTTAGGTTGACTCTTCATTTCAAAGCCTGGAGAGAGGGAGTACCAGGTCCCTACAAGCTGGAGGAGAGTGGGATTTAGCACTGCTTTATAAGGAAGATTTATGGAGTTAAATCCCATCTTGGAATCATACAGCAGGGTCTACTCATGCTGCCAAAATATCCCATGCAGCTGGGAAGGGAGAGGTCTGTGCTGCTCTGCTTGATGCTCCCAGTCACTGCAAGGTCAGGTCGTGGCTGGTGGAAAGGTCCCTAAGGCAGGAACGTGGCTCCTCCTGATGGATTGAGGTGTCCCCAGGAGCAGGCAGCAAGAAGCAGAGCGCTGGTAGACAACCACGGAATCCTAAAATCATGGAATGAGTTGGAAGGGAGATGGAAGCTCATCCCCTGCCATGAGCAGGGGCACTTTCCACCATCCCAGGTTGTTCCAAGCCCCATCTAACCTGACCTTGAACGCTTTCAGGGATGGGGCAGCCACGGCTTCTCTGGGCACCCTGTGCCAGGGCCTCACTTCCCTCAGTTCCTTCCCAATATCCCACCTAACCCTACCCTCTGTCAGTTTGAAGCTCCAGCTCCTGACAAGTGCTGGGGGTGAAGATTTAGGAAAGTGAAGGAAATGTTTTTTTCCTGTCTTGTTCCCCAAACCACCCCCCAGGTCCAGCTTCAAGCATAGTTTCAATTTCTCCCTCTCTCCCCAGTTTCCCACCCTGCCAAATTACAAATATTTTTGTAAGGGATCAAACTTATGACGTGGGATTTTTCTGGGATGCCTAAGCCTCCTACATCCTAAAACCCAGGGGTGACATCCCTGGCATCCCTGGGGATTTGCAGCTTCTTGCTGGGCTGAATCCTTCATACCTCAGTGGGTCTGTAGGCCTGAGTGATGTTTGCAGCTGCAGCACTGCATGAACTTCCACCCTTCTGTGCACATCCCCCCCAAAAAACAGGGTAGGGCTCAGAAAAAAATCCATCATATTCTCATTATTCTTACAAAAGGGGGAAGGTGAAGGAGCATCCCACCCACAGAAAGTAGGGATGAGCTGAGGATGGGTTGACCAGCCTTTGGTTGTGTTGTTTTTCCACACTGATGAATAAAATACCCCGTGGCTCTTGCAGCTTCTGCATCCAAAGGGATGCATTAATGGGGATGGACTGGCAGTTTATTGATTGATTTTAATTTTTTATAATCGACTTTTCTGCATTCAAGGCTTAGGATCTGCTTTACCTCTCTGCGTGGCTCCGAGGCACCCCATGGGAGTGTTGGTTGTCATGGGGAAAAGGTTAACACTGGGTTTTTGTGTTTAAAACTGGTCTGGGTGGGTATTTCAAATGGAATCCCAGGCTGGAAACTGGGGGGCTTGTAAAATACTGGGGAATGGCTGACTTGGACTTGGGCAGCACTAAAAGGGTAGTTGTCACCCAACCCTTGATGTAAGATTGAAAAACCCCAAAGGAATGGAGGAAAAAATATAAAAGATCCATAAATCTGGCTTTATAACCTTCATCTAGTCTGGAAAGCTATGATAGAGCTGAGGCAAGTTAGTGCCCCCTTGGGCAAAGCTGAAAAAGTAGATTTTAATCAAAACATAAATTCTAGTCAATACTAAGAATGGTCTTAATTTGGTTTCCTTAACTTGTGCAGTGAACCCCCATTTGTGGAACTGTTCATTTGAGAGGTGTTTTGGGAAAAAGAAAGTCCCATTCTCAAAAATTGGGATGTTTTCCTTCCCTGGGCCGTGTTTTCTCATGTGCTTTGCAGGAGGTGCAGGGTCACACGTGGGTTTGTGGTTGTCTACTCCATGTGGGTGCCTCTCTCCACGTCACTGGGCTCAGCTCTCAGAGACATTTCCCATCTGGATGTCCCACTCTCTTGGTAGCATTTAGGAGCAGAATTTGTTTATTCATCCTGGAAACGCAGAAGGAAAAGGTTATAGCTGGTTCTTTCCTTTGCAAGGTCATTTTTAATAGCTGAGGATGGTACAAATCTTATTGACTCATAAGCCCTCCCTGTTCTCTTCATTGTGTTGCCTCCTCCTGGGATTTCCGAAGCCATAGGTCAGGTTTGACTCACTGATGTGACTGAGGAAAGCCTTGACTTTGGGGAGTGGCAAAGGATTGTATCAAAAACCTGTTTTTCCTTTGGATGCTGGAGTCTGGAGCATTCCCATCCCTCTGAGGGTTCATATTCCAAAGGGGCAATGGCTCATTGAGAAATGTGGTGGAGGAAACTCAGCCCTCTATGGAGACAGGTGATGTCATTGACCATCTGAGCCATTCCTGGGGAAATTTTGGCTTATTCCAGCTTGGCTTTTTGACTTTGTGGTTGTTACACATGGAAAAATGGAAAAAAAAAAAAACAACAATCTCCCCATGATGGGAGGAGGGGGATGACATCTTTGCACCTGGTCTTGGAAAGCCTGGAAGGGTGTGGAACGTGGGAGGGTGGAGGACAGGAGGGGCTTGAGAGCTGGGATGGCCTTTAACTTGTTCCCTGTTGGATTTCCCTCCCTTCTTCAGGTGGATGAAATTTATCACGATGAGTCGCTGGGCGTTCACATCAACATCGTGCTGGTCAGGATGATCATGGTGGGATATCGCCAGGTAAATCCAGCATGGAGAGCAGGACACGCTCTAATATTTATTTAGCACTTAGGTAAGCCCGGGATTGGGAAAATGTGGCAGTGATCAGAGCCCAAATGACAACTGTGCTGAGCAGGGGCGGGTTTGAACCCTCCTTAGCCTGTTTTTTGGGAGCTGAGGGTCTGGATAGCCTCCTGGATGCCCTCAGGGAGGTGGTGGGTGAGTGTGATCTGCTGTGCTTGCTCTGGGGTGTGGGGAAAACCACAGAGGCTTCCTCAGAGCTCTGTAGATGGTGAGATAAAGGTGGGTCCCCACATTGAGAGGAGCTGGACATCAGTGAGGAGAAGCCACGGTCAGGATCTCCTTGACTCGGCTCCCCGGCTGTCCTGTAGCCCTCGTGTGGCTTGGGCATGGCCAGGAAAAGCGTGGGAAGGTTTCCTGAGAAGTTTTCGTGTGGTTTCTCAGGCTGCACTTTTTTTTAAATGCTTGTTCGAGCACAGCAGCCGGATTTTTCTTTAAAACAATGTGATTTTCTGTACTTTTTTGGGGCATGCTCCTGTCCCACAGGAAGTGTTCTAGCAAGGGTGTTAATGACTCAACACAGTGATGTCTCTGTGTGTGTGTGATCCACAAATAAGACCGGTTAGGTCTTGGAAAAAAACTTCCTTATTATAGAAATATGCTTGACTGGCAGAAACCCAACACATCCTGGAGATGCAGGGATGGTCCTGAGGAGCTGGGATGAGGATGGAGGCTTGCCCATTTTTGGAGGCTTCCATGGGACCAGGAACATCATCTCTAGCTGAGAAAGCCAACAATCTGCCTGGCTTCCTCCCAGCGACGTTTGAGCTCTGGACTGGAGGCTGATGTGTGGAGGGGAAGGGATTTGGAGCTGTGGTGATACGGCGAGATGGGAGCTGCCAGGCTCTGTTAGGGATGATTTATCCTCCCCAAAACCAGCTCTGGAAGCAGCTGCTTTGTCCGGCTACCAGCTTCAGGGGACGATGTAGGAAACAAGGAGCAGATGTTTGAGTCCAGGAGTGATCTCAACTCACCACTGCAGCTTCTTGGGATAAAACCTCTTTGGCGTCCACGTGGAGGGCAACACCTCTTCCTTTCCTCCCCACTATAGTAGGACCCACAGCTGGTCTGTAGGTTAGAGAGGGTTAATAAATGAGGTTTGTATTCTCGGACTAAGGCTGTTGGCATGGAGGCCAAGAAAAGAAGAAGGAGAAAAAGAAGATAACTAGGAAAAAAAGCCCCACAGCTGTGGAAAGCATTTTTGGAAAGGTCCTGGGAAGAATAGGGATGGAGAACTTTCCACCGATGACTGTTACGTTGACTAACTGTGACCAATGAAGAAAGTGTAGAGGGTATAAAAGTCAGAGCGCTGTTGCAACAAATAGAGATTACCCTTCTGAAGTGTGGCGTGCCTTTCGTGTGCCACACCTGCCTCACCAGCGCTGGGTTTTCCCTTCTTTCCGCAGTCAGTCAGCCTGATCGAGCGGGGGAACCCGTCGCGGAGCTTGGAGCAGGTGTGCCGCTGGGCGCACTCCCAGCAGCGCTCCGACCCCGGGCACGCCGAGTACCACGACCACGCCGTCTTCCTCACCAGGCAAGATTTTGGGCCCGCAGGTATGCAAGGTACTGTATTTGTCTCGATCAGGTACGTGCAGTTTGCTGGGGGGAAAAAGCCAGCCAGGGGTGAGAGGATTTCCTGCAAGCACAGTCTTGGCCAGCAAGGTCCAGAAAAAGGTTATAAAAATCGGTATTTTTTATTTCATGTGATGCAGAAGAGACAGAGAATTAATCCAGAGCATCAACCTGAATGGATAAAATATCTTGATTTATTTAGTCTCCTGCTCTTTGATTCCATTTACCAGTCCTCCCCTTGGCCCAAAATGCCTTAAAAATATAAAAATAAGATAAAAAGGATGAAATACCACAGGGAGCCCCATGGGGACAATCAATTTATTCTGCCCTCTGGAGAACCTTTAGAACCTGCTTTTATATGGGTTTATTTCTTGGACATGGAAGCATTCAATAAACCCTGGGCCAAAGAGGAAATTTTACTGCAGGAATCTCTCACCCTCTTGGTGCAGAGATTGTTCCGGTGTGGTCTGAGAAGCTGGAGGCCTTGCTAATGAAAATTTTCAGGAAAGCCTTCTGATGTTTCATGGCTCCATTAGGAAAAGAGGTGCTCTGGTGTTATCACGAGAGGTGACTTTTCCCAGTTCAGAGCCTGCTGCTTCCAAATTCCCATCTCCTCATTTCCACGGTGGTGGCCAGGTCTGGATTTCCGTCAGGAGGCTCCGTTTGATGCCGTGAATGGGGTGGGTATTGTCACCCTGATCTGTAGCACAAGTCCTCCTGGTGTGCACAGGAGCAAGGAAAGGTGGAGAAGTAAACCTGTCCTAACTTGGATTACCTCCCTGAAAAGGATCCCCCCTCAGCGGGAGATGAACCTCAGGAGATATCCAGCTGGAAACCCTCCTGGGTGCACTGTGGCCACCAAACAGCAGACCTTGGCTTGTGCCAAGCTGTGACCTGCCCTGGTCTCCTTGTCCAGAGTCACACGGGTGAAATACCAGCTTTTGTTTCGTTTTTCTAGACCCTTCCTGGCAAAGTGACTGTGTCCAAAGACATTCATTTGTGAGAGGACCTTTTTTGGCAGAAGGGGGAGACTCCCTAGGCTGCCTCTTGGTGGGAAGGAGTCTGAGACTGATGGAGTAGCCCTGCTCTAGGGGTGCTCCTTCCAGCAGCTCCTTCCCCTTTTCCCTGTGGATCTGGCTCTCTGCTTGTCACACATCTCCAGGACTTTCTGCAGAAGTCCCCATGGTTGCTGTGTCCTTGCCTGGCTGTGCTGCATGGCACAAGGAGCTCCTCATCCACTGGGAATTTCCCTCTGCTTGGGCTGCTGGAATAGTAACACCGTGCTTGCTCTTGCCTCTTTTCTCCCAGAACAAAGTCCTTGTGGATCCCCAACATCCCTGTTAAGCTCAGGGACGTATAGAGTGAAGGACCAGAGTGTGGAACCAAATTATCCGTGCCCTTTGAAGAGAAAAACAGTGGACAGATGGGTTGTAAATTATTAATTGCTTCTGTAGAGGTCAACACCCAAAGAGTTTCTGTGTCCCTCTGCAGTGCGTGGCACAGGGGGGTTTTCTGACCTGGGCTGAAGGATGCTTGTACTCAGAATTAAATATTTTCCAGGTAGTTGCTTCTCACCATCGTTCTCCCATGGAGAACATTTTATACTCCTTCCAATTCTTACTAGAGTCTTCATTACAAAAAACTGCTTTTGTGAGCATCCACCTTTTCATATTCCTTTGTCCTATCTCCCATCCATAGCTTCTTTGGTTGGGAATTTATCCAATTTTCATCCTAGACAAAATAAATTTACCCTTCCCTTGTACCGAAAGCTTCCCACAACTTTATTCTTTCTTGTGGAAAGTTTCATGGGGGGAAAAAAGTATTTTCAAATGATTTATCCAGGACTTGATTTATTGCTCTATGGTTAAACTCTATGGGAGTGTATTGGTATGGATCAAGTATCCCACGAGGACAGGGGGCTCTGTGGACCCTGTGGTTTGGCCAAGGTGTGTGTAGGGATGTGCATCTCCCTCAGCTCATCAGCACCCCTCTCCTGCTGCTGCCCACTCCTGGCTCACTGAGCTCTCCTCTTCCAGCATCCCAGTCCCCAGGGCATGGTTATCCAGCATGGCCCTGCCCTGCTTTTGCCTCTCTGACCTGTAAGTCCTTCCTTCACTAACTCCCTTGATGCCAAAAAGGGTCAGCCCTAAAAAAAACCAACACACGTAAAAAACTCTGGGGAGTAAATTCCGGAGTGTGCCAACAAGTTAATTGAATTGGGCAGAAATAAGGTGAAAAAGAAAGGAAAAGTGACCAAAATGGAGGTGATGTGTTGCTGCCTGGGCGGGGGAAGATTCCTCTGCCCACAGCTGCCCCACTGCACTGCACTTGATCGAGGGCTGGGGTCCTGGGGCCAGGGTGGGTGCATGTGTGGGTACACCCTGTGGGGAGCAGGGCTGTGGTTTTGGCAGGGCTCTGGGGAGCACCTCATGTCTTCCCTTCTCTCTCCTTTTCCTTCTTTATTTGTTTTAAATGAAGAAGGATGCGGGGGATGCCATTCCTGGCTGGGAGGCCATGGCCACCCACACTTACAGGGTGCTGTGGGCGCTGTTTCTGCCCTCCTGCCTGCCCAGGTGTGTTGGCACAAGGGCACAGTGGTGCCAGCAAGCCCCAGAGCAACCTCTGCTGGCTTTTGGCACCAGGGTGGTCACATTGGTGAGCAAGTCCTTGGGCTACCATCCAAGTGACCTGGGCAGCCCCTGCTCTTCAGCACCTTCCCTCTGTTTTCTCTTCTGTTGCAGCAAAGCCAGGTTATATATTTGCAGGGTGTTTTTTTCCTTAATTTTTCACTTTTCCCCCTCCTCTCTCAAAGGTTTTCTCTCTCCTCTCCTCCTCTCTGTCCTTCCCTCCTCTCTTTGCCCCAGGCTACGCTCCAGTGACAGGGATGTGCCACCCTCTCCGCAGCTGCACCCTCAACCACGAGGACGGCTTCTCCTCCGCCTTCGTCGTCGCCCACGAGACCGGGCACGTGTAAGTTGTGGGGGCAGAGCTGGCTGTGGTGGTGCCCCTCTCTTTGCAGAGGGGCCTTTCTGCTGCTGCTGCAGGCGTGAATCCCTTGGGATCTTCCCACCAGGTTGGGCATGGAGCACGATGGCCAGGGCAACCGCTGCGCCGATGAGACCAGCATGGGGAGCATCATGGCGCCGCTGGTCCAGGCCGCCTTCCACCGCTACCACTGGTCCCGCTGCAGCAAGCAGGAGCTCAACCGCTACATCCAGTACGCCCCTTCCAGCTGGGAGGGGATGTTCTCCCTTCGGACCGTGGCTGGTGGCTTTTGGTAGCCAAAGATGCTCCCAAGGGCTGGAGTGCCTCGGGAGACAGGGTGGAAATGCTGGGGGTGTTTGGCCTGGAGAGCAGAAGTCTCCAGGGAGACCTTGGAGCCTCCTCCAGTGCCTGAAGGGGCTCCGGGAGAGCTGGAAAGGGATTTTGGGCAAGGGCCTTCCCACTGACAGAGAGTAGGGTTAGATGGGATATTAGGAAAATGTTCTTTCCTATGAGGGAGATGAGGCCCTTACACAGGTTGCCCAGAGAAGCTGTGGCTGTCCCTGGATCCCTGGAAGTGTGCAAGGCTAGGTTGGATGGGGCTTGGAGCACCCTGGGGTAGTGGAAGGTGTCCCTACCCGCTGCAGGGGCTGGAACTCTATGGCCTTAAAGGACCATTCGACCCAAACCATTCTGGGGTTCCATGATAATTCAAATTTCTCAGTAGCTGAATTTGGAGAGTGGCCTGGAGCTGAGGGATGGGCTGATGGAAGGAAATCCTCTGTCTGACTCTGCAGCTCCTACGACTGCCTCCTGGATGACCCCTTTGAGCACCAGTGGCCCACACTACCTGAGCTGCCTGGAATTAATTATTCCATGGACGAGCAGTGCCGCTTCGATTTCGGTGTGGGGTACAAGACGTGCACGGCGGTGAGTACGGGCTGCATGGCCACCCCTCCCTAGGATCCCCAGCCAGCCTGGCTACCACCAGCCTGCTGGTACTGGCCACTGCTGTCCCAGCCCAGCTCCTCTGTGCTCCCCAGTTCCGCACCTTCGACCCCTGCAAGCAGCTGTGGTGCAGCCACCCGGACAACCCCTACTTCTGCAAGACCAAGAAGGGGCCGCCCTTGGATGGGACCGAGTGCTCTCCTGGCAAGGTAGGGGCTGGACCTGCTTCCTGTAGGAGGGATGTGTCCAAGGGCACAATGAAGAGCACCTTCCTCCCGTGCTTTACCATTTCTGTAGTGCTGTGGGTGCAGGAGGGCTCTCCACTGGTGCTGAGTGCTTTGGAAGAGGTCTGGAACTCATTCGTTCTCCTCCCTTCCAGTGGTGCTTCAAGGGCCACTGCATCTGGAAGACGTCGGAGCAGCCTTACAGCCAGGATGGCAGCTGGAGCTCCTGGTCCAAGTTCGGCTCGTGCTCCAGGACCTGCGGGGGAGGCGTGCGATCCCGCAGCCGGAGCTGCGACAACCCGCCGTACGTCTGGGCTTTGCCTCCCTCCCTTTTCCCAACTGGAAGTGGCCGCCAGCCAGAGGCTGCTGGCTCTTCCCCTCCTTGGCAGGGGTGGGGACACCGGTTCCTGTGGGAGCTGTGCTGTTTGGGCACTGAGCTGTGCTGAGGTTGAACACCATCCCCTCTCCAGCACTCTTACACCCCCTGGGTTTATTTTCCAGCCCGGCATACGGAGGGCGCCAGTGCCCGGGAGCCACCTACGAGCACCAGGTGTGCAATGCCGAGGAGTGCCCGGGGCCCTACCAGGATTTCCGTGCCCAGCAGTGCTCCAAGCGCAACTCCTACTACACCCACCAGAACAGCAAGCACTCCTGGCTTCCCTACGAGCATCATGACGGTGAGTGGTGGCGGGTGCTAGCAAAGGAGCAGTAGCCAAATTCCCCCAGAGGACTCTGCCCTGGTGGCCATCACCCTGGGATGGAGACTGTGCCAACTGCACAGATGTTGGGCGGTGGGAAGCTCCTGAGCTGGAAACTGTTGTGCAATAAGCCAGCGTCAAGCAGCCAGCTTTCTAAAATCACGGAATCACAGAACGGTTTGGGTTGGAAGGGACTTTAACGATGATCTCATTCCAACCCTGCAGCCGTGGGCAGGGACACCTTCCACTAAACCAGGTTACTCACAGCTGGAAGAACACTTCCAGGGATCCAGGGGCAGCACAGTTTCTCTGGGCAATCTGTGCCAGGGCCTCCCCACCCTCACAATATAGAATTTTTTCCCAATACCCCATCTAACCCTACCTTCTATCTCTTGGAAGCCATTCCCCTTTGCCCTGTCACTCTGGGTCTTTCTCCTTGTCCAAAGCCCCTCTCCAGCTTTCTTGGAGCCCCTTCCGGCACTGGAGAGGGCTCTAAGTTCTCCTGGAGCCTTCTGTTCTCCAGGCTGAACACCCCCAGGTCTCCCAGCCTGGCTCCAGAGCAGAGCTGCCTACTTGCATTGCAGCCTCATGCAGCATGCTGTCCTTCCCTTAACTTCCTGAGTGTGCTAGGCAAAAGTGCAGGCTCTTGAGCAGCAAATGGAGATCTGCCACATGAATATCCTGGGCTTTGGAATTGTGGCTGTGCTCAGGGGTACAAGCTGAAATAGGTTTTTGTCTTCACTCACCCTAACGAATTTCCACAATTCCTTTTTCCCCCCACCTCTGTTTTTCTCCCCTTCCCCTTTTCCTTTGGTGCAGATGCTCAGAAGTGTGAGTTGATCTGCCAGTCCGAGGGCACGGGAGACGTGGTGTTCATGAACCAGGTCGTTCACGACGGGACCCGCTGCAGCTACCGAGACCCCTACAGTGTCTGCGTCCGGGGCGAGTGCGTGGTGAGGAGCTGCTCTGGGGCTGTCCCTGTCCTTTCCCTGCCCAGGAGAGAGCTCAGCCCCTTAGGGGCACACGTTTTGGCCCTGGGGACCGAGCTCATGTGCAGCAAAGGGGATGGTGGAGCGACGGGCTGGGCTGCAGGGCTGTAACCCCATGTAACCCCAGGCTTGTCCTCTCCTCCCCTGGGTGCCAGCATGTCGGCTGTGACAAGGAGGTTGGCTCCCTGAAGCAGGATGACAAGTGTGGGGTCTGCGGGGGGGACAATTCCCACTGCCGGACGGTGAAGGGCACGTTGGCCAAGACCCCCAAGCAGCCAGGTGAGAGGGCTGGCGGGGTTTGGAAGCAGATTCACGAGCTGGATTCGTGTGTCCAGCTGGAGAAAACTTGCTCTTTGTCTTCCCTCCATCCTTTGTCCCTCCCTTTTAGGTGTTTTGAAGATGTTTGAGATCCCAGCTGGAGCAAGGCACCTCCAGATAGAAGAGATGGAGCCAGCATCCCACAGCATCGGTGAGCAAGCCCTACTGTGTAAATGGGTTGACTGCACCACTTAATCAGTGGCCTGTCTTCATTTTCTTCTGCCTTCACTCAGAATCAGGATTAAAAACACAAAGGAGATGAATTTTTTCGTGTTTGGACTTTGTTGTTTATTAAATCTTATCTAAAGTACAGAGAGCTCTGTAACACTTCTAGCTACCAGCTAAAAAATGGAGCTGAATCCAGCTAGTTACAAGCTCTTTTAAAGCTAAACAGTCCAATTAAAAGATAATACCTGTATTATTTATCCTTTTGACCCAATAACCAAATACCTGTGCCCTGCACTGCAGCACCAACTATCCAACCAAAAACTACTACCTGAAATTATGAAGAAGAGGGAAGAAGACAGAAAGAGACAATGCCCAAGAACCTCCGTCTTGTCCCATACCTATTACTATATTCTAAAAATCCCAAATTCCAAATCCTTCACCATGTGAAATTACACACTTCTAACTACACACCCGTGATTTTATTTTGGCACTCAAATTTGGAAGCCTTCTCCAAGGCCTCAAGTCAAAAGCAGTGTTCCCCTGGGGCTCAGTGTCAGAAAGCACAGAAAGTTCAAAACTCCCAGGCTTCAATGTTCCAACACTAGTCCACCTCTCCCTTCACCCTTTCTCAACCCTTTTCTCATAATTCCCACCAAAGAAGGTCTCATTTAGGTCATTCCCATCCTCCAAAGTGAGTGACCAGATGGAATGATATTGAAAATATCTTCTTTCTTCTCCAGCTGTTAAGAATCAAGCCACGGGGAACTTCATCCTGAATGCCAAGGGCAAAGAAACCAAAAGTCAAGTGTTCATTGAGATGGGCCTGGAGTGGGAGTACACTGTGGAACAAGGCAAGGAGAGCCTGAAAACCAGCGGTCCCCTGCACGAGGCCATCAGTGTCTTGGTAAGCCTGGCTCCACATGCTCTGGGGGCCTTGGGGACAACTGTCACAGACAGGGGAGGTGGTCTGAGGTGTGATGTGGCAGATGATGGAAGGATGTGGGAAGAGGAAGAGTGTGGGGCATATAATTAAGTCCAGAGAATGAGCCAGCCAAAAGCAAGGAGTGACGGGCTGTGTGAGCGTATGGCACAAGGACGTGTTGCCTGGGCACTTGCCTTTGAGCCCAGCTGCATTTTGCTCTGCAGCAATTGCTTATGACTCCAAATCCCATTTTAGTTTTGCGGGTATATGGGGAATTAGAGGTTGGGTTCCCTGGACACGCAGGGAATGGCAGGCTGCATCCATCCCTGTGTTCATCCCCAGTTTTGGGTGTAGGCCATCTTGCCAAGTGGTCCCTTTCCAATGGCACCATTCTTCCCCCTCTCTGACTGCTCTCTCTGTGCCTGCAGGTCATCCCTCAGGAGGAGGAGGAGGTGAGGAGCAGCCTCATGTACAGGTACATCATCCACGAAGACCTGCTGCCCATGATTGGAAACAACAATGTCCTGCTGGAGGAGATGGATTCCTACGAGTGGGCCCTCAAGAGCTGGTCCCAGTGCTCCAAGGCGTGTGGAGGAGGTAATTTCCTCTTCATAACAGCCTACAGGGCATGCATGGGGGGATGCTTGGATATGGTAGAGGGTGTGTGAGCCCCTTGGGGCATCTCTGGCAAGGAGAAATTATTACAAAGCAGTTTGAGTGAGCATTTTAGCCAGATTTCTTACGGGGCTTACATGATTGTGTGTGTGTACCTTTGTCCGTTTATCCATGGACCTGCTATGATTTTTTAATTCCTTGGCTGTTTTTAACTGCATTTGAGCCAAGAAACAGTGATTCTGAAGATGACCACTACTAGAGTTTGCACAGAAGTAGGTGTGAGGTTTGCTGGTGAAAGCCTTGTTTCCATACGGCCACTGGGATCTGACCCTCTGATCATAGGGAACACCTTGTACTCTGGGAATCAGAGTGGTTGGGTTGGAAGGAGCCTTTAAAGGTCACCTAGTCCAAACCCCTGCCATGGGCTGGGACATCTTCTACAAACTGCGTGCACTCCACTGCAGCTCTGGGGACTCTGGAGGTAGGGAGGGTTCAGCAGCCACACAAGCTGCTGTGTGGCATCCTCAGCAAACCTTGGGTGGCATCTGAGAGCAAATATCCCAGCAGGGATGCAGGAGATGAACCTGGGTGAACCCGGAGGGACTCCCACACCCATCCCCTCACTGGCCACACTCTGCCCCCTCAGGCATCCAGTACACCAAGTACGGCTGCCGTCGGAAAAGCGACAACCGGATGGTGCACAGGAACTTCTGTGACAACGGCAAGAAGCCAAAGCCAATCCGGAGGCGCTGTAACCTCCAGGAATGCTCCCAGCCCATGTGAGTCCTCTCTGTGTGGCCCGAGGTCCTCCCATCCCTCTTGGGGGGTGGGGTGGGGGGGTTTGGGTTCTCGTTGGAAGCGTTTCCAGCCGCTTCCCAGCACAAGCATCGCCTCAAACGCCTTCTCCATGTGCATCTTCCCGCCCTGGCAGGTGGGTGGCTGAGGAGTGGGGTGCCTGCAGCCGCTCCTGCGGGAAGCTGGGGGTGCAGGCACGGGCGGTGCAGTGCGTGCAGCGCCTGCAGGACGGCACCAACCGCACCCTGCACACCAAATACTGCCCCGGGCAGCGCCCCGAGACACGCCGGCCCTGCGGCCGCCTGCCCTGCCCCGCACAGTGGAGGACAGGAGCCTGGTCCGAGGTGAGGAAACGCCTGGAAGGAGGGTGTGGGAGGTGGGTGTGAAGGTCAGGTGCTTATAGGGGTCATGGAGTAGAATCCTGGAATGGTCTGGTTAAGAGGGAGCTGTAAAGGTCACCTAGTCCAACTCTCCTGCCGTAAACAGGGACACTTTCCATTAGACCAGGTTGCTCGGAGTCCCATCCAGCCTGGCTTTGGTGGAGATAAGGGTACAAGAGACAGTGATGTTTTCACAGAATCCTGGAATGGTTTGGGTTGGAAGGGACCTTAAAGCCTATCTCATTCCAACTCCTTGCCTTGGTCAAGTCACCTTCCACTAGACCAGGTTGCTGTAAGCCTGGCTTTGAATACTTCTGTGGATAAGGGTACAAGTAAAAATGAGAGAGGGGAGGGCATCCCTGTACAGAGAGCATGGAGGTTTGGGAAGCAGGAGAGAAACCCCATATCAGAAAGCAATATCCACCTGAGGAATAGTCATCAGCACATCCTGAGGGGTGTGGGGGCTGTCCCCACGGCATCACTGACTGTCTGTCTGTCTGTCTGTCTGGGTGCAGTGCTCAGTGACCTGTGGGGAAGGCGTCCAGCAGCGGCAGGTGGTGTGCAAGGGCAGTGACAGCGGCGCACGCTGCGAGGGTGACAAGCCAGAAGCCATCCAGGGCTGCCACTTGGCCCTCTGCCCAGGTGAGAGGAGGAGGAGGTGGCACTGGCATAGGGCATTTGATAGTGGGGATCAATCCCCATGAACACCTCCAGCACATTCGGCTTCAGGGGATGCCAGCAGACGGGTTGGGTTGAGCTTCCATGATGCTGCTGACAATAAAAAAAAAGTTAAAAGCCAGGCAAAATATTTCCCTTCTCTGCTCTTCGCCCTGGCATTTTCTGGTTTTGGGTTTTCTGGCAGTTTGAACGAGCTGATGGAGATGGGCACCCTCGAGTTTGACTTGGGTGGGGTTTGAGTGGCGTAAATGCTGGGTGCTTAAGGGATTTAATTTTTAAGGAGATCCCTTAAAATAAAACGAACACCCTCCCGAGGTATTTTGGGTGCTCTCAGCCTCCCCGTGGCTGCTGGGCATCGTGGTGCTCTCTCTGCAGGGAAGCTCTCCGGCATCACTGCCACTGCCGATGCCGGTGACCACGGCACGACCAAAGGGCAGCGGCTGCCCCAGGATGGAGCCAAAAACCCCGTGAGCAAGATCTCCTCCAGTAAGTGCCCGTGCTCGTGTAAGGGCGGTGCTTCCCAGGATAACCCTCCCGCGGATTTCTGCACCTGCCCAGCGGGAAGTGCAGAGGTGGGAGCGCATCCAGCAGCGCTCCCGGGGAGTTTCACCCTCCGCTGCTGCTCCAAAGCCCGGGGCTCCATTGCCATCTTGTGGAGGATGAGGTCCTGCAGTTTCCGTGTTGCGCTCCTGGTTTTTGTGCCGTTTCCTTTTTGCCTTGGAATTTTTTATTAAGCAGGGAGATGCCTTTTGGTTTTTCCCCCCCTTGAAGTCCTTCTTAGCTGGGGCTCTACGTCTTGGTTTGGAGCATCCCTTGCTCTCTGTTTTTTCTCCATGCACAGAATCCTTCAGTACTTTGGCTTCATATTCCAGGTCCCTCTTGCCCACTTCCTATGTGGATAGGCAGCACCTTGTTCCTTTTGGGAATCCCATTGGAGAGGTGCCAGGTGAGGAGCCTAATGCCACCTTATTTTGTGCTGCTCTGTCCCTCTCCAGGGGAGCCTTGCCTCGGGGACAAGTCCATCTTCTGCCAGATGGAGGTCCTGGCTCGCTACTGCTCCATCCCTGGATACAACAAGCTCTGCTGTGAATCCTGTGGGAAGAAAGCCTCCTCCACCACTGGCTCACCCCCTGTCACCGACATTCCCCCGGGAACCACCACTCCCAGCCCTGCTCCAGTGCTCTTCCCCTACCCCACTACCCCAGCTCGGGGTGAGCCTGGTGGGGACCCCACTCCAGCACCTGGGATGTCCAGCAGTGATGCTTTCCCAGGGGAGCTGCCAGCCCCAAGGGAGCCAGGAAGGGGCCAGGGGGCCAGGTAACCTGCTTGAGACCACCTCACTGTGAGGCAGGGAAAGCCTTTCTCCCTCTTCCCTCCCTTTCTCCTCATCTTTTTCCTCTCCCCCAACTTCCAGCGATGGTTTTCATGGGTGGCACTGCCAGGTTTGGGAACAACCCGGCTCCATACCCAGAAATTCCTGGGAAAACCACTCGTTTCTCATGATCCCACTTTCCCTCCCGGCCATGCCATGGCGCTTTTGACAGTGCCATGGAAAAAAAGGTGGAAAAGAACAAAAAAAAGCTGCAGGTAGACAGGCTGCTTCCTCCCAAGGTGCTAAAACGATGTGGGAGGGGGATGGCTTTATTGTTGCATTTTCCTTCCCCCTGCTCCAAGCAGCAGCACAGGAAGGTCCTGGCTTGGTGGTTCAGCCCTGGAGCTTGGGATAGCAACGGGAGGATCTTGGGAATCTGGGGAGGGCAGGGAAACCGGAGGGAGGTGGTGAGGTGAGGGGAGGGGAAATGTGGGGAAATCTCCCAAACTGCTGCTCTGGGCTGTCCCTGTTGGGGTAGGGAGTTTGGGAAACATGTCTGGGGGAAGGTGGAACGTGACAAGCATAGAGCTGCCTCTATCCTGGAGGCAGGAGATGATCCAGGAGATTCCAAAGTGAGCAATAAGAACCACAGGTCAAAAACCAAAAATTGGTGTCAAAAATGCCCGTCACCTTGGGGTAACTTTTTTTTTAGCCAATACTACCCTTGGCCAGCCTTGAGCTGATACTGATGCCCAGACTCCCCAGGATCACCAGCCTCATCCCTGCACCCTTGGACCCAGTGCCTGTGGGGCAGCAACAGCTTCAGTTCCAGGGGGAACTGGGAGTGACTGGGAAGCCAGGAGTGGATTTTAGGGGCAGTTACAAGGAGACAAGGAGAGGAGAGAGACAAAGATTCATCTGCATCTCTCATTGCTTGGGAAGGGGTGGAAAGGGGGTGATTAATGCCATTACAAATTATTGTGCCAAGTACTAAATGTTTGCACAGCACTTTAGGAGCCTTGGGCTGCCCTCTCCTTGCTGGGTGTTGGGCCAGCTCTGGGCACAGGGTTTGCCTTGACAAGTCTCAGTCCCCAAAAACCTCCTGACAATGGTGTCCCTGGGGGAGCTTCCATGGTTTTGGTACTTAGGGCACCTCTGGGTGCAGTGGCAGGAGAAGGTGGGCATCTGTGGGAGAGGAAGTTTTGGGAATGGGGAGGTAGAGTCCCAGGAAGGCAAGGCTTGGCAGATAGACCAGTTTGGCATTGCTGAGTGGGATGTCCTTGGGAGAACATACATGGTGTGGGTGCATCTGCTGGCCCTTAGGGTCCTGCTTCCCCAGTATCCAAGGAGTAGCACGTGGCATCCCTAGGGACAGTGTTTCTAAGCTCTGCAGGTACCAGGCCTTGCTGGTGAGGTGACTTGGGGTGATTTTCCCTTTTTGGCATGGATTGTCACTGAAATGGGTGAGACCCCTCTGCATTCCTGATGTTTTAAGCATTGGACTCTGCATTGCTCACCTGGAACTTCCCAACACCCTCCTCCTGCTGCTGAGTCAGGGCTGGACGAGCATTTTTCCAACTCCTCTGAAAGCACCTGAGGTTGGAGGTCCTTGAGCTCCTAGGTGCTGCCCTTTGGCATTAGGTGGGCATCCCAAAACATGGAAGAAAGCTCCCCAATCTGTCTGAGCCACACAGCTGGCACACCTCGTGGCAGTGGGCACATGGAGGGTGCCTGGGGAGCGCCCACATCCAGGACATGCAGGTATTGCTACCCATAGGGGATCCTGTGGGAATACCTGAGTGGGATTCACCCCTTGGAATGCTGCCACCACCACCGTGCCCCCTGCCAGCCCCTCCATGGGAGCGCCAGCATTTATTTATTGTGCCAAAGAGAACGTTTTGTTAGCTCTCCAAGGAGCATAACAAAAAGACCTTCTTTCCCCTCAAAAATGGGCTGTGATGTCCTTCCTCTGAAATTCCCAGCTGCTCCCCTCCCTTCCGTGCTGGCCTAGGCTTTGGTGCTTTATAGCTTAGGGAATATTTGCAGTGGCTCCTCGCTGCACCTCGGGGCAGAGCTGTGGCTGGGGGCTGACCCAGCTCCTGGCACCCACGGCCGGGGTCCCTGGGGGTGTCTGGGCAGGGGGGCTGCGCTGCAGGTGCTGATCCTGACCTCAGGCTGAGAGGTGGGGGAGATCTGAAGCAGGGTGTGATAACCTCCCCCCCACCAGCTGTGGGTGCTCTGCAGGGCTGGCACCCGGCACTGCGTGTTTCATGGAATCCTGGAATGGTTTCGGTGGGAAGAAACTAAAGCTCATCCAATTCCAGCCCTCCTGACGTGGGCAGGGACACCTTCCACTAGCCCAGGTTGCTTCAAGCCCCGTCCTGGCCTTGAACACTTCCAGGGATGGGGAATTTATTCCAGCTGAAGGCAGGCTGAGCTTGGGTGGCTTTGTCCTGTCTCTGGTCCTGTCTCCAGGAGAAGGGCCTGACTCTGATCCCCTGCACCCTCCTAAGCCAGGTGGATGCATGGAGTCATTCCTGTGCTGTAACCTTGTCCAGTGTTACCATGATGTATAAAGTTTTGTACATATGAGATTCAGAGCTTTTTAACTTTTAATATTTATTAATTCTGTTGGGTTCTTTTTTTTTTTTTTGAACTCTAACATAATGTAAAAAAAAAAATAAATCCACAAAAAAATAATCTCCTGCTGTTGATCTGTTTTGGGGATGTGTGTGTGGAGGGGGAAATATGAGCATGACCCATGTGTGGCTGTTGAAATGGATTTACTTCGTGATATTTTCTCTTTATCAGCCAGAGTTTCACATTGCTGTTTTGAGGAGGAAGAAAATCTCTAGATATATACATATATAGATACACACATGTAAGTAGTCAACTCAATGCAAAAATAAATATTGATTACTGGTTCAGGCCAAAAAGCCCCTGATGCCGTGGCCAGGTAAAAAATGTAAAGTGGTGAAAGCAGGGTAGGGATGAGGCCAGAGAGGAAGTGTCAGGGTGTGTTTTGGCAGCCTCTCTTTTCCTGTTTGATGCCAAAAACCAGTTCCTGTTGTCGGGGTTTTTAGGCAATCTCTCATACAGGGTTTGGTGCTGCCTCGGCTGTCCCAGCTTATGGATGCTCCACTCCATCCTCAAAGCAGCAGCTTCCCTGCAAGGATCACTCTCTGCCTTGCTTCCTGCCCTTTGCACAGCAGGGCACGGCAGGGAGGGGACACTGGGGTGGTCCCCAGTGCCATTTTTCATCAAGGACCACAGCAGCAGTGGCAAACTGGTGGCACTTGCGTGGCTTTGCCCTCAGGGCGTGTGAGAGCTGCTCTAAAGCCACGCTCACACAGAGTGGTGCTTCCTGTGGAAATTCATGGGTCTTGTGGTGGTGATTGATGCTGGTGTAATCCCTCAAAAAAGGCTTTATTTTCCTCTTCCCTGCTTTACACCCTTCTAAAAGTCTCCTGCAGACCTCAGGTTCTCGGAGTGATGGTGGAACCTCTCCATCTTTTGGCATGATGTCGCTCACTCCTTCCCCTTCTGTTTTTAATAGCCCTTCTTAAAAGGTTAAACCCAAACCCTACCAGGTCATTCCTTAAAATACAGCCACACTGGATTCCTCTGGATCTTTGCACTGCTGCTGCTGCTTTTTCAAGTGCTTTGAAAACCCTGCTTGGATTTTACCACGGAAAAACTTTTCCACCTGTCTTTTGGATGCTTCCCTTCCACACGGCATCACTGCAGCTCATCACACCTCCAGGTTTTTGGGCTGCAGCAGCCACAGTATTTGGGCAAGGAGGGATTTTTGAGTTCATAAGGGATAGGAGAGACTTCAAGGCTTGCAGCTGGTGTGGTTGTGGCTTTTCTTGATGGGATGGGATGGCCAGGCCAGGTTGGATGGGTCTTGGAGCAGTTTGGTCTGATGGAGGACACCCTGCCCATGCCAGGGGGTGCAATGAGATGAGCTTTAAAGTCCCTTCCAACCCAACCCAGTCAGGGATTCCTGTGAAGAGCAGGTTCTTGTTCCCATTGTCCCCATGGGACCTGGGATTATGGCTGTGTCTCCAAACACCTTCTTCACTGCTAATTCTCCCACAGCAAATATTGCATCCCTTCCATACTCACACTCTTGGCCAGAATGGAGTGGGTGGAACAGTTTTCTAGGAAAACTTCAGCTTTCTTTCCCATGGCTTTCGCCAAAGGGTTTTATCTCAGCCCTGGAGCCTTGTTGGCTTGGCTCAGCCATTTCCCAGCCTGACTCACCAGCCCCGGCCCTGAGCTTTTCCCCCCAGCTTTTCCTGCAGGGATCTCCTCGTGGCACAGCTGCTGTGGTTTGCCCAGCTGTGTCTCATTGCAGCTTCCCAGCTTTCTGCCTGCATTCCTGATTGCTGGGCAGGTTATAACAGCAACCCTGCCAACTGCTGCTCCTTGATGCTCCAGACCTATTCCAGGGCACTGTGGCTCTCAGATAAGAGAAAAAAAAAAAGGAAAGCCTTGCAGGGATGCTGGTGTGATGTGCATGTCCCAAGGCAGCTGCCAGCTCTGCAGTGGAGGTTTGGGATGTGCAGCTGCTGCTTTATGTGAGCTTTGTGTTGCCACGGTTCAGTGCTGGGATTTTCACGGCTGCTTTGGTGAGTTATAAACCAGGGTTTTTTGATTTTTTTGTGGAGTTTGGGGAGTCTCTGGGGCCAGGGAAATGCAATTCTTTGTACTGCAGGCTGCCTAGGAAGGAGAAAACAGTGGCTCAGAGCTCAATCCCGGCACTTCAGAGCTGCCTCTCCATTAAATTCCCAAGGAAAGCCGATCCTCGAAAGATATTCCCTCACTTTTGTGCACTCTTTCTCGTGGTAGTTTTGTCTCTGCAGGCAGCTGGAATAGACAGGCAGAGAATGCTTTATTGCCCCATTTGGTGAGTAGCGTCCATGCGCTCTCCTGAGGGTTGCATGGGATATTCTGGCAATAGAGTGACTTCCGGAGGAAAGAAAACATGGAAAACTGCTTGTGCTGGCAAGCCTGGAGGCCAGGAGGCGACAGCACTGCCACCCAAAAACCGGGACAGAAGGGTGAGGGGCTGCCAAGGGTCAGACCCGGTCCATGGCAGAAATCCCTCGACCTCGTGTGCCACCTGTGGGATATCCCTGAGGAGCGGGAGCGGAGGGGTTTGATCCCGAGATCTCCGTCGGATTTGGCTGCAGCCGCTGGAGGTCACTGCTGATCTGCGGCTCCACCGCTCCTGGAGAGGCGGCAGGAGCCCGGCTCCACTTGCAAGATTCCTGGGAGATGGATAGTGGCTGTTCTGGGGGATCCTCACCAGGAGTCCCATCTGGTGTCACATTTGGCACTCCAACCCTGCCTGACTGTCCCTTTCCCTTGCTGCTGGATGAAATGACTCTTTGGGAGGCTGAGGGAGCTGGGAAAGGGGCTCAGCCTGGAGAAAAGGAGGCTCAGGGGGAACCTTCTGGCTCTGCACAACTCCCTGACAGGAGTGGACAGCCAGGGGGGGTCGGGCTCTGCTGCCAGGGAACAGGGACAGGACAAGGGGAAACGGCCTCAAGCTGTGCCAGAGGAGCTTGGAAATGGGGAAAAATTCTTCACGGAGAGGGTTCCAAGCACTGGAACAGGCTGCTCAGGGCAGTGGTGAAGTCACCATCCCTGCAAGGATAAAATACATCCAGGTCCCACTTGAACTGAGGTGATTCCATTCCAGCTGGGCACAATGTCACCCTTCCTGGGCACAATGTCACCCTTCCTGGGGATCTGGGGCTGAAAGATCCCTTCTGGGAGGGTTTGGAGCCATTGCCAAGAAAATGCATGACCGAAAGGCCCATGTTACTTCACTGCTTTTGCTGCTTGAGCATCTAATCTGGACTGGGGAAAAAAATTCATTGGAAGGGCTTGGAAAACTTCAGGATTCGGTAGCTCAGCAGGACAGCAAAGCTTCCAGCAGCAATGCAAACTGGTAAAATCCCTATTCAAGTGTCCTCACCCCTTCCAAAGGGCCTGGAAACATATTCCCAACTCCAATCCCAGCTACACGACCTCATCCCTCTGGCAGGACAAGTATCCTTTGGGACTAGAAGTTCAGCTGATTTGGGGTAAATATCAGATGAATGGAAAACCTGCCTTTGTCAATCTCTAGAGGAGGAGAAAGAGGAAAGGGAGCACCCTAAATACAGACCTAGAAAGCAGGTTCTTCCTGGAAGTGCCTCTCCCTTCTTCCAATCCATGTGTCCAGGAAAGTTGAGAGTCAAACAGAGACAATATAAAAATACACGGAATTTATTTCTGCACATAACCAAAGTGCTTGTAATTGGTGCCTCCAGATGGAAAACCAGGCAAATTTCCTCCACTGAACCAGGAGACTCTGTGCTAACATTTCAAGCTCATAACTAAAAAAAAAAAAAAAATGTACTCCATATCCTTCTTTTCTTTCCTAAAAAGGTTGTTTTGTAACACACACCAAAAAAAGGGCTAAAAATGCTTCCAAGGCACATTTTTATCAGGAAGGAATGGAGAACTGCTGCTTGTTCCTCACCAGCCTCCCTCTAGTTCTGGAGGTGTTGGGTGGTGGTGAATGACTGCAATTCAACCTCCCAAGGAAGGTCATTTATTCATTCCACGGGGGACTTTCAGCTGGCTGCAGACGTGTCTCCTCCTGGCAGCTTTGATAAATGGGGAGAGAACACAGCATTTTGGGATGCAGTCTTCCAGGAGGGTTTCTTGGGCTCTCAGAAGCTCATTGACTTGCAAAATAAGGCTGTTTTTCATGAGGAAAAGCTTGGCTTCCAGCAAGGCCCTTCCCCATAAAGGGGAGGAGTCCAGGAGGGAGAAATCCCAGCCTTTGGGGTGTGAGGGCAGGTTTGGAGGCAAGGGGTGTGTCTGTTCTTCAGCAGATCCTCCTGTGCTCCCTTCTGCTGTACTTATTGCAGCATTTTTCTAATTCAAAGGTGGTTGTGGAGGAGAATCCCAAAGTGCTCTGACTCCTTATTCTTTTTCTGCAGTCAGCAGGAGGTTGCAGACCTTGGAATTGGTTTGGTGCAAGGCAAATTCCCTCCCAGGCACGGTGCCACGCCGGCCTTTCCGAGCAGTGCTGCTCTGGCTCCCGGCAGACTGGGAAACTGTGAAGACTTCTCTGTGGGACAAAGCGACAGCAGAATGGTCTGGAGGCTGTGGTGGATCTCAGCCTTCTCCTTCCAGACCAGCCCAGTCACCATCTCCTGATGGCCTTATGGATGGTGCATTCCCCCATATCAGGAACTTGTGGTGTCCTTGCCTCATCCCTACCAAGTCTGACCCAATAAGTGCACTATTAATTCTCTCCTCTTCCCAAGAAGTCCTTCTTTATCTCAAGCCCACCAGGATGTTTCTACAAGATCTGGCTGTACCCAGGGATTACCTGTATGGGACCTGTTCCTCTCTCAGCTGCAGGCACATGAGCACGGGGCTGCTGGAAAACCTCAGCTTGGTGTCGAAGTGGATCGAGGTCTCCACCTCTGTCTGGCTCCTCAGGGTGGCTTGGAGGAAAGGGGAATCTAGTTCTGTCTGGAAATCCATGGCAAGGCTTCCCCTGGGAGAAAGAAGCACGTAGCTCTGGTCACAGGCCTGCACTGGGCACTAAACAACTCCATAAACCCCTTAATTAGAAGTCTGGCCATGGAAAATGTGTGTGCAACCACCAGGAAAGGTTGGACCCACCAGAAGAAGAGCAGGGAGCTGTGGAAATCCACCCTCACACCCCAGGTATTCTCATTCCCAGAGCCAAGCTCTTTCCTTGCCCACTGACCTCGCATTGACGCTGGTTTTCAGCTCCTGCTCCCAAATGCTCACGTCCATGTCAGCTGAAATGTCCAGCCCCAGCCCACCCTGGAGTTTGACGGTCACTTGGAGGCCAGACTGCAGAGGAATGACCTGGAAGATGGAAAAGGCAGAGCTTCCTGTGGCCAGGCACTACTCTTGGATGAGTGGCTGACACTGGCAGGGCATTGTGGCTACTGGGAATGCCTGTCCCAGCCCTGGGTCTCCCGTGATGGAGCCATGGTAAAGACAGTGCTTTACCAACCCCCAAGACACATCTGGCAGTGCCACCTCGCTCTTAGATCTTTCTCTGTGGTGTGTAAGATCCACAGGCTCATTTCATTGGGATGACTGGGATGTGGTGTGGAGACAGGTCACTGCTTCGTCCCCATCCAGTACCTGGTGATGGTCCATCAGCAGGAGGTTCCCTTTGACCACACTGGTGGGCCCTCCACTGCTCAGCAGGACCTTGGCCATTAGGTCTGTGTATCCCTGGAAGAAGATGATTGGCCGCAGCTGGACATCAAAGAAGGTGGCCGACATCCCAGCCATGAGCTCTGGCTCCTCTTCCCCTTCCGAGAGGTTTTCTCCCATCATCGACTCCATCCCTTGTGCTTCAAAGGTGACCTGGAAGACAGAAATGGAGAGACCCTTTGGAGCAGGACACTGGTGATGGAGTGACTTGGGTGAGGCATCCAAGCCATCCTTGAGGTATCAGTGTTGCATCCTCTGTTTTTTGGGGTACCAGGGTGTTTCAGGTTGCAGTACAGGATGTGACCAAGAGTATGTATTCTATCACCATCTGTTGAAACCAGCTGGGTCAGTGATCCTTATCTCCTTGGGAGATATTCTCTGCTAATGGGCCATCTGTTAAAACCAGGTGGGGCAGTGTTCTTCATCTTTTCCACAATCCATCCTTCCTCCAGGAAGATATCTTCTGTTAATGGCCATTGAGTCCCACTGCATGACTGACAAAATTACATCATCCCATTGGGAGATGCTCCACCCAGGGGGAGGAGCCAAGCCTTTCCTACTCAGATAAAATCTGAGATTTGGAACATCAGAGCAGCCTTTTCCCACTGGATTCCAGAGGAACTGCACCTTTCTACAGGAGCTCTGCTTCAACTGAACCACATCTGTCACTGCAGGAGGATGCAGCCACCATTTAATCGGACTGCACCAACACCCTGACTGGCTGACAGGGTGTCAGGTTGCATTCTGACAGTCAGTGTTTCTTGGGTTTGTTTTTTGTAATACTGTATTTCTATTTTAATTTTCCTCGTAAAGAACTGTTATTCCTATTTCCATATCTTTGCCTAAGAGCCCCTAAATTTCAAAATTATAATAATTTGGAGGGAGGGGATTTAGATTCTCCGTTTCAAAGAGAGGCTCCTGCCTTTTTTAGCAGACATTTGTCTTTCAAACTTAGACACAGGGGCTCCCTTCTCCAGAGCAGGAGTGTCTGGTTTCATACTGGTGATTTGGGAATTTGCCTGTTTCTGACACGGGACATGCAGAGCACAGAGGTGAAGCACAAAAGAGGGGACAAAGGCACAGCAGTGACATCACTGAGTTGGTGTTGTCACCCTCCTCCAGTCCCTCTCCCACCTGAGCTGCACGGAGCTGCTGGCCTTGGCTGAGCAGGGAGAAGTCAGAGACACTCTTCCTCAGGAATCCACCCTCCAAAAACAGCAGGTCCAGCCCGAAAGTGGAAGTCAGGTCCTGGGTGACTGGAAGGCAGAGAGATGCCCATGAGCACCCCTGGGTGTCTGGTGGAAGGGGGGGTGGTGACAGGATGATCTTTGAGGTCCCTTCCAATCCAGACCCCTGGTACCATTCTGCATCTTCTCCTTTCATTCTTGCAATACTCAAATGATTTAGCATTGCAAGGTTGTTTTTTTTCCTCCCTGGCTATTCCACCTTCACTGACCCTCTGCAAGGCCAGACTGAGCTAATTTGAAGAGGGACAGAAATGAGAGCTGAGGGATGAAGAATTCAGCAGATATTTAGCACATGCTGTTTTTTGCAGTCTCAAGCTTGATTCTTTCTTTTTAATCTCAGTATAGGAATCCTCCTCTTTGAAGATTTTCTTAGAAATACTAAAGGAACTGAGGAATGGAGTGAAATATCTTGACTTGTCAGGGAAAGCACAGAAACTCTCACCAGCAGTCTGCTATTGGTTTCATCTCCAGCTGAAGCTCGTCTGTCAAACCAGCAGGATTTGGGCAAAGTTTGTGTTAGAGAAGGATATGTTCGTATCTCAAGGGGTGGCAGCCAGCTGGTGCTGGGGAACATTCTCAGAAACCTCCCCAAGATTTTGGGGCATTCTATAGACCTGAATCTTCCTCTGGGAGCTGCCTTTTCCCACCAACCCCTCCTTTAATCCTCTGAGGGGACCATGGGGTCAGTGTCCTCTGCACTGTCACCTGTCAGAGGTCCTGAGAAGGAAGAGGAGATGCCGACTTTAGAGAAGAAGTTGTAATTATTTATCCGTGGGTCTCCCATGATCTCTTTCATTACCTTCCTGGAAAAGAGAGGGAAAGGATATGTCAGCACTGGGAGGGAGGGGAGGGAAAAGGTCAGTGCTCACTACAGAAGGAAATATAATTTGCTGAAGTATTTCTCGTGGTTGCTGACTGCCCAGAGCAGAGTAAAAAATTGAAGCATTAGACCTGGGCTATCCTGGAATTTCCCTTTCCTCTGGCTTATTAGGATAAACCAGGCAGATATTTTTATGTAGCTTTTGCTTAGCTCTGAAAAATGTGAGTGCTCGGTTTGTTCTGTGCAGACAGGAAGATTAATGCAGGTACAAAATGTGCACTGCCCTGAGAGCCAGAGCTTCAGCCTCCAAGGGATCTGCCAAAACCACAAGCCTGGGTCCTGCTGCCATGGGGCAGGATGACAAGGAATGTCAGGTTTTGCCTGTCTGTGTGGCATCTGCATCCCTTTTGTTACTCCAGGAATGTCCAGGTGGCCCCTATGAAGCGATGCTAGCACATTTTAAAGATATATTGGTCCAAAACCCACAGCTGGATTGTGGAGGAGAAGGAGAAAAAGGTGATGTAGAGCAGAGGGGAAAATGCACCCGTCCCCTCAAGCCCCACTTTGCCAGGTGGTGGTGGTGGTGGTCACGCAGGCTGTTCTGGACTTTCAGCAGCAGGAATGTGGCCATCTCGGTCTCCATCTCGCTGGTGGCCAGCAGGATGTTGATGACATCCATGGGCAAGGGGTGGTTATCCAGGAGGATTTCTGCAGCAGCCAGGCGACAGGTTTTGTCATAAATCTTCCTCTTCTGGTGGAAAATCCTCCTCATCGCTCGCTTCACCTGAGGAGAAGGGGGAATTAAAAGAGTGCAGATGCACCCCAGCAGCTTGGCTTTGAGTGGGTAAGCCTTGGAACTTCCTCTCCTACCTTGCTGGAGATGTGGGCAGCGGGGAATCGCTGCAGGGCAGCGGTGGCTGCAGCTGTGACAGCTGTGGGACCGCCCTCAGCGTGGTCCAGGAGGGTGGGGATGGTCTCGGGGAGCCTCGCATTGCCCAGGGCCAGCAGGTAAATGACCACCTCGGGCTCCTCCTCGGCACCTCTGAGCCCCCTGAGGATGGTTTCCACCCCACGCTCCACCACCTGCTCAGGATTTGCAGGAGAGGGAGGTGAGGAGAGATTCCAGGAGATTTTCTGGGCACCCCTGGAATTGGGTGGGATTGCAGAGCACTCACGTGCAGCCCACAGAGATTCTGCTGGCACAGCTTGCCCACCAGAGAGCCCACGGCAACTATCCCTGTCTCCCAGATCTCAGGTGCCAGCTGCTTCCCATCCAGCTTGTCCTGGGCATCAGAAAAGGGGTAACAGAAAGCAAGAAAAAAATAAATGTGGGCAAAAAAAAAAAAAAAAAAAAAAGAGTATGCTTTACCTCTTCTCTCAAAGTGTTTCTTAATCAAGTAAGGGAAAACTAGTTCTTACCTGTCTCGAAGGAGGCCATGCATGATTTAATTGGATTAAATGCTGTGGCTCTAAATGAAGATTTTATTTTCTGTAATGCACTGATACAAAGCATTTTCTGCTGAATTCTTTTCCTCTGAGGAGCATCTATTCCTATCACCAGTATCCCGTTAAATGCACATAAATTGATCCCCAAAAGCAGGAAAATCAATTTCTAGAGAAACATTTTCCTTGTACTGTGGTATGTGGATCCATCCCAGATGCAGGACCCTTGGGGAGGAGAGAGGGAGAGATGTCCATACTCACCAAGACGAGGTGGAGAAGCTCTCCTGAAGGCCGGGGAGAGAAAGCTGCTGCATAGAGAAATGTCTCCAGGAGGGACTTGGGCTCCTTGCTGAAATCCAGGAAGTCTGAGAGTGCTGCCAAGGAAGCCACAGACTGCGTGGCCACTGCTGCCTCCACGAGGAAGGGGCTGGAGTGGGAAGAGGGAAGCCATCAGTGGCGTGGCCCACAAAAACCATGCAGTACTTGGACAGGACAGGCATTAGGAAAAGCCATAGAACACTGCCACTAGTCAGGATGGCTGCCTGGAGCAGGGATGGCTCATGGAGCAGCACCAACTGTCCCTGGTTGTCTTGTCCTGGGCTGGGAATTTTGGAGAGAGAGTTCCAGGGATTCTCACCGCGTTTCCTCGGGCGCTCTCCTCAGCAGCTGCAGGACATCCCTCTTCTTGGCGCCGCGGAACATCTGGATGAACCTCTGGAACTGCCAGGTTGTCGCCACCTTCGAGGTGTCTGTTTGGACTTTCCGCCTGTCAAAAGCCTTCAGGAAGGCTCTCAGCTGCAAAGGTGAGGTTTGTTAGGTGGGATTTAGTCCCTTTTCCCATGTCATCACGGGATAACATTTACACCAAGACAGCAGCAACCAGCCCCTCCAAAAGCACCACTGGGGTTTAACCCTAAACCCTACAAGAGTCCAGCTTGAGGGGGAGCCCCTGGTGACTTTTGGGGGTCGGTGGCATCACTGACCGATGGGCAGTGGGTGCAGACCCTCCTGAAGGGCAGGCTGGCCATGCCCAGGGGCTGGGGCCGTGCCTCCATGCTGGCCAGCACATCCTTAAGGCTTTGTCCAGACACCTCTGCTGGCCCAGGCACTGCAGGAGACACCAGCTGGAGCCGCTGCCTGTGAAGGGAGAAATAGTCAATGGAAAGTTTTGTGATCTCCGCCCTCCATGGCCAGGGATCATCGCTCACCTTGAACTGATTTTGATGCCAGAGCGGGATCTCAGGGCTGGAGCCACCTCGTGGCTTTCCTCTGCCAGGACTGACTGGAGCAGGTTGTCTTTCACCACGTACTGGCTTCTGCTGGAGGGCCGCCACTCGACTCCAAAAATCTTGGGAAAGGAAAAGCAAGGAGAAAAAAATGCAACCGTTTTTCCCCTTGCCCTCTCCCCAGGAGATTTCTCTCTTTACATTAGCAGGAAAAATGACTTTACAGTCCACAAAGTCACCTACTTCACTTGCAAAATGTAGGAAAGGAAAATCCATACGAGCCTGCCTTCTTCCCAGAGAAGGCAACATCAGGTGAGGACCAGCAAGGGGATGCTCTCACCCGTGGCTGATGCAGGTAGGCAGAGTGGTGACACCACAGGGATTTGCACAACTAAGTGGTGTTGAGACCTCTGCCAGGCCCTGTGGGGTCTCTGTGGCAACGTCCATTTTTATATTGAATTCAGTAGAATTTGTATATTGAAAAAAAAACCCCACAACTTAAATTTTGGTTATAACTGCGTTAAGTCCCATGGAATTTCATCTGTTTATATCAGGGCTGAACACACTGCTTTAAGCAGAACAGAGTCCTGTCAAGCTAATCCCCAATCCAAAGAGTCTGAGAGCCAGGAATCATCCTTACATCTCCACCTTCCCAAGCAGGATCAGCTGACAGGTCGGAAGTCATAACAAGAGTGGGGATGGGGTGACCCAGAGCACTTTTACTGCTCCTGCCCACCTCGACACCACAAGATCCTCCTGAGGGATGCTGGTGCATCCCACTCTGAGGATGGGTCTAAGAGTCCCAACCCAAGCTGGTGCAGAAGGCTGAAGCCAGCTGGGAATGGGAATCCAAGCCCACATGCAAAAAGATTTTAGGGATGTCCCCGCCGTACTCAACGTGAGCTGAGCCCCCCACAGTGAGAGCAATGGACTTGCTTTGTTTATGGAGGTGAATCCAGACTTTGGCTTTGAGCAGCTGAGGAGATCTTTGGTCTTGGTGATGGAATGGTTGGACACGGTGTAGGTTACCTGGCAGCTTCCAGAGGCATCTTCCTGAAACGCAAATGGGAGTGACTGTGAGTATTAAATGATCTGTGGAGAGCAGACAAACACAAAGGCCAACCTAATAAACAAGAACAGCATCTAAAATCTATAAAGTGGAACAAACCAGAGGGTGGTTGGATAGCTCCAAGTCCATCTGGGCATCTTAGCAAATTCGGGCTAAAGCCAGCAGCAGCATCTTGGTGACTGCATTTGGGGTTCTGAGGTTATTTCATGTTATTTACAGGTCATTTTTAGCTGGCTGCTGGCTAAGCAAATCCTGCTTGGCAGGAATGCTTGTGCAGTTTTTACTCTGCTGCTCCTACTGTCCAGGGAAAGGCTATGATTTTTCTAAGGGTGCCTATTGCTGAAAATTATGTTATTTTATTTTAAGTCCTCTGCCTTTCCAAGAGTCATCCTTGCTCAGAGCCTGGTTGGAGCAGCAGACCCAATGTCGTTTATCCTGAATTTTGCCCCCTCTGCTGAAGCTCGTGGGCTGGCTAGGCTCCTGGGCCAGCTCTCCTGGTGTACCCCTGAATTTTGGGCAGATGTGGCCCCAGCTCAGGACCTACCTCCACTGTGGTACCAGCATGGGGCTGAAGCTGGAACAGACTGATGATGCCTCGTTTCAGGTTGGAGATCAGGATGTTTTCTGCTTCATTCCCGTAGAAAGCTTTGACCTGGGAGGGCAGGAGGGGGTGCCTGGCTGAGGGGACATCTCTGGGATCCCTGCAGGCTCTCTGCTGCCTTCCCTGACAAAAGGAAACCTGAAAACACCCTGTAAACACCTGAGGAATTTTCTCAAGGAGGACCTTATCTCTCAATAGCATGAGGTCTGTGGATGCAAGCCCACAAAATTTCCCTTTCCTTCCCACCCTGGAGTTCCATAGCCTTAGAGGAGGAGGTCAGAAAGGAGCTTATATCCCATGGTTAGGACTGAAGAGCTTTAACATGGGGTTCTGCAGCTCCAGCTGAGTCCTTGTGGAGGATGGGGCTGCATGTAGGCCATTCTGTTGGCCATGTAGGTACGTTGGCCATTCTGTGCAGTTCCTTCTGCTCTGAAATCAGAGGTGGAGCAGGAGCTCCTATGGGCTTCATAGCCGAGAAAATTTAGGATGAGGACGGGAGTGCTTTGCAGAGGGCATGAACAAGCCCAGGATCTTTAATCCAGCTGACCTTCCCACTGTTCCAGGAGATGAACACTGGCTGCTGGAGCTCTGCCTGCACCTCTGGGCTCAGTGCAATCTCTACAGGGGAGCCTTCAGCGTTGTTCTGGCTCCTTTCCTCTTCTGGCTGGTGTTGGGCCTTCAGGTCATGGATCTACAACAGCAGAAGATGGCAGAAAGCAGTGACCAAGTGCCTTCTCTAAAGCTGATCTGAATTTTACCTGCAGGCAATGGATTTGGTCAGAGAGTCAAAAAAATAATTTGGATTTTTCAGCTGGCATGGGCTAGAAATGGGAGGGGTTGCACCTCGTGGGGTGTTCCCAGCAGGAATGCCTGGCTATGATGGCTGTTCCGCCCCACACACCTGCACCTGGAGCAGCTCTTCCCCTCCTCGGTCCCTCCAGAGCCGGTGCAGATGGATCAAAGTCTCAGCCTGCAGCCGGGCTCCCCAGGGGGATGGCGTGGATGTGTGGTGCAGCTGGACATCCAGGGTGTACCGGTACTGATACAGGGTCCTGGGCTGGAAAGAAAGCAGCTGCAAATCCCCTGTGGAAAGATGGAAATGTTGAAGGTACGGAGTGGTGGATCACCTCCACTTCCCGTACCTGGGAACCTCCATCCCAGAGGGGACTTGGACTTGCAGGGATGCTGATGACCTGCATCACTCCACCTCCTGGGATGGAAGTCTAGCTGATGGGGAGGGTTTTCATGGGGCACTGTTTGTGCCTGTGGTTTGGATATTTGGGTGTTCTTCAGGCTGGCAGCTGATTCCTGCTCGTGTTTCCAGCCCTGCCTGAAAAATGATGGCTGGAGCAGGGACTGTGCTTTTTTTACTTTTAGAAATGCCAAATAAATACTTTAATCCTGAGGGGAAGTTTCCTGAGCGTGCCCACAGACAGGAGGGATATCTCCAGTGCCTTTTCAGCACTGGGCATTAACTGGGGCACAATCGACATTTTTTGGGGAGAAAAGAAGCTGAATTCTTCATAATAGGGGTTTTCCATCTTCTAACTGGTAATTAAATCCCTGTCTTTGTGCTGAGGCAAAATGAAGTTGGTGGGACAGCTTTAGAACAAAACTGTGCTTTAATCTTATTTCTCCAGACTTATTTGGAGTCCCTTCTCTTGCTCATACACGATGGTGATTGAAGGGGAAAGGGTTGCCTTTGCCATGACAAAACCAGTCAGATCTGTTTTCTGAAGTAACTTGAAATTCTCTTGCAAATTTGATGTACTTGCTGACCTTCTGAAATATTTTATAGCTTTGCTGGTTTTTACAACAAATGAATCAATGGAAATCCAGCTCAGTCCCTGAGGCTTTCCTCTGTGAGACAGACTGAAGAGTTTTTACAGTTCTGCACTGTCTGCAGTTTAAAAAGCTCCATCTCTCTGGCTTTCCTCACCGCTCCAGGAAGGACTTCCCCAATCCCCAAAACTTCCCGGCCTCAGGAGATGCTCGTGCTGTTTGCAGTTTGCCAGTCCCTGCTCCCTGCTTGGCTGGAGAGCGGGAAGGTAAGTGCTGGGATGAGCATCCCACTTCTCTGGGCATCCAGACCCCGCCGAGTCCTAAATCAGCCTCAAAGCCTCTCTTACCTTTTGCTGCTCTCAGGAGCGAAAAGCAAAGCAGGCAAAAGCATTCCCAAACCTCCTGCTGCTTCATGATGAGCTCTGGGAGCTGGGCGGGAGACAGGGAAGGAAGGGGGGTGGGAGAGAGGGACAAAAGTGGGCAAGATCAGCAGTGTCAGGCGATGGGGCCCGACCTTCTCCCTATCCCCGCCTTACCCAAGAAAAGGCAAATAATTAAACCTTTGTACCAACCCCCAGCAGCCCCGGAGGGTTTGGAAATCAGCTGAGGTTTGCCAAAGGCCGGCGGGAGGGGAGGAAAGCTGGAAGAAAAGAGCTGCCAGGAGCATTGCGGGGTGGAGAAATTGCCCATTTGTCCCGATATGGGAGGGGGATGCTCAGAAAGCTGCTATGTCTTTTGGTGATCTCTCTCTTCCCTTCATGGGACAGAAGATAGTTGCTTTCAAAAGAAAAGACGCAGAAGGGGGGTAGGGGGGAAAACAGCTTTTCCATCCTTTTATTTGGAGACTGGGATTTGCAGCCCGGAGGCTCAAGTTACTTAAAGGGCCAGGCTGGAGGGCACGGGGAGCACTGCTACCCCCAGAAAGAAACGGGAAAGGGCTTAGGAAATCCATCTTCAAATCCACCTTTAAATCCCTCGGCCCACTAACCATACAATTTTTTTTTTTTTTTAATGCATGAACTTTCTGACTGCTGAGTTTAATTGTTTTCCAAAGACACCAAAGTAAGTGGTGGTGATGCAGCTCAGGGTCCTGGGAAGGCTTTTTGATGAAAAGAATGGGGGAGTGGAAGGCAGGGGCACTTCACGTGTCATTCTGGAAGTGATCTGCATATAACAGTGGGATTAAAACTCCAGGACTTTGGTGTTTTGGCATTTTCAAGGGCACATCTCCCAACTCTGCAACACCACTGGGTTTTTGGGCCACTGCTGTGATCAGAAAACCAGAGCAGATCCAGCTGAGAGCAACCTGGGGAAACTTCATTTATAGGTCTCCCATGTGTGGTGTCTTCATTCAGTCTTCTGGTAGTCTTTATGGAAAAATAGCCCAAATTTAGCTTGAAAAGTGTTCTTCTCTTTAGTATTTTCTTTTAGCTTTTATTACATCACAGAATGGTTTGAGTTAGAAGGGTCCTTAAAGACTGTTTTCTTTCAATCCCCTGTCATGGGCAGAGAAGCTGTGGCTGCCCCATCCCTGGAAGTGTCCAAGACCAGGCTGGAGGGGGCTTGGAGGACCCGGGGATAGTGGAAGGTGTCCCTGCCCGGGGTTGGAACTGGATGATTTTTAAGGTTCCTCCCAACACAAACCATTTTATGGCTCTGTGGAATTTGTGCTCTGCAGTGCAATGTGAGAGCAAAGCACACCAGTGGATGAAGGTCCTGCTGAACACAGGAAGTTTTAGTTTTTTATCCAGGGTGGGGTAAAAGGAAGTATTTCAGAGTGAAGTGGTTGTGGAGAGGCTAAGCCCTGAAGGTAAGGTCCCAGAATGTTTTCCAGCTGCAGCTCAATAAAACATCTGGAGAGGAAAGACAAACAGAAATAACCCGTGAAAAAAACCTGCTGATAAGGAGGCCTCAGAGTGAAACGGAACTTTGGTAGATTAGTTATTTAGGCTGCCACGACTTCCAGGACTAGGATGTAGAAAACTGGGAGAAAACCCGGTTCTTCCTTCTGTCACTGAGAGAATATGTGAAAAAGAATAAACCAGAAGAAACCAGAGGGAGTTATAAATCTTTGGCAAGCATTCTTCTCAGATCCACCTGGGCTTGCCATGCTCTTGGAAAGGTGCCTTATGGAACTTTGGACACCTATGGAGAGATGTATGACTCTAAAATCAATGCTGCTGGAATTCTGGGTGCTCTTCCACCCCCTCATGTATTCCCCAAGGGAAATACGATCTCCCATTTCTATCCAGAAATCCGTGGGGGATTCCAGCTGCAGTATCTGGTGAGAAACTCACAGGCAGAGCAGGGGCAGTCGGTGTGACCAGGTCACCATGCCCAGGTCAGAGAGGCATGCAGGGACCTTGCCACAGAGCTGTGACATCGAGCTGGACTTTGGCAAAGGGTGGCCAGGCTGCACTCGCCTGGATGGAAGCAACAGGGGATGTTGCATCAAAGCCTGCAAACCTCAGTTTTCTTCTCTTCTAAATGACCTTCATCTCCAAAAGTACCCCCTGCCCACCCAGCATTTTTTCCTGCTTTTTCACCTCCCTTTTTGCCACTGCTACCAACAATCTCCACCAATCCTTCCCTCTATGAAAAAAACTGAAGGGCAACGAGCCCTTCCCAAATTATTGTACTGGTGGCACTCAAAATCTCCAAAATCCCTGCACACAGAGATTTCCTGGGGCTGTGTGGGTCAAGAGGCCCCAGGTGTGTCCGATGAGCACCTGAGGGCCCCAATGAACTTTAATGACCCTAATGAGCCTCACCTGTGCTCTCCACCCACGCCCACGGGCTCGGAGCCTCTTGAAGCTCAGCCTTGAGTTTGGGTGCGCTTTTTAGGCTGTGTTAGAGGGTTGGATTGTGTTCTGTTTCTGCTGGTTCTGGATGGACCTAAAGCTTCTCTGTGCCCTTTCTGCTCTGGAGAGTGTTGATGGAGATTTTTGTGAGGAGCCAGACTCAAATCCTTCTAGAGAGACCCTCTTGGTGAGTGCTGTTCTGCCAGTACTGGGTCACCCCTGCCCATCTCCATGTGCTGTGTGCCACTGGGGATCATCCAAGGAGTTGTTCCTATTCCTAAAACATCTCCCTCTTCCTCCTGCTTCCCCTTGGTACATAGCTCTGAGGTGGGTGGGATGTGTTCTGTGACTCTTTCACTGTGCAATAGTTTTTGTTGGGGAAATATTTTCAGCACTTGAGGTCTGCCCTTTGAACTCATTTCCAATGCAAGCACATACGTATGGAATTTGTGGAGGAAAACAGTCCACCCCAGGGATGAGGCTGTTGTGAGATGCATAAAAAGAGCTGCTCCCCACCGGCCCCCAGGAGAGGCTTGTGAGCCCCCCATTGCCGGGTGCTTTGTGTTTTATTGTCTGGAGGTTTGCCAGGCTGGCTGCACTTTCCAGGACAGCCTCCTTTTTATCCTCCTTTTTCTTTTTTCTCCCTTTGCTCTGCCTGAAACAAGCTGTGAAAAAGCCCCTGGCTTGGTTGGCTCCTTATGAGCTGTTTGTTGCTCGAGAGTTTGGGTCGGGGAAAGGGGGAAAGTCTGAGCACTGAAAGTGGAAGGAGCTGGGTTTGCATCTCAACCTGAGGCATCTCAAAGCCTGATCAGCTGAAAAAAAGACTTTGCTGTGTTAATGCACAATTATATTTTTCTGTAATTTTTGGAAAATAGAACTAGAATCAACCTGGAGAAGGTTGTCTGGCCAAGTTCCCTGAGCCTGGCTTTGCCATGAAGAATGGATGCCTGACCTCTTCACAGAGAGCTGCTGCTGATAGAGATTTCTCCGTTTCAAGAGTGAATTTGTTGCAGTATTTTGCTGCTATAAAGAAGTCTCCTCTTTTTTGCAATTTCCCTCTATTACATTGAAACCCAGCCGAGCTAGAATTTTGTCCCAGCCTTTTCTGTGCTGCTCCCTTGTGGTCATCTGGCTGGTGCTCCTTTTGCTTCTTTTCAAATTTGAAGAGGCCTCAGCTGCCTCCCTCTTTCCTTCCTCTCTCCTTTTCCAGGTCCTGTTTCCCAGACCTTTCTCTTTCCTTATAAAAGCCCTGTTAATCCCTTCCCCATTTAAGGCTTTGTTGTGTCCTTGTTTTTCTACCTTCTGGGTGCTGTTGGTGAAGGGGTGGCTTTGAGGAGCACAACCTGCTCCCTTTGCTCAACAATCCAGCACTGCAGTTATCCCAGTCTCCTGCTGCTGAGGGCTTCCTTAGCCTCTTGCTGAAATGAAAAATATCCAGGAAGCTTTTCCTTTCCTTTCCTGAGATTACAATGCTTTCTACAAGTCCTTGAGATGTGACCATGATGGTTAAAACTCCACAGTGCAAATGAAGGTTTCCTCCTTCTTTCCCCCACTCCATGCTCCGTCCTCTCCCTTACTTTGTCATCTCAACAACTGCTAAGGAAACGTTTCTCATCTTCTCAATAGTCAATGCAACTGCTTTTGAATTCCATCTAAAAACAGGTTTTAAACTCAGGCTCTGCTCATGCTATGGTTTGAAAGTTTATTTAAGTTGTTGGTGCTTGACAAGCTTTGTGCTGCTTTAAAGCCTTTCTCCAAGGGTCAAAGAATAACCCTGGCAGGGAGTGAAGGAGCGTTGTCCACTAAGTTGTTTAGTTTTGGAATCTATTAAACCAGGTTTCTCTAAAAGCCATTTTGAGTAAGTCGAATAAAGGCACTGGAATTACTTTGGGAAATTTTGGATCCATTTAGGATAGATCCACACTGTCAGAAGCTGTTAATGTGATACTCAATACGTGCTCTGATCAGTGCAGGGCCATCCCCTCAAGAAGTGTGTGAGCCAAATCCAGCAACTGGAGGAAAAGACAGGAGCTGAGCTTAGAGAGCTGCACAGATGAAATCCCAGGGATGCTCCAGCCTGGAACATGGCCCTCCCCAGCAGCTTTTCTTACAGTTCAATTGAAAAAAAATCTAAAAGCTAATGCTCAGGGCTTTGGGATCTGGCTCATACCTGTGGAGGGGACGAGCTCCCTGACTGGAACTCAGGCAGTGAATTGCCACATGCCTGCAGCCAGATTGCTTCTTGTTCAACTGAAATTCTGTGGTTCTTGGGGTGGTGGTTTTTGTTTTGTTTTTCTTTTGTGGTGTTTATTTTCTTTTTTTTTTTTTTGTATTCTTAGAGATGCTACAAGTGCAAGAAGAGAACAGAAGTAGACTGGAGCACCACTGGCACAGTAGTTGATATTTTACTCTTCCTCTTTTCCTTTTAGAAATATATGTAGATAACATGAATTTGTAACTCTGTTGTTTGAGATAAAGACTTTTTTTTTCCTTTCTTAGGAAGAGATGTGCAAGTCCTGAGGCACTGGGCCAATGCTCTCTGCATTTTATTGACGTTTTTACAATTGAACAAGGTACTGATAAGATTGACAAGGAAGACACAACTCATGAGCTCGCTAGGCAGCGGCCTCCAGACTCTTTGGGTGATGCAAAGCTGTGTTCCAGTGCGAGATTGATCCATAATAACATTCTCCCTGACATCAAAGTCACTTCTTATAAGCCACTTATTTCCCGAAGTTCAGGAGCTGGAGTGTTTGACAAAGCCTGGGCAGAATAAGGAAGAATATTCCTGTCAGATTTCTCCTTCTCTTCTTGTGCCTGCAAGTGCAACCCATCCTCGATAAGGGTCTTGTTCTGCTGTGATTATGTGTAGTTTAGAGAGAAAACAGAACTCAGGAGCATTAATTAATACTTTAATCTGTACTGACTCCCTCAAACGTGTGAGGTCTGAGACTTGTGCTGGCAAGTGTGGCCATTAACATTTCTGTCAGTCGGACTCGGAGCTGGAACGTTTTGGAGTTAACACTGGAGACTCAGCTCCCTCTAGAGTCCGAAGAGGGCGAAATCCCTTCCTCCAGGAGGTCTCTGCACGGAATGCTTTTCCCAAGTCGGATTTTTTCTCGTACCAGCTCAAATCTTGCCTCTTCAAGAGCAGAGCACGCAGTGTTTTCCTGTCGGTGGGAGCGCTGGAAGAGATACTGGGAACACTATGAGGGAACTGGGAGCACAGGGAATACTAGGAGGGAAGTGGGAGGGCTAGTGGAAGCAGCGGGAGTGAAGAAGGAGCACTGGGAGGGGCATTAGGAGCACTGGGAAGGTGCAGTGCTCCCAGTTCCTTCCCAGTGCTCTCCCCATCGCTGCCGGTGCTTGCCAGGAAGAGGGATAGTGCGAGGGAACTGGGAGGAAACTCCCCAGCACTCGGCAAGGTGCAGCAGCCCCAGGTGTGAGCAGTGAGGAGGGAGAAGTGCCCCCAGTCACTCCTCACAGTGACACATCCCATGCCCTCCTCCAAAAAAATAGGGGGTTACGAGAAGAAAAGGGATTTAAAACGAAGGAGAACAACTTCTTTTCGGTAATTGTTTTTGAATTGGGGAGGACCCTCCTCTTCACCTATGATTTGGAGGGTCTTAGTTGAAGGAAAACACACAATTTTCATGATTTTGGTGTCACAGTAGGCGGGAAACCACGGTTTTCCATTAATTTCATGTTTAAATAGAAGGAGGATACCTTTATGGTGCTGTTCTATGGGTTTGAATTGAGGGCAAGCGCTCCATTTTACTAATCTTAAGGGACAAAGCCGGACAGACTCCGAGCACCGCCGGACGCCCGGCCAGCGTTGCGCTGTGTCTGGCTCTTCTCCCCCGTCACTGGCTGCAGCCGGGATGGCGAAATGCCAGGAACTGTGGACATGGAAATGCTGGACATGGACTCGGCAACGTGCACTTCACGGACTTGGTCTGTTTCGTACACGGGGAACGTTACGTGAGCGACATCGCCCCGCCCCTCCGCTCGATCCGCCGCGCTGATTGTTCCAAAAGGCCGAAGCAAAGCCGCCCACGCTCCCAGCTCGGCGTTATACAGCGTGCGCGCTGATTCCGCCGGCAGGGCCGGAGCGCTTCTCGCTCCCGGTGCCTCCGGGCTGCTCCGGGCAGGCGGCGATCCCCGGAGCTCGGAGCGGCTCCAGCACAGGTACGAGCCGCGCTCGGCTGTGCCCCAGCCCGGGGCTCGCTGCGGCCGGAGGGGCCGCGCTGAGGGGAACGGGGCGGTTCTGGCGAGTTCCTTGGGCCGGCTTCCCCCGTGTGCCCCGTGCCCTGAGACGGCGGAGGGAGCGGCTGCCCGCGGTCTCGTCCTTGTCGCCGATCCCTGGGGACGAGCCGGTGCCGCAGCAGCGATGGCTCATGCCGGTGTCTCTCGGTAGCTCGGAGGTGGCTGCTCCGTGCCCGGCAGAGTTTCCGGCCGTGGCGCCCCGGGCTCGGCGCCGCTGCTCAGGCGGGAGGTGTCCCTGCCCGGCTCAGGGGTGGCACGGGATGAACTTGAACGAGCCTCAGAGCCCAAAGCACTGCAGGCGCCGAGTGGAGGCAGAAAGCGCCGCATCCTGCTGGAGCGGCTGGATGGACCTGGAGCGCTCAGCAGGCTGCGCTTGTCTCCGCAGGTCCGGGCAGCGGGGACAGCGCGGGACTGAGCTGGCAGCGCCTTCCTGAGCCTCGGTGTGCCGCAGGGCCGGGACCAGCCGTGACCTGTCATCATGTCCCTTTCAATGGGTCATCCCCGTGGGTGTACAGCTGTTCCCGAGGCCGATCTCCAAAAGGCTTTTCCAGCACTCCTGATGTGTCCGGAGCAAGGGGCTGATTGTTCCAAGCAGAGAGATTCAGGCTGTGAGCTGGAGCTGAGTGAATTCTGCTCCATCCATGGGCCTGCGAACGAGTTCCTGCATCTCCAGGAGGGACCAGCAGCCGGGCTGACACACTTGCCTGGGGCGCAAGAAGCCACTTGTCATAAGCAGGGGGACGCCATTTGTGAGCGTGCAGTGAGTGAAGATGTGGAGAATGGAATCTGCACCAGGGATGGCAGTGTGAGGGAGCCCCTGGATCCCAAGTGCACATCAGCACCCGGCCATGTACACAGAAACATCCTCAGAAGATTGCTAGGTGAGTGCAGGGCCAGGCCTGTGGTCTCTAGGGAGGGGACAGTGTCATCTGTCAAGGCCAGGGCTGGCAGGTGTGTGGCTGTTTCCCGATGTGTGGAAGAGGCCTCGTGCTCCGCTCGGCCCCAGCAGTGGCTGGAAGCGGCAGCCGCAGCTGCCCCCAAGCGTGTGCAGCTCTCCTGCTGCAGCCTGTCCCCAGCGCGGTGTCCCTGGCTGTCCCCACAGCTGTGTCCCTGCCCGTGTCCAGGCTCTTGGCTCTCTGGCTGCCAGCTGAGGGAGGGAGGGAGGAGCAAACAGGCTGAGAGGTCCCTCCTGTGCTCGCCGGGCATTGGGGGAGCAGCTTGGAGGGCGGGCTGTGGTTGTGGCAGCCAGCAGCTCTTTCCTGCTGCAGGCGAGTGGTTCAGCTGCCATCCCGTGCTCACCTCGGCGCTGATTGTGCTCCTGGTGCTGGTGCTGGCGTTGGCGGTGGCCTTGGCTGTGCAGTCAGGTAAGGGAGGGGCAGCAGCCTGGGCCCAGCCCCTCGGGGCAGAGCGGGGTCCCTGCTCCCTGCACAGGGCAATCCTCACACCTTCTCCTCTTCCCCTGCAGCACCACAGCTTCCAGTTCCACCTGCGACTCCGCAGGTTGTGGTTCTGGGCTGTCCCTCCGGCTGGGTTGGATACAATGGAGTGTGCTACTACTTGTCAAGGGATTCCAGAAGCTGGGAGCAGAGTCAAGAGCGGTGCTCCGAGCTCGGGGCCTCGCTGGCCATTCTGAAGGATGAGGAAATGGTGAGTGAGGGGCTGCGGGCGCTGTGGGGTGTCTGAGGGGAGCCTGGGGGTGCTCGTGGTCCGGGCTGGGTGCTGGTGGGGCTGGGGCTGCAGCCCTGTGCCGGGGCCTTGCAGGGAAGGAGCCCCGGGGCCGTGTCCCCCCGAGGGGCCGGGGCAGCTCTCACTGCTCTCTCCTTGGCAGGATTTGTTCTTCCGCCTCCGCGGGAACGGCGATTACTGGCTCGGGCTGCGCAGACGGGGCGAGCAGCTGCAGTGGGAGGACGGCAGCAGCTTCAGCTCCTCGTGAGTGCCGGGGAGCCGGGCAGGGCATGGGGGGACAGGGGCACAACGTGTTCCCCTGGCATCCAGCGCTGTCTCTGCTCCTCCCTGCAGGGTTCCTGTCCTTGGCAATTCCGAGTGTGTGTACCTGGCTGAGGATAAATTCAGGAGTGTGATGTGCTCCAATCCGCAGCCGTATCTGTGCAGCAAGGCCCTAGTTGTCCTGTAACAGGGGGTGGAGAAAGGACCTTCTCCCCGCTGGGCAGTCCCAGCTTCCCCTCTTAGCCCGGCACAGGGCTGTCCTTTCTCAGCTGCACCCTGTGCCTTGCACTTGCTCTCAGGGTCACCTCAGTGCCTGTTCATCCCCTCTGCCAGCGCTGGGCTGGGTGTTCCAAGGAAACGTCTCTGCAATCCATCCTGTCAGCCATGCTAGCTGGAGTGAGCGGATTGCCTTCATTGCACAACAAGCTCAAATGGGAAATCCAAATCACCCTGGGCTCTTGGAAATCATCTCCAAGTGGCCTGAAGGTGAGACTTTTGGACTGTCCTTGGAAGTGGAAGAAGAACTGCTGACATGTGCTGAGGAGGAATCCCACTTTTGGCATCAGGCACCTGACTGTGAAGAACAGTCTCTCTGTCTTTCTGTCCATCTGTATGTATGTTGCAAAGGATCTGACTGTTCTGCTTTGGGAGCAACGCCAGGGTTGTGCAGGAGAAGGATTTGTCCCCTTGAGGGAGATGCAGTGACACGATGTGTCTGTAACCCCCGTCCCTCTGTGTTGGTGTGTGTGAAACAGAGGCCTCTCCGAAGTTCTTTAGGGAGAGCGATCAGAGCGCATGGATTGAGTGAAATCCTTTCGATGCATTAACGTATATTAAGCCACCCATTCATGAAATAGAAGTGTAAGCTTAAGTTTTAATAAATGTAAGTTTAAGTAAATATGAATATACTTTAAGTATATATATAAAATAATATATATTACCTTAAGAAGTAAAAGCATTAGAATTTATTATGAAGAACAAATCTTAGTGAGAGCTCAAAAAGAAAAACAGTACTCAAACATAAGTTTCAGTGAGCCCCCAACCATAATTTGGAGACTAATAAAAAATAGTAGGAAGAATATTGCTCTTATATTTCAGGTAGAACAGATTAGCTCTATGTGCAGATTATATGTAAACTTTTGTATTAAAAAAAAACTGGAATTCTGTTAAATAGAGTAGAAGTGCTTCAGATTTGCTGTTTTTATCTCACTGGGTAATTTGTAAATAAGAATCCGTGCACTGGGGTGAGACTCTCTCTCCCTCTTCTTTCTCCTCCCTGCCATCATCACTGCCCAGAAGAAGACAGGAGCTGCGGCTGCAACTTCGGCCCTCCCAGGGCCTTGCACGGCAGAGCTGCTTCTGCTCCTGATCGGGACTGTGCTGCTATTTGGGACTCTGTGCTGAAAGCTTTTAGCACGGACTGGAACACTTGGGCCTCTTTGCCTTTTGGAACCGCTGTGCCTTTACAATAAACAACTTTATAGCAACTAACAACTGCTGAGCTCTTTTGAGGATTCAAACCCACAAAAATGCATTTCTGACACTTTGAGCCTTACCTGATGTGTTCTGTTGTTGCCCACGGTGAGGAGGAGAGGGAAGAGTCGTTTTGTGGCCCCCACCCCACCATATTTCCTATTCCACCATTACCCGGTCCCACATTGGGTCTGGTTCCACGGGCAGGTGCCTTGAGTAACAGGAGGCAGCTGGTGCCAGTGGGTGAAATGTCTTTGCTGCGAGCTGGCAGGGAGAGGAGGAGGAGAAATTGGTGCAAAGTAAAGGGGAAAGCCTTAGAGGGCTTTCCCGCTCTGTGGCAGGAAACGGAAAACTGTTAAATCTATCCAGTAGAAGAGGGTAGGAATAGCAGGTGCTGGATATGGCCGAGAATTGGGATTCATTTCTGTGCCTGAAGTGCCCAGGCCGGCAGACTCCGAGCCCCGCCGCACGCCCGCCCCCGCCAGCGCTGCGCTGTGTCTTGCCCTGCCCTGGCCTGGCTGCAGCCGCCTGTCCAGACGGCCCCTTGGCACTGAAAGAGCTGCCCCGAGGGACAGCTGGGCTGCTGCTGCAATGGGATCCAGAGAAGAAAACCATCAGAATAAAAAGCTGCACTGCCGGCTCTCCTCTGCCCGCTATCACTAATGGAGCAGTGCCAAGCCACCGTCGGAGCGGCGGTGCTGGTTAAAAAGAGCCACGGGAAAGGCTGGGAAATGTAAGGGAATAAATTTCAGAGAATGATATAAAATAGTCTAAAAATACTGCACCAGCAGTGGCTGCTGCCCAAGTGTCACCAAAAAGAGCTGCACCAAGGGAGCGTCAGGGCTGCAGAGGTGCTGAAAGAGCAGCGGGAAAGGCTGGGAGGAGTGACGGGAATAGAATAGAGAGAGACTGGTGTGAAATGTTCTCCAAGTGCTGCACCAGCAGTGGTCGCTGCCCCACGACTGAAAGAGCTGCACCGAGAGACCATGGGGTGGCCGTGCTGGTTAAAATGAGAGGCACGGGAAATGCTGGGAAGGGTGAAGGGAATAAAATAGAGAGAAGGGTATAAGATAAAATAATCAAAGAACCGCACCAGGAATGGCCACTGACTGCTGTCACTAAAAGAGGTGCACCGAGGGACAGCCGGGTTGCCCACCTGGAAATGGTGTGACTTGCCTTTTCCTTTCCTAATAACCATCAGTGGTATTTTCAAGGCCAGTGGTTATACCTAGAGATGTCCAGAATCACCATTACAGTGGGAAAAACTGGAGTTGGAATCAGCTGTGACAAAGATGAGAAAGCTCACAGGAGCAGAAATACAGATTTCCCAGCTCCCTCGCAGGGACGGCAATATCAGTAAATGATTTAACATCCTTTCCCACTGGTGCCCTTGCTCACTTTTACGTAGTGTTCTTCAGTGTTTTTAAACATGAAAATTTTGCAGAAGATTTATTAGCATATTAAAAAGAAGGTGAAAAACCATGAAGGATGAGGTTTGGCATAGGGACAGAAGCAAATTCACACATCCTAAGAGAGTTCAATATGGCTGCTGTGAGTGCATGCAGCATGGAGGACAGCTAGAATAAACTAGAATAGATTACAAAATAGTTACAAAACTGTAACTATTTTGCCTTATAACGGCAGGTGAGATTAAATAACCCTCACTGATTTCCTTTTTTTTAATCTTGTCTCAACCCATTTAGATTACCATCCCTGCATCCACTGGCTATCAGTACTCCTTTTCCCCACCAAACTAGAAGGAGAGAGAAAAGGGGGTAAGAAAAAAGAAAAAAAAGAAAATACATACATAAAACAAGAAAAACACTGACAGAGTCAGAATACGACCTGACACCCTGTCAGTCAGGGTGTTGGTAGCAGTCCCATTAAATGGTGATGTCATTCCTGGAGTGACACATGTGGTTCTGTTGAAGCAGTTCTGTAGAAGGGTGCAGTTTTCCTCTGAAGGTCCAGTGATGATGTAGAAGGGTCTGGTTTTCCTCTGGAATCCAGTGGGAAAAGGCTGCTCTGATGTTCCAAATCTCAGATTTTATCTGGGCACAAACTGCTTGGCTCCTCCCCCTGGGTGGAGCATCTCCCAATGGGATGATGTAATTTTATCAGTCATGCAGTGGGACTCAATGGCCATTAACAGAAGATATCTTCCTGGAGGAAGGATGCGTTGTGGAAAAGATAAACACTGCCCCACATGGTTTTAACAGATGGGGATAGAATACACACTTTTGGTCACATCCTGTATTGCAGTCCAAGACTTTATCCACCCCGTATTCTATTACCATCTACATCATACCCAAATCAATACCCTCTTTAGACTCTACAGTGAAGCCTTACACTCAGTTCTCACTTAAGATTAGGTTTCCCTGTGGTACACAACGCATTTCTCCATCCTTCTGCAATACCCACCAAGTGCAACCAGATCCTTGTGCAAAGACAATCCTACAGATGGGTTTGTCTTTTCTTGAGGTGAGAATAATCCAAACAGTCTTTCCTAAAATTCATTTCATGTGCACCAGAGGGATTTTATCTCCATCCACTGTGTGCAAGGGTTCAGACTGGGCAGGACCAGCTCGACTGATGGACCCTCGCATGTTGACCATCCAGGTGGCCTTTGCTAAGTTCATTTCCTAATTCTTGAATGTCCCTCTACCAATGCCTTCAGGGTAGTCTTTAGTAGTCCATTCAGCTTTCCCAGCAGCTGGTGCATGATCAGGGATATGATCTCTCCATTCAATGCCATGTTCTCTAGCCCAGGTGTTGATAAGTCTGCTCTTGAAATTGGTCCCATTGTCTGATTCGATTCTCTCAGGGGTGCCGTATCTCCACAGGACTTGCTTTTCCAGGCCCAAGATGGTTTTCTCAGCAGTTGCATGAGGCACAGGGTGAGTTTCCAACCATCCAGTGGTGGCTTCCACTGTGGTCAGTACATAGCACTTGCCCTGGCGGGTTTGAGGCAGTGTGATGTAATCAATCTGCCAGGCCTCCCCATACTCATATTTGGACCATCACCCCCCCATACCAGAGGGGCTTCACCCGCTTGGCCTGCTTGATGGCCACGCACGTCTCACAGTCATGGATAACCTGAGAAATACTGTCCATGGTTAGATCCACCCCTCGGTCTCGTGCCCATTTATAGGTGGCATCTCTGCCCTGATGACATGAAGCCCATCATGGGCCCATCGAGCCAGGAACAACTCTCCCTTGTGTTGCCAATCTAAGTCTATCTGTGACACCTCTATTTTTGCAGCCTAATCTACCTCCTTGTTGTTTTCGTGCTCCTCATTAGCCCGACTCTTGGGGACATGGGCATCTACGTGACAGACTTTCACAGGCAGCTTCTCTACCCGAGTGTCAATGTCTTTCTACTCACCAGTAGCCCAGATGAGTCAGTGTAAAGGTAGAGTTTTGGCCACTTCTCTCTTTCAGCAATGTCCAGGGCCAGCTGAATGGCTTTGAGTTCAGCCTATTGACTTAATTTACCTTCTCCTTCGGTAGCTTGTGCAACCTGTCATGGGGGGCTCCATACGGCTGCTTTCCACTTCCAGTTCATCCCCACGATGCGACAGGAGCTGTCAATGAAAAGAGCGCAGCGTGTTTAATCTGCTGGCAGTTGGTACTTTGGTCTTCAGCCTGGGTCACTTCTTCCTGCTCCTCTTCCTGACTGCGACCAAAGTTTTCTCTTTCCAGCCAGTTTGTAATAATCTCCAAAATCCTAGGGCGAATCGGGTTCCCAGTACGGGCATGTTGCTTGACGAGGGCAATCCATTTGCTCCATGTGGCATCGGTGGCGTGGTGGGTTGAGGAAACCTTTCCTTTAAACATCCACCCCAGCACTGGTAGTCAGGGTGTCAGGAGGAGTTGTGTTTCTGTGCCAGTAACCTCTGAGGCAGCTTGAACTCCTTCATAGGCGGACAAGATCTCCTTCTCTGTGGGAGTGTAGTTGGCTTTGGACCCTTTGTAACTTCAGCTCCAGAATTCCAGAGGTTGGCCTCGAGTCTCCCCAGGCACTTCTGCCAAAGGCCTCAAGACAAACCCTTGTTTCAGGCTGCAGACTAAAGCATGTTCCTCACATCTGCTCCTGTCCTGATGGGACCAAGGGCTACCGCATGAGCGATCTCCTGCTTGATCTGGGCGAAGGCTTGGGGCTGCTCAGGGCCCCAGTGGAAATTGTTCTTCTTGCAGGTGACCAGGTAAAGAGGGCTCACAATCTGGCTGTACTCAGGAATGTGCATTCTCCAAAAGCCTATGGCACCTAGGAAAGCTTGTATTTCCTTCTTGCTGGTCGGTGGAGACATCGCAGTGATCTCATTGATGACCTCACTGGGAATCCGGTGCCATCCATCTTGGCACTTTACTCCCAGGAACTGGATCTCTCGGACAGGTCCTTTGACTTTGCTCTTCTTGATGGCACAGCCGGCTCCCAGCAGAATCGGGATGATCCTCTCTCCTTTCTCAAATATTTGCATTGCTGTGTTCCCCCACACAGTGATGGCATTGATGTATTGCACGTGTTCTGGAGCTTCACCCTTTTCCAGTGCAGCCTGGATCAGTCCATGGCAGATGGTGGAGCTGTGTTTCCACCCCTGGGGCAGTCGGTTCCAGGTGTACTGCACACCCCTCCAGGTGAAAGCAAACTGAGGCCTGCACTCTGCTGCCAGAGGAATGGAGAAAAATGCACTGGCAATGTCAGTGGTGGCGTTCCACTCTGCTGCCTTGGACTCCAGCTCATACTGGAGTTCCGGCATGTCTGGCACGGCAGCGCTCAGCGGTGGAGTCACTTCATTCAATGCACGATAGTCCACAGTCAATCTCCATTCTCCATCAGAATTGCACACAGGCCAGATGGGGCTGTTGAAGGGTGACTGGGTTTTGTGAACCACCCCTTGGCTCTCCAGCTCATGGATCATCTTGTGGATGGGGATCACGGCATCTTGATTCATCCGGTATTGCTGGCTGTGCCCTGTCAAGGTGGCATTTGGTACCTGTTGCTCTTCTACCTTCAGGAGTCCCACTGCAGATGGGTGTTCTGATAGTCCAGGCAAGGTGTTCAATTGCTTAATGCCCTCTGCCACTACAGCAGCTATTCCAAAAGCCCACCTGAGTCCCTTTGGGTCTTTGTAATAGCCGTTCCAGAGGAAGTCTATGCCTAGGATACATGGTGCCTCTGGGCCAGTCACAATTGGATGTTTCTGACACTCCTTCCCAGCCAGGCTCATCACAGCTTCCAGCAGAGTCAGTTTCTGTGATCTCCCCATCACCTCAGCAGTGGAAACAGGTTCTGACCCCACATGTCCCAATGGCATTGGGGTACACTGTGCACCAGTATCAGCTAAGGCCTCATATTTTTGTGGATCTGATGTACCAGGCCATTGGATCCATACTGTCCAAAAGATCCTGTTTTCCCATGGCTCTCCCTGGCTGGAGGCAGGGCCCCTCTAGTACTGCTTATCATTTCTTTCCTGGGCATACACAGTAGAGTTTCCTTCAAGTGTGTCCAACAGATCATCCTCCCTTCTGTAATACCCAACAGCTTGGTCATGGGAGGCTGAGGCTACCTTCGCTTTAGTGGAGCTCCCTCGGTTAGTGTTTCCTTCCCCGAGCTGACTCCGCCGTGCTGCCAGGACAGAAGTGGGTTTCCCATCCCACCTTCTCATGTCTTCCCCATGGTCATGCAGAAAGAACCACAGGTCAGCTCGTGGGGTGTACCCTCTCTCCCTAGCTGGGGGACGTTGGGCTCTAACTCTGGCGTCTGTGACTTGCACTGCTGCTGCACTGATCTTCCTCACCTCCTCCCTTATCTCCTTCATCTCCTCTTGGAGGCTCTTGACTACGGCAGAGACATGAGCCTGCATCGGGCCATTGATCATGCTCTCAAAATTCCTAAGCTTTTTGGCGACAGAGCCCACTGTCTGTCGGTTGTTATCAGCATTCATTGTTGCAATAAAGGTGGTATATTGAGATGGCCCCGGGTTTGCCAAATTCCACAACATCTGTCCTGTGCACCTGACCTTGTCGGGGTCATTGTCATGCTGTCCATCCCTCCTAAAGAGTACCTCCAATACCACCACTTCTCTCAGCTGTTGGATCCCTTCCTCAAGAGTCTTCCAGCACATTCTGTGATGGTGCTCCTGCATTCTCTCTCTTGGACAAACCTGTCTCTTACACTCACTAAAAGCTGCTCCCAGAGGGAAAGGGGCCATGGCTCCCTTACGAATACCTGATCCACACCTGAGTCCTGGGTCAACGATCCCAAATTCCTTGCCTCAGTACCATCGAGTTGCACACCTGTACCCATAAGGTCTCAGACCCACAGTAACAAGTTGTAAAAGCCTCATGCCCCCATCATACAATGTCTTTTTGCAGATTATGGAGGCTTTTGTACGAGACGGACTTGGTGATGATTTCAACCTCTGGCTCCCCTGTTGATTGTGAGGGCCCTCCTTGCTTATCCTTATTAACTAGGTATTATTTTGTCTTCATCTTAGACTTCTTAGTTTCCACAGGGACGACTGCTGCTGGCTGTGACTGCCCTTGTGGTTCAGCTGGAACATGGACAGTTGAAACGTTTGTGGGTTCCACTGCTGCACCATCAGACTCTTCCTCTTTAAGGCAGGGGGAGGGTTTCTCAGGAGCTGGGGAGAGGTACTCCTTCAGCATCTGACTCATCTCATGTATCTCCTTCACCAAAACCCCTACTCAATGCAGGTGGTTCATTTGTCAGTCACGCAGGAACGGGGTGAGGCTTCTTTCGTCGTTGAGTGCCTGATCATAAAAAAACGGAGCAGGTGAGAGTTGCTTGCACTTGTAAGTCACGCAGGAACGGGGTGAGGCTTCTTTCATCGTTCAGTGGCTGATCATAAAAAAACGGAGCAGGTGAGTTGCTGGCACTTGTGAGTCTCACAGGAACGGGGTGAGGCTTTTTCATCACTCAGTGGCTGATCATGAGAACTCGGAGAGGGTGAATTGCTTGCACTCGTAAGTCACTCAGGAATGGGGTGAGGCTTCTTCCATCGTTGAGCGGCTGATCATAAAAAAATGGAGCAGGTAAGTTGCTTGCACTTCTAAGTCGCTCAGGAATGGGGTGAGGCTTCTTTCATCGTTCAGTGGCTGATCGTAAAAAAATGAAGCAGGTGAGAGCTGCTTGCGCTTGTGAGTCACTCAGGAACGGGTTAGACTTCTTTCATCGCTCAGTGGCTGATCATAAAAAAACGGAGCAGGTGAGAGTTGCTGGCACTTGTGAGTCTCGCAGGAACGGGATGGGATTTCCTTCCTTTTTGGGTGCCTGATCCTAAGAGGCCTCTGGGGGGCGCAGCGAACAGGAGCGGCCAAACAGAGGCGTGGCACATCTCTGAGGGTGTGGCATGGCCGTTTGCACGGCAGTTCACCCACGCAGGGCAAGCAGGCAGGGCGGCAGGTTTTCTTGCTAGTAAGATTTGCTGTGTGTTGTTTGCAGTTTTTCTCTTGGCCGGTTGGTTTTGGGGTTTTTGTTACTAATGGTTTTTACATCATCAAAAACTGTGGTTAGTACAAATGTATGTAACCAAAAGGAACCCTCCAAAAAGGATACATCTATACAGACCCATTCTTGTGTGGAGTGTTTGAGCTTATCTGTGTTTTCAGGGACATTGTGGAGGAAACCTGCCTGTGGTGTGAACAGATGAACGATCCCCTTTCACTGGTGGCCGAGCTTAGAGAGGAAGTCGAAAGACTAAGGAGTATCAGAGAAAGGGAAATAGACTGGTGCAGTTCAGCCCTTCCATCTTTGAATGAGGCCCAACAAGCGTCAGAGGACTCCTGTGCCTCCCACTGTCAGGCAATAGAAGGGCACCTGGTAGATGAAGGGGACTGGAAATGGGTCCCTGCTCAGCAATAATAAAAATTCCTCCCGACCCTCACCCCCTAGGCACTTGCCACTTTAGAACAGATAGGAGACCCTGGATCTAGAGAGTCAGCCAGATGATTTAGAAGAAAATTATCTGCCCAGTGAGCCTCCCCATTACGATTCATCTGTAAGACGGCTCACCACCTCCAACATCAAAAAGAAAAGATGGGTAAACGTAGCGGGTGACTCCCTTCTGAGGGGAACAAAGATCCATATATGTCGACCAGACCCATCCCACAGCGAGGTCTGCTGCCTCCCTGGAGCCCAGGTAAGGGATATCACTGAGAGACTTCCTGGGCTGATTCAGCCCTCTGGTTATTACCCACTGCCAATACTCCAGGCTGGCAGTGATGAGACTGAAAAGAGGAGTGTCAAGGCAATTAAAAGGGACTTGAGGACACTGGATCAAGTGGTTGATAGGACAGGGGCACAGGTAGTCTTTTCCTCAGTCCCTTTGGTGGCTGACATAAAGAGTGAAAGGAATAGGAGAACTCACATCATTAACAAGTGGCTCAAGGGTTGGTGTCATCAGCAAAATTTTGGATTCTTTGATCATGGGGAAACTTTTATGGCACCTACCCTGCTGGAACCAGATGGGATCCATCTCTCAGTTAAGGGCAGAAGATTTTTAGTTCATGAACTGGCAGACCTTGTTGAGAGGGCTTTAAAGTAGGTTTGAAGGGGGAAGGGGATGCAGCTGGGCAGTGTGGAATCAGGCCCAAGGGTGGTAAGCCTGAGTTAGGGGTGATATCAGTAGCCCAGCTGAGGTGCATGTACACCAAAGCACGCAGCACAGGTAAACAAACAGAGCTGGAAGCCATGGTGCAACAGCAGAGCTGTGATGTAGTCACCGTCACATGGTGGCATGGCTCACACAGCTGGAGCACTGCACTGGATGGCTACAAGCTCTTCAGAAGACACAGGGAAGGGAGAAGAGGTGCAGGGGCAGCCCTTTATATTAGGGGGGATTTGATGCCCTATGTATTGAAACTAGCGACAATGAAGTTGAATGGCTGTGGGAAAGAATTAAGAGCAAGGCCAACAAGGCTGACATCCCACTGGAAGTCTGTTACCCTCCACCCAACCAGGGAGAAGAGGTGGACAACTTATTCCATAAGCAGCTGCAGAATGTTTCAGGATGATCGGTCCTTGTTCTTGTAGGCGACTTCAACCTGGTCTGGTTTCCTTCTGGAATCCAGTGGAAAAAGGCTGCTCTGATGTTCCAAAGCTCAGATTTTATGTGAGTAGGAAATGGTTGGCTCCTCCCCCTGGGTGGAGCATCTCCCAGTGGGATGATGTAATTTTATCAGGCACGCAGTGGGACTCAAGAAATGTACGAGCCAAAGCCAGCAACTGGAGGAAAAGACAGGAGTTGAGCTTAGAGAGCTGTACACATGAAATGCCACAGATTTGCCTGGAGCATGGCCCTCCCCGGCACCTTTTCTTACAGTTCAATTGAAAACAACCTAAAAGCTGGTGCTCGAGACTTTGGGAAGTTACCTTACTGGAACTCAGGCAGTGGAGTGGTTAAATGAAAGGATTATACCTTTATGGTGCTAGTCTATGGGTTTGAATTGAAGGAAAGCGCTCCATTTTACGCATCTTAAGGGTAAAAGGCGGGCAACCTCCGAGGTCGCTGGACGCCCGCCGGCTTTCCGCTGTTTCATCCTCAGCTTAGACTAGCCAGGCTGACACCCGCCTGGCGAAATGCCCAGAAGCAGAAGTTTTGCGCTTGTACGAGTGTATTGTTTGTACAAGATTACCCCGGCGAGCCCAGTCTCGCCCCGTAAAAGATCCCCCCTCCACGCACCGCACGCTGAATGTTCCAAATGGCCAAAAGCCGCTCCGCCCCCAGCTCGGCTTTAAAGAGCGGCGGCAGCGAAAACTCCGCCTATTCCATTTCCGGGAGCGGAGCGGCGGTTTCGAGCGGCGATCCCCGGAGCTCGGAGCGGCTCCAGCACAGGTACGAGCCGCGCTCGGCTGTGCCCCAGCCCGGGGCTCGCTGCGGCCGGAGGGGCCGCGCTGAGGGGAACGGGGCGGTTCTGGCGAGTTCCTTGGGCCGGCTTCCCCCGTGTGCCCCGTGCCCTGAGACGGCGGAGGGAGCGGCTGCCCGCGGTCTCGTCCTTGGCGCCGATCCCTGGGGACGAGCCGGTGCCGCAGCAGCGATGGCTCATGCCGGTGTCTCTCGGTAGCTCGGAGGTGGCTGCTCCGTGCCCGGCAGAGTTTCCGGCCGTGGCGCCCCGGGCTCGGCGCCGCTGCTCAGGCGGGAGGTGTCCCTGCCCGGCTCAGGGGTGGCACGGGATGAACTTGAACGAGCCTCAGAGCCCAAAGCACTGCAGGCGCCGAGTGGAGGCAGAAAGCGCCGCATCCTGCTGGAGCGGCTGGATGTACCTGGAGCGCTCAGCAGGCTGCGCTTGTCTCCGCAGGTCCGGGCAGCGGGGACAGCGCGGGACTGAGCTGGCAGCGCCTTCCTAAGCCTCGGTGTGCCGCAGGGCCGGGACCAGCCGTGACCTGTCATCATGTCCCTTTCAATGGGCCATCCCCTTCGGTGTACAGGTGTTCCCGAGGCCGATCTCCAAAAGGCTTTTCCAGCACTCCTGATGTGTCCGGAGCAAGGGACTGATTGTTCCAAGCAGAGAGATTCAGGCTGTGAGCTGGAGGTGAGTGAATTCTGCTCCATTCCTAGGCCTACGCAAGTGCTCTTGCATGTCCAGGAGGGCCCGGCAGCCGGGCTGACACACTTGCCTGGGGCGCAAGAAACCACTTGTCATAAGCAGGGGGATGCCACTTGTGAGCGTGCAGTGAGTGAAGATGTGGAGAATGGAATCTGCACCAGTGATGGCAGTGTGAGGGAGCCCCTGGATCCCAAGTGCACATCAGCACCCGGCCATGTACACAGAAACATCCTCAGGAGATTGCTAGGTGAGTGCACAGCCAGGCCTGCGGTCTCTAGGAGGGGACAGTGTCATTTGTCAAGGCCGGGGCTGGCAGGTGTGTGGCTGTTTCCCGATGTGTGGAAGAGGCCTCGTGCTCCGCTCGGCCCCAGCAGTGGCTGGAAGCGGCAGCCGCAGCTGCCCCCAAGCGTGTGCAGCTCTCCTGCTGCAGCCTGTCCCCAGCGCGGTGTCCCTGGCTGTCCCCACAGCTGTGTCCCTGCCCGTGTCCAGGCTCTTGGCTCTCTGGCTGCCAGCTGAGGGAGGGAGGGAGGAGCAAACAGGCTGAGAGGTCCCTCCTGTGCTCGCCGGGCATTGGGGGAGCAGCTTGGAGGGCGGGCTGTGGTTGTGGCAGCCAGCAGCTCTTTCCTGCTGCAGGCGAGTGGTTCAGCTGCCATCCCGTGCTCACCTCGGCGCTGATTGTGCTCCTGGTGCTGGTGCTGGCGTTGGCGGTGGCCTTGGCTGTGCAGTCAGGTAAGGGAGGGGCAGCAGCCTGGGCCCAGCCCCTCGGGGCAGAGCGGGGTCCCTGCTCCCTGCACAGGGCAATCCTCACACCTTCTCCTCTTCCCCTGCAGCACCACAGCTTCCAGTTCCACCTGCGACTCCGCAGGTTGTGGTTCTGGGCTGTCCCTCCGACTGGGTTGGATACAATGGAGTGTGCTACTACTTGTCAAGGGATTCCAGAAGCTGGGAGCAGAGTCAAGAGCGGTGCTCCGAGCTCGGGGCCTCGCTGGCCATTCTGAAGGATGAGGAAATGGTGAGTGAGGGGCTGCGGGCGCTGTGGGGTGTCTGAGGGGAGCCTGGGGGTGCTCGTGGTCCGGGCTGGGTGCTGGTGGGGCTGGGGCTGCAGCCCTGTGCCGGGGCCTTGCAGGGAAGGAGCCCCGGGGCCGTGTCCCCCCGAGGGGCCGGGGCAGCTCTCACTGCTCTCTCCTTGGCAGGATTTGTTCTTCCGCCTCCGCGGGAACGGCGATTACTGGCTCGGGCTGCGCAGACGGGGCGAGCAGCTGCAGTGGGAGGACGGCAGCAGCTTCAGCTCCTCGTGAGTGCCGGGGAGCCGGGCAGGGCATGGGGGGACAGGGGCACAGCGTGTTCCCCTGGCATCCAGCGCTGTCTCTGCTCCTCCCTGCAGGGTTCCTGTCCTTGGTAATTCCGAGTGTGTGTACCTGGCTGAGGATAAATTCAGGAGTGTGATGTGCTCCAATCCGCAGCCGTATCTGTGCAGCAAGGCCCTAGGTGCCCTGTAACAGGGGGTGGAGAAAGGACCTTCTCCCCGCTGGGCAGTCCCAGCTTCCCCTCTTAGCCCGGCACAGGGCTGTCCTTTCTCAGCTGCACCCTGTGCCTTGCACTTGCTCTCAGGGTCACCTCAGTGCCTGTTCATCCCCTCTGCCAGCGCTGGGCTGGCTGTTCCAAGGAAAAGTCTCTGCAATCCATCCTGCCAGCCATGCTAGCTGGAGTGAGGGGATTGCCCTCATTGCACAACACGATCGAATTGGAAATCTAAATTGCCCTGGGCTCCTGGAAATCATAACCAAGTGGCCTGAAGGTGAGACTTTTGGACTGTCTTTGGAAAAGGAAGAAGAACAGCTGACACGTGCTGAGGAGGAATCCCACTTTTGGCATCAGGCACCTGACTGTGAAGAACGGCCTCTCTGTCTGTCTCTCTGTTGTAAAGGATCTGATTGCTCTGCTCTGCGTGGAAAGCCAGGCTAGTGCAGGACAAGGATTTGTTTCCCTGAGGGTGAAGCAGTGACATGATGTGACTGTAACCCACATCCCTCTGTGCCAGTGTGTGGGGAAGAGGGAAGGAGGGACCGGGCAATATAATGAAGTCCAGGAAGGAGAGAACAATATGGGGAAGGTGCATTTTTAGCTCTGAGTAGCTTGATAATAAATTCAATTAATTTTCCCCCTTTGTGGCTGTTTATGCTCCTGATGGATGAGATACCTCATTTTTTTTTTCACATTTATTCCTGCTTTTTTGGCTGCCCTTTTCCCTTACTTGTTTTCACCATCCTTTTTAGCTGCGTTTTTTTCCCCAGGCCTTTTTTGCCCCTTAATGTAAATCCCTCACATGATCGAATTAGTGGGGGTTTCTATCAATTTAAACCCTGAAAACTAAGGCACAACAGAGATTCACTCTCAATTTAAACTTCAAGATGATGAACATGGAGGTTTTGCTCTCATTTCAAACTGATAAAATCGCATTATACAGGGTGTTCCTTGCTCTATTTAAACAAGAAAATGGGAATTCCCAATCAATTGATATCCCTGTACAAATGCCCCAGGCAGGTTTCTTTCCATTGATACCCTTAATATTGCAGTTGAATGAGGATTGTCCCAGTTTAAACACAAACAATAAGGGAAAATTAACCAGTTAACTTCAGAATATACTTGGATAAAAATCTCTTGAAAAGGAACTACACCACAATTGTATTCCCTAATTAATTCCCTCAGGCTTCCTTCAATACAAATACTCTCAAAAAGTAAAAGCAGAGGAGCCTCGTGTGTTACTTCAAAGCAGTTGTCTTGCTTTGAAAGACAGGAGTCTGCTAAGAAAGGCAGGAGCCTCTCTTGAAATGGAAAATGTAAACCCCCCCTTCCAAATTATTATAATGTTGAAATGAAGGGGCTCTCAGGCAAAGATAGGAGAACAGGAATAAGAGTTCTTTACTAAGAAAAATTAAAATAAAAATACAATATTACAAAAAAGACAATTAGAGTATTACAAACCCCAAACACTGACAGAGTCAGAACACAACCTGACACCCCATCAGTCAGTCAGGGTGTTGGTAGCAGTCCCATTAAATGGTGGCTGCATCCTCCTGCAGTGACAGATGTGGTTCAGTTGAAGCAGTGCTCCTGTCAAAGGGTGCAGTTTTCCTCTGAAGGTCCAGTGATGATGTAGAAGGGTCTGGTTTTCCTCTGGAATCCAGTGGGAAAAGGCTGCTCTGATGTTCCAAATCTCAGATTTTATGTGGGTAGGAAATGCTTGGCTCCTCCCCCTGGGTGGAGCATCTCCCAGTGGGATGATGTAATTTTATCAGTCATGCAGTGGGACTCAATGGCCATTAACAGAAGATATCTTCCTGGAGGAAGGATGGGTTGTGGAAAACATAAGACCCCCCTGGGTTTAACAGGGGGGGAAACATTTGCCATCCCCCCTCCCCAAATACCCCTCTAAAGGGGGGCCACACAAAAACGGGGGTGGAAGGGGGGGCGGCGTATCCAAGGGGGGCATGCCGGGGGGTGGAGGGGGGGGGAGGGAAAAATAAAAAAAAAAAGCCCCCGAAGGAAGGGAGGGGGGAGGAAGAAATAATCTGCAACTGTAACTTAAAGGGTACAAGGACAGTGCAAGAAACATTGTTATTAGGGAGGAGGGTAACAGGGAGGGAATGTTACTGTGGGAAAAAGGGTGAGGGGAAAGGCAGGTTTGGGCAGTGTCCTGGTTTGAAAAGACACGTGTGTGCTAGGGAAGAGCAGGACCTTCCCTAAAATGGAGCTAATAGATGACTCCTTCTGAATTAGTATAATTTTGGTATTAAGGGCTCTCAGGCAAAGATACGGGGATAGGAATAACAGCTCTTTATATATATACACACATATATAAATACACATATACAGGTATATATACTAGCATATATATAAAACAAGGCAAACCAAACAACAACTATGAAATTAACAACAAACAGGACAGGAACCCAGTAACAGTTTTTTGGTTGTGGACACTTTCCCCTGTGGTGCAGTTACCATCACAGCTGGCAGTCAGTGCCAGCCGGCTCCCGGTGGGCAGGGGCAGATGCGGCGATCCCGCGTGGCTGCAGCAGTGCTGGGGGTGATGGCAGCTGTGTCCTGGGTGGGAAGGGTGGAGGAGAGGCTCTGCTCACGGATCCTTGGGGGCAGTGTCGGTCCTGGTGCTCCATCAGGATGCTTGGAGATGACAGGTTGAAGCAGGAGAGCATCCTAGCAGGGGTGCAGGGTCCAACACCAGAAGAGGCAGCCCCCATGTTGGGATGGGGGTCGAGGTTTTCCAGCTGCATTCCTCCTCCCAGAGCCAAAAACGAGTGAGTGCCAGCAACTGACCCCCCACCCTCCTTTACCTACTTCGAATCTCGGGGTGTTCCCCCACCCTGCAAGAGAAACTCCAAAAAAAGAAACAGAGAGTCTCCCCATCCCCCTGTTCCATCAGTGCTTCTTAGCATGTCCATGAGAAAAATTCCACAGACAGAGAGGAAAGGAAAAACCAACCCCCAACATATGTTTTCCCATTTTGGTAATATTTTGGACAACTTCCACTGGCTGGTACCTAATGCCAATAAGGAGGATTGTAAAGGTTGTTGCAATTTAACCACATCACTGCCAATCACTGTCAATTTGTTCATTAGTACTTCTGAATCCATTGTGTTTAAAACCCCCAGTCCTGTTCCCAATAACACAGTGAGGTCTCTCTTCTCTCTGGGCATATAAGGCATACACTTCTGCAGCCAGGTGGTCCAGTCCATGAAAGAGATCCTTAAAAATGGAGCACACTCGGGTTGAATGGTAGAGGCATTCACCTGCATTGTCATCTCTACCCATTTTAGTGACCATTCTGGATTAACGAGCAACTTCTGAATTCCTGTCTTCTTAAGAGCATATGGCCCAATCTTGGTAATTATGGCAACTACGGGTTCTGAAGTGGTTTGAATTTGAGTGACCTTGGTCTCTGCTAGTGTTGGCCCTCGTGGAGTTATCTTAACCTCATCTTTTCAGGGATCCGTACAAATTTGGGTTATATTAGAGTCAATCTTAAAATCCTTAATTGAACAACCTTCTATTTTAAGCCTAAACTCAGGGCAATTAGTTAAATATTTGTCACAGCACTCAGGACCAATTTGAATAGCTTTCACAGGCTCCTGGTGAAATTCATGGAATCCATCCTAGATAAACACATATTCACATCCCTAAACATTTCTTCCTTCCCGTACTGTTGCATTTCTAAGTTTTCACATCTGACTCAGAGACTTACAGGAGTAGAAGTCATAAGCTTTCCCTTGGCACCCATATACACCAGTCTCATTATACACACGTGGTATTGCATTAACTCCAATAGCATCTGTGGCTATAGCAATGGTCACAAAAGCCACAACTCTCCAGGCTATACTTACTTGATTATCCATTACAACTACAAGCATTTCTCTTCTTCAGAGGGTTTTTAAACTATGCTTATCATTTCACCCACACTCTATTCATTTTCCCAAGAAAGTTTTAATTTCAATTCGTTGTCACCCGGTATAACTTTCCAAAGTCCTTCAGGAGCTTTCTTCACTCAGGAGTGATGGATCCACGCATTTTGTTCCTTGATTTTGATTGCAGTATAGGTGGTGAGGAGCCCTTGGAATGGTCCTTCCCACTGCAGTTCCAGAGTCTTTGTTGCAAAAGACTTAACATAAACATAATCCCCAGACTGTACCTCATGTACTGGTCCATCCAATTCTCTGCTTCGAGGCCCCAGTCACAGGTTTCTCAAATTTTCCAAGTTGCTTGTTTAGGGCCACCACACATTTATGTTGGGCTTCTCCCCCTACTTGAGTGGGTGTTGTCCCTTCTTGAATTCCATATGGCCTTCCATACAATTGTTCAAAGGCACTTAGTTTTTCTTGTGTTCTTGGCTTGGTCTGAATTCACAGTAATGCTAATGGAAGAGCCAAGATAACTTTGCCTCTTGTCCCGGTCTTATCATTTGCTGCTTAATCAAATGATTCATTTTCTCCACTTGGCCTCCTGACTGTGGATGATATGGACTATGAAGTTCCTAGTTCTATGCCTAAATCGTGGCTAATTTGCTGCACAAGTTTTGAAATAAAATGTGGCCCACTTTCTGAAGACAATGTGGCTGGGACTCCAAAATGTGGTATTATTTCTTATAACAGTGCTTTGGGTACCTCTCACGCTCTGGCAGTTCTGGTAGGGAAAGTTTTTGGCCACCCTGGAAAGGGATCTGTTAACACCAATAGATATCAATACCTCCCCTTTCCTGGGTAGTTCTGAAAAATCAATTTGCCATTGCTGCCAGGGTCCATATCCCTTCCCAATTTGCCCAAGCTTTGGTTTAGGGATATTTCTGGGATTAGTTTAGAGGCAAAGGCTACCTCGGTGAGTCACTTGAATTATTGTACCTCGCAAAGTTCTAGCTATGATTCTATCTTTCAAATAATTGTATAAAGCATCTATTCCCCAATGCATTTTCTCATGTTCCTCTTTCATTAAGGACCATAGCATGGAAGAGGGGATCACAAGCCTTCCTTTCCTTTCATTTGTAATAGCCCACCCCTCCTGGTTATAACTTCTGTTTTCTTTCTTAATGAGCTTCTTGTCCCTTTTATTGTACCTTGGCTTACCTTCAATAGAAATTTGCTCATCTGGAATTCAAGCTGTCTCAACTGTTTCAATAATTACCTCACCTTTAGCTGCTTCTTTTGCCTTTCTGTCCACCAGCTCATTTCTCTCTTCCAATTCAGAGCTCACTGTTTGCTGTGCCTTGATGTGCATGATGGCTACCTTTTCAGGTGGCTGGACTACCTACAATAATTTTATTATCTCTCGCGCATGTTAAATGCTTTACCCTTGTGAGTTCAACAGTCCTCTTTCTTTGCAGATGGCTCCATGCACATGAACCACCCCAAATGCATTCCTTGAGTCTGTATAAATATTAATTTTCTTTCCTTTTCCCAGTTCCAAAGCCGGGGTTAAGGCAATTATTTCAGTCTTCTGTGCCGAGGTGTTGGTTGGCAATGGTCCAGACTCTGTCACCTCTCTGCTCGTGGTAACTGCATACCCAGCATGTCTTTTTCCACTGATCACATGGCTGCTTCCATCAGTGAACCAGCTCTCAGTGTCTTCGAGAGGGGTGTTCTTGTGCTAGTATTCCCAAAGCAATCCCCTGATTTTCATGAGAAAACAACAATAATTGTTTAGTCACATCTGGAAGTCCCAGGGCTGGAGCTGACATGAGGGCCTTCTTTAGCTGGTCAAAGGCTCGTGTGGCTTCTTTCGTCCATTGGATGTCTCTGTTTCGTGCTGTAATCAAGGCATATAGGGGTTTGACTAACAGCCCATAATTGTAAATCCACAGTCTGCACCACCCCATCGTGCCCAAGCAAGTTCTCGGTTCCTTTACTGTCTGGGGTTTTGGGGTCTGGCATATTGCTCCCTTGCCATTCCATCCCAAGGTTCTTTGTCCAGCAATGACCTCGTAGCCCAAGTAGATAACTGCTTGCCTCACCATCGGGGCTTGCTTCTGGGATACTCCACACCCCTGTAAACCCAAAAAGTTTAGGAGGCTTCCCGTCCACTCTACACATCTCTTGAGTTTTGGTAGCTATTTTATTGCAACAACTGTCCTTCTCCTGATGGAGCTTCCCAAGATTCCAGATCTTTTGCAAGTTGTTCTCCAAATCCTGAAATCTGAAATCCTTGGGGAAGAACTGACCAGGTGAGCTGAGTTTTGCATCCAGTTTTGGGGTTTTCCCATTCAAATGCAAAAATCTTCTGGCTAGCCTCATGGAGACAAAGGCAAAAGAAAGCATCTTTTAAATCTAAAACAATAAACCATATTAGTTCAGGTGTTAAACAGGTTAACCAAGTGTAGGGGTTGGCAACCACTGGGTATAAATCCTCAGTTATCTCATTGACAGCTCTTAAATCTTGCACTATTCAGTAGGATCCATCAGGCTTTCTAACAGGTAGAACAGGAGTATTGAACTCAGACTGACATTCTTTTAATAGTCCTATCTGCAAAAAATTTTCCATTACTGAGCTAATCCTTTCCCTATCTTCCTTTTTGAAGGGGTACTATGTAACTCCAACTGGCTGTTTTCTTTCTTTAAGCTTAACTTGCACTGGGGCTGCATTCTTTGCTCTTCTTGGTATATTAGAAACCCACATCCCAGGAAATACCTGATCCATTCTTTTCCTTTCTATTTCATCTTCACTTTCAACTTTAGTCTCATTGGTTATTAACACCAGGTCTAACACTTCTCTACATATTGTTGGTCCTCAACCTGCAAAATGATCTCCCCATTTTTAAATATTATTTTTGCCTCTAGTCGTTCCAATAAATCTCTACCCAAAAGTGTTGATGAAGCATTTGGCATATATAAAAACTTGTGAATTCCCCATTGTTTCCTACATTCTATTTCAGTGGCCTACAAAAATAAGTTCTTTCAGATTGGCCAGTTGTCCCTTTTACCATGACATAATTACCTGTTATTGGCATTAAAGCTTTAACACCAAATATATTGCCTTTGTATCTATTAAAAATTCTATTTCTTTTTTTTTTTGTTCCTTAGTTTCATTATAACCAGAGGGTCTTCAAGGGTAAGACCTTCCAGCCTACCTCAGTCTTCCTTAACATAAGCAACCACTGCCTCACCTTTTCAATCTTCTTTTCTTTGATTATTGTCTTTTCTTCATTTTGGGCACTGGTCCTTCCAGTGTTCATTTTTCTTGCAGAATGCACATTGGTCTTTCCCTAGCCAGGGTGGTTTCTGCCTTGGTGGCCCTTGTCCACACCTCCCTTTTTCTTCTTCTTCCCTTACTCCTGTTACCAATTTTCTCATCCTTTCTTTGCACCCTTCTTTCCGGTTGCTGAAAACTCTCCATGCCTCTTCTAGCCAAGTCTCTAAATCTTGCTCTGTCAGACCCCGTATCTTCTGAACTTGGTGTTTAATGTCTCCTGTAGATTGTCCGAGAAATAAATCTACTAGTTGTTGTATCCCTGCCTCAGACTCAGGATTTAAAGGTGTATGGCAATGCATTGCATCTCACCAATGTTTTAAAAATTCAGAAGGTGTTTCACAGGGACCTATATGCTTGATTGCATATAGGGTTGATCAGTTTATAAGTTTAGGAATTGCTCTAACCCCTTCACTATCAAGTCTTGATAATCCTTTAGTTTTTCCATATTTTCATTATTATTATGATTCTAATGTGGATTTTGAAGAGGAAAGAGATCTCTCCTTTTCCTCTGTGTTATTTTACAAACATTTTCTGTTAAACTCTCAGCTACTTTTAAAATCAATTGCTTTTCTGTCTCCATTAAGCCATCTCCAACAACAGCTGGAGATCTGACCACTCAGGTCGATAGTGTTTAATCATACACTTGAACTTCTTTGCCACACCTATTGGGTCACTTCAATAACATTTTGCAATCTTTTCCCAAGCCTCTAAATCCATTCTAGAAAAAGGAATTTTAAGGAATGTTGTTTTCCCTTCAGGACTTACTGCCTCCCTCAAAGGTGTTTGAATAATTTTCTTAGTTGGTTTCCAGGTCTGGGATGCTGTAGGACCCTTTGGAGAGGGCTCCTCTTCCTCATTGTCACTGTTGGACAGTGGGAGAGATTCAGGAGTAAGTGGAGTATTTGAAGTGGGGGATAGAATAGAAGCTGGAGCCAAAGCTGAAATAGAAACTGCAGTTGATTCAGCTGTGCTTAGAGCTGGAGTTGAAATAGAAATGGGTTTAATTGGAGTGGGGGATGGAATATGAGCTGGAGTTGATATACAGATTGGAGTTGGCTTTTTTACAGAAGTAGAGGGTAAAGTGGGAGCTGGGGTTAATTACCATCTCGAATTTGCTTCTCCTTTCAGCCTTCCTTGACTCCCGCGGGTGGTTTAAACAAATTCCTCAACTTTTGCTCTAGTGACTCAGCTGGATACACCTTGTCAGGGTGTGTGCAGCGTTGATTTCTTGACCATGAACTACAACATCATTTTAGCCTTGCTCTACCGGCCTTATTGTCTTTTTCCAGGGCCAATACCAAGGGGTCAGAGAGGGTTCCAATTCCACAATCCCTCTGCCACTCAGGGTGCTGCCAGAGGGAGAAAAACATGTCAGCATACCTCACTTCTTCCCACTTCTGTTCCTGTCCCAAGAAAAGCATCAGCGGTAACAAAGTCTCATCATCTAAAGTTCTAGCTGGAGGCCATCTGACCCCTTTTTCAAGGCTGTAAAGTGGCCACCACTGAGTACAAAACTTAACAAAAGCCTTTTTGTTCTCTCTACCACTGTACCCTTCCAGTTCTTTCCAGTGTGCCAAAACACATCCTAACGAACTAGTTTTAGGGATCTCTTTACTTGGGTTAGTTCCCAGCACTCTAATTCTTGTTATCTCCTCCTTCACCTTCTCATCTCTTTTCCACCCAAACCGAGCTTCACAGCTCCTTACTCTCCTTTTCCAGTCTTCTCGCACAGCTCAGGTATTAAGTGTGACTTTCCACACACCAGCTTTAAAATCTTTGGTTCTGAATCAGCTCGATCAGGGAGCTGTCGGCACTGAGCACACTCTCTGTACCGGCTAGCAGAAGAACAATAATAGTGTCCCGTGCAAATGTTACACTGCAATAGCACCCACGCATGATGCCAGCCCCTAGATACACTAAAAACTGCAGGAAACTTCCCACAAATACAAGCTATTCCATTCACCTCTTCTTGACTTTCTAAATTCTCTGCAGCCTGTTGTTATCAATCCAAAGCCACCAGTTTTCCATCAGACGTTTGATAGAAACCTTCTAAATATATTCTTGCATTTCCCCTATCTATCCACTGGCTCACTGAATTCACAAACTCCCACGAGTCCAGCCCAAACCACTGAGGGAAGGGAACTCCCTCTATCCGTCTGGCTAGGTTGGATTCTCAGACAGAAGCTACTCTTATTATCTAACAAACACAACCTCCGTATCTAGAATCACAACTAAGCCCTTATTAAACGCTTTTACTCTTCCCTGCTAAAACGATCCTGTCCTTTGTCTGTACTCATTTCCTTGCAAAACGCCCACGTCTCAGCTCCCAAATCCCACCCCCCCCGCAAAAAAACCTACACACTTCTGACAGAAGATGGCAGAGTTACTTTAAAAGTACACGACAGCTCCGATACACAACTCTCCGTCACTCACTGACATGCAAACGAACATCTCTTCCACAAAAACTAAAATCACAGCCGTATTATTGCCGCGGGAAACTCTCACAAACACACTGTACTAAAGCATTCACCCTTACTACTCCAGATCAACTAAAGTACGCACACACCACAGTCACGGCGGGGAGGGGGCTTTTTTTCCCTCACAGCCACTCTCACAGTCAGGACACATTCACAACAGCATAATAACCATAGACAAGGGTTTGCCCTTAAAACTGCTAGCCCCAAATTGCTGGCAAACTGAGCTCTTTACGGCCCAACAAACGGCAAAATCCCCCTCTGCCGGCAGCCAAAGCCCGAGCCCGGCCCGGCACAACAGCTCCACCGCTCTCTCTGCCGCACACCAAATACAACTGACCGCTCTCAAGCACACTACATAGGCACAGCTTGTGCTGGCACGTCTCCCACGGCTTCCCAATGGCCTTTCTGACCATGCGTACGCCTTACAGGCCACTGATTAAAACGGTTCCAGTTTTTAAAAATACCGCTTTCGCCGGAGTTTTAGCAGTCAGGAGTCCTTGTCTGCTGCTGGATGAACAGCCCGAGCGGCAGAGCCCTCTCTTCCAAGGAATATCCCAGGGGCACCCCGATAGGGTCACCAACCCGAGCTGGTCTCACTGCCGAGCAGAGCCTTGACCTGCCGTGGTCGCCAAATTGAATGGTTAAAGCCGCTCTGTTCACGGACAAAGATTCTCTAACTAGTTAAAGTTACAAAGGGGTGTGTCTATTAAGACGCCGGCGGGCTGCACGAGAGTAATCCCCTAGAGACGTGGCAGCCCCGTACAAACTTCCTTGTCCTCTATTTATTTCCCAAAGTCTTACATTCCATACATATGCATTACCCCAGCACCTCCCACCCCCGCTCTGTACTAAAATGAGCCCAATAGTCCATCACGCTCACACAATTCTTCTCTTGAATTGGGTCGGTGGTCTCGAATTGGGTCAGTTGTCTTGAAAGATGAAGTAAGGAAAGTCTTCATCAGGTCTCCGTGACCCTCTGGCACTATCCAATATCCCCTGCTTCGTGACTGATTGGTATAAAGTCCAGGTCTGAGCCATTATTCTACTGGTTTCAATCTGTTCTTATAAGAGTTCACTTACTCCACCTCCCTCTAGAAACAAAACCGAAAGAAGTTCTCAATGACAAACAATACCTCCATTATCTTGAGCTTAAGCATGCAATAATCACCAGCCTATCGTTTGTTTATCTAATTTACACCCTTATCAATATGAATTGCTTCTAACCCTTAGCTACAATCTGAACTCTTTAAAATCATGATTCAGTCCCCGCTGCCGGGACGCTGCAGCAGCACCTGCGGAGACAAGCGCAGGCTCCGGGAGCTCTCCGGGAGCCGGGCAGGGACACCTCCCGCCTGAGCAGCGGCGCCGAGCCCGGGGCGCCACGGCCGGAAACTCTGCCGGGCACGGAGCAGCCACCTCCGAGCTACCGAGAGACACCGGCATGAGCCATCGCTGCTGCGACACCGGCTCGTCCCCAGGGATCGGCGCCAAGGACGAGACCGCGGGCAGCCGCTCCCTCCGCCGTCTCAGGGCACGGGGCACACGGGGGAAGCCGGCCCAAGGAACTCGCCAGAACCGCCCCGTTCCCCTCAGCGCGGCCCCTCCGGCCGCAGCGAGCCCCGGGCTGGGGCACAGCCGAGCGCGGCTCGTACCTGTGCTGGAGCCGCTCCGAGCTCCGGGGATGCCGCTGCCCGACACCGCCGCTCCGGTCCCGGCCAGACCCACCGGGCGCAGCCGCCGCTCTTTAAAGCCGAGCTGGGGGTGGAGCGGCTTTTGGCCCTTTGGAACATTGGGCGGACGGGACAGTGGGGAGGCGGTGCTGGGCGGTGGAGGGCGGCATTCGTACCGAAGGAAACTACTTAGAAATAATGTCAATAAGTCCCCTAAACTAGAATTATAAGAATTATAAGATGCAACTCTTGATCTAGAAATGAGGAATGTGAAGTTTGCATGGTGCTAGCTCCTGTTAAAATCTGTTCCTTTAAACCACAAGTTGTGGTTATTTTATTGTAGAGTTAGTTACAATTACTTCAGCACTTCAGTACTTTCTTTTTTTCTTGTTTTTACTTTGATGTCATCTATGCATAAATATCTAAGAAAATATTTCCTCAATTTCTTATAGACAGTTACTACTGATATATTAATGTCCCGGTTTAGGGCAAATCTGGGAGAAAAACTCCAAAGGCCCCCCACCAGGAACGAAACCCAAGCAGCCCCTTCCCCAAACGGTTCGGGAAGAAATTTCATCAGAGGGAAGTGGAAAAACCTGTTTATTCAACAGGAATAGCACTGCCCAACACAAAAATATGAACAATACCGAACAGCAAAACCTCTCGGCGCTCTGAAGAGATGACAAATTCAGAAAGTCTCTCTCCTGTGGTGGCAGCTCAGCTCAGTCGGTTCTCAGTCCCTCCAGCGCTGGAAAATGCCGCTGCCCAGGCCCGGCCCCAGTGGCCACAGGTCCAAGCTCCCGGTGCTCCCCCCGAGTTCCCAGTCCAGAGCAGGTTCAAATAATTCCAGGAAAAAAAACGGGCAAAAAACTGTCCGGGGAACTTCTCTGCTTCAGTTAGTCAAGAACTAACTAAAAGCAAAGGAGAGCTGTCTCCTGCTGTCCACCACGGTGACACAGTCCAGGAGACGAACGGATGAAACTCCGATCTCTGTGGCTTGAAACAATTCCCTCAGACATTCCACTGCTTCTCCTTCCGCCCTTCATTCTCAAATCCAACCTTAAAGGTACAAAACTTATTTCTCGGCTGAACAGACGAATGGGGATACAATTCAACATCCCAAAGTCACCCCAGGACAGCACTCTAAGCTTCAGTCTCGCCTTGCATTACTGTAGAAAAAGCACGGCTCCCAGCTGGCTCTGCAGCACGTAAAGCCTTTCTCACAGCGTTCCTGACATCTCCTAAGGCAGCTCTGGGCAGCACAGCCTGACCCTGGCGCTTGTCATACGGTGAATCCCCATCGAAATGAGCAATTGTGAGCTGAGCACTGGGACTGCCAGCACAACTTTCACCTCGTCTGTTCAGGTGCTTTCTCCTCTCCAAGTCCCACAAGAGATACTGAGAATTGGTTAAAATCAGGGAAGGCACATTATGACAATCTATGGGAGTGAGATCATAGGAATTAAAAATACTTTATATCGTATTCTCAAAATAAGGAGAAGCCATTCTTCTTTATAGCTTGTCTGAGTTCTTTGATGTCATGATGAGGGAGGGCCTCCTATTGTGGATTCCGATAATGGGGGGGATGGAGGGAGGGTGGGATCGGCAAGGAGCATCATTCGTGTGACTGTTCCCAATTGGCACGGTGGGGTTGTGACACTGCTGTTCCTTCGGAGAAGCAGAACAGCAGCAGGAAGGGAGGAAGGAGGAGGGAGGAAGGGGAGGGAGGGGAAGAGAAGAGAGGGGAGGGAAGGAGGAGAGAGAGAGGGGAGGGAGGGAGGAAAGAAGGAAGGGCAGAGAGGCCGGAATGCCCCGGGAAGAGAAGAAGAAGAACGGCACGGAGGGATAGGTGACAATGCAGTTCCTCGGGGAAGCAGACACGCAGGGATAGGTGACAATGCAGTTCCTCGGGGAAGCAGACACGCAGGGATAGGTGACAATGCAGCTCCTCGGGGAAGCAGACACGCAGGGATAGGTGACAATGCAGCTCCTCGGGGAAGCAGACACGGAGGGTTCGAGGGGACCGGCCGGGGCCGAGCAGGGGGGACAGAGCCGGGGAAAGCATTCTGAGACTCGGGAGAACAAAGGAGTTTGGAACAGGCTGAGGAAGGATTGGAGAGGCGGGGGAGGCCAGAGCTGAGACGGGGAGAACAGAGGGGTCCCCAGGGGGTCCCGAACTGCCGACCTGGGGTACAGACAGAGGGCTAAGGGGAGGGAGACCCGGCACGGAGCATGGGGAGACTGAATTGTGGTGGTTTGTAAAGATTTCTGGAAATTTTCACCTGCCGAGACCTGGGCACTCTCCCTTGTATCTGATAAGGAGCAATCAGTGTCGGATTTTTAAGACTGACATAGTGTTATACCAATGACAAAGTTTATGCATGTTATAAATGAGAAACAAAAGCTTCGATATTCAGCAAAATTCAGATTACTTTATTTGATATAGATGGAGGAAGCAGCGCTGGGGAATGTGAGGGGTCATCGCCCACTCTATGCTCCATCAAACCTTGGTCTGTAGCCTCTTCCTATACTGTGCTTTCTCGTAATCAATGATTTTTGGGTTTTTGCTGTCATGATTTTGCCAGGTAAGCAGTGGTGGTCTAATAAACATCCTTTTCCAAACTCACAAAGTCTCTGGGTGATAGTCAGTCACAGATAACCACCAGCGAAATCTGGAAGTCTGGTGCTTCATATAAGCAACATGAATCAAAGAAAGGCAGGAAGGGCTATCGGGAAGTCTGATTTTGCAAGCTGGTTTTGTAGCAGATACAACTTATTTGGAAAACATAACATAATATAACAAGGTGATTTCAAACAGAAAGATTTAATCATATAATTTCCTTTATCTAGTGTCCATGCTTCACTTCAGAGCTTAGTATTCTGGTTTATACAAACTCCAAGACTTTTGTGATTAACACGAATCTTTATCAATTATTACACGCATCTCTGTGAAACACACATGTAAATACAAAAATCCCGGGAAGAGCTCTCTTTCCTTTCCAGCCTCTGAAAATAGAACTGGCCTGGCTGGGCTGGCAAGGGGAGGCTGGGCCGAGCTTTCCTCATGGATGGAATGCAGCCAAGGAACCTGTGATTACTGAGCAAAAGGGAGAGAGAGCAATGACAGCAACACACACAGACCTTCTTAGGGAGAGAAGGCATTTTATTGAGAGCACAATTCGTACTTACAGGATGTTCTGCAGAGCTAAGACAAGACAGTAGCTCATTGGGTAAATGAGAAAACGCCTCTGGGACAGTATTTCAGAATGAGTCCCACGGTCGGCACCAGATGTTAATCTAACGTTATTAATTCCATTCTGTTTTGACCAAATTATCATCCTGGGACAAAGTCTCCCTACCGCAGCTGAATAAATTATCAGGTTGGGAATGGATCTGTGAGAGAAACAGGAGAAACCCCAGCCCGGGAATGATTTTCCTGGCTGTAATTTTCCTAGGTCTCTGACAGTGTATCATATTCACTTTCTGGCTGAACCCTTACAATCACAGCCCAGCCAAGTGTGGCCTTAAAAAACTCTGTATCCTAAAATAACTCCCAACCTCGGCCTGGATGAGATCACAGAACAATCTGCTCCCTGGGGAAAGGATTAACTCTTTCAATGCACAGAATATAACTTTGCAGATATCTTGTTCTCTCTCCTAAGTAAAAAAATAAACCAAGATAATGATACACACAAAAACAGCATAAAAACACCAAGGTCAAACAGAAAAAAAAGTAATAAACTGAAATTTCTCTTTTTTATGCTATAGAAAGAAAACTCTTGTTTCCCTATAACACTTCAAAATATTATGTAGTGAAAATAACTATTCTAACTGTAAATGTGAGCAAAGGCATTAGCGTTAAAGTAAGCAGATGTTAAAATTGCTGTAATCCCCTAAGTTTAAATAGTAAGAAAACTCCTACTGTTCCCCAGGGAAGAAGAAGAAGAAAAACCCTCTATTCTCAAAAATAGAGTAAGCTTTTTTTCAAAATGTTGTGATCCTTAGAGTGTGCCTCATAAATTAATATAATCCTTAAAGATAAAAATAGAAAAAAACTCTTAATGTGAAAAGAAGGTTTTTGAATAGTGATCCGATTTCCATTCTCCCGAGCAGTTAATTTGATTCTGAGTTTTTTTCTTATAGTTTCTAGTAATTAAGTTTCTCAACCATTTAAAGTTGAGCCTGTTTTTGCCTTCCTCCTAATCCCATCCCACCACAAGAAAATTTCAAATCAGTAAATCAAAATCACTACATTATTTAGTATTTCTACCCAGTTTGGAACTAAAACCAACACAGGAATATAGGCTGAAACATTCTGAGGAAGTAAGGCGGGAGGAGAGATGCTGTGCTGAGGGAGAAAAGGAGCAGGGTGCTCAATGTGAATTAGGCGATCATTCTGGGATGCAGAGGGTTTTGTGGATTCGTTTTGGAGTCCAGGGGAAAGCACGGGTGGGGTCGGCTGTTGAAAAATGGTCATGATCATTCGACAAGCAGCAATAATTTTAACCACACTCTGATCCCCTTGGAAAGTGAATGGATTATAAAGCTTCCAGTGGACAACATCCCAAAAAGAGAATGTGAAGACAGAGTTGAAGTCTATGCTCAAATAGTTTATACTGACCCATGTTAAAAGGTCTTTCAATTCATCGTCCTGAATATTAATATAAGGTTCAGTAGTAATAATTGTCTTTAGCCAGTGATAAACGTCCCATTTCTCAAGAGACAAATCTTGTCCCGTGATTTCTTTTCCCCGGAGCTCACCTTGATTCTCCACAGGGATTCTTCCTCGGCTCCATCCTGGGCTGTCCAGTAGCCAGGAGCAGACGAGAATCCTATCCATTTATAATCCCAAGGGATTATTTGACAGATGTCCCTTTGAACTCTTTGGGGATTCCAACAGTTGTTTCATAAAATGAAACAGGGCAGGACAAGGGACACCATCACTGTTGGGTTTTTCTGGGACATTTTTTATCTTACCTTATATTTACAAATATCTATGTACACAAAAAGCAGGACGGGAATGCTGGAGCAGCTGTCTCGAAGCTTTATTCCATCACAGTCATCAGCCTCATTTTACAGAACCAAGCAAGGCAGATGGAACAGCTTCAGCTGCTGGCACAGCAGATGAAGTTCTCTTTCTGACAAAGTCTTTTAACAACTTTCTAGCCAATAGCAGAATATTAAAAGCTGACAAGTGTTTGCTCAGGCCAATTAATAAAACCACACGTACATCTTGCTTTGAACAATGCTTGTTTGTAATAGATGAAAACAATGGATAACCTTCATTATTGAGCTTACATATTTCTACTGTCCTGCTTAACATATTTTCCCGAGGCCTGTCTCTACACAGCTCACAGCCCTGTTTTTTCTTGTCCTTGCATCTCCAGCATTCTCGCATTTCTACATCTAGAAATTTGCTTTCACACAGCTTTCTGAGAGTTCTATATCTTTTCTATTTCCCACAGTGCCCTGCAGTATTTTGCCAGTGGCAGGAGCACTGGAAGAGATACTGGGAACACTGGGAGGGAAGTGGGAGCACAGGGAACACTAGGAAGGAACTGGGAGGGCTACTGGAAGCAGCGGGAGTGAAGAAGAAGGAGCACTGGGAAGGGGATTAGGAGCACTGGGAAGGTGCAGTGCTCCCAGTTCCTTCCCAGTGCTCTCCCCATCGCTGCCGGTGCTTGCCAGGAAGAGGGATAGTGCGGGGGAACTGGGAGGAAACTCCCCAGCACTCGGCAAGGTGCAGCAGCCCCAGGTGTGAGCAGTGAGGAGGGAGAAGTGCCCCCAGTCACTCCCCTGTGTCTGAAGTGGGGAGGACCCCTCTTCACCTACGATTTTAAGGGCCTCAATTGAAGGGAAACACAACTTTTTCATAATTTGTGGATTCTCACTAGATGGGAAATCACGGTTTTCCATGAATTTAATGTTTGAATGGAAGGAGAATGCCCTTTTGGTGTTGTTTTCTGGGTTTGAATTGAGGGAAGGCGCTATATTTCACAGGTCTTAAGGAACAAAGGCCAGAAGACTCCGAGCACCGCCGGACACCGGCCAGGGTTCCGATCTGTCTTTTCCCTCCATCACACGACTGCACCAGCTGGGAAATGCCCAGGATCAGTTTCACCGAAGCATGAACATTCCGAAACTCTAGCCTTCACGGCAGCTGTTTCGAAACGTTATTCGGTGAACGAGCGCCGTCTCCCCTCCTGCCAACAGCGCTCAATGTTCCAAAGGGCCAAAAGCCGCCCCGAACCCCAGCTCGGCATTAAAGAGCGGCGGCAGCGTAAATTCCTTCTATTCCATTTCTGGAAGAGAAGCGGCGGTGTCGAGCGGGGGCCCCGGAGCTCGGAGCGGCTCCAGCACAGGTACGAGCCGCGCTCGGCTGTGCCCCAGCCCGGGGCTCGCTGCGGCCGGAGGGGCCGCGCTGAGGGGAACGGGGCGGTTCTGGCGAGTTCCTTGGGCCGGCTTCCCCCGTGTGCCCCGTGCCCTGAGACGGCGGAGGGAGCGGCTGCCCGCGGTCTCGTCCTTGCCGCCGATCCCTGGGGACGAGCCGGTGTCGCAGCAGCGATGGCTCATGCCGGTGTCTCTCGGTAGCTCGGAGGTGGCTGCTCCGTGCCCGGCAGAGTTTCCGGCCGTGGCGCCCCGGGCTCGGCGCCGCTGCTCAGGCGGGAGGTGTCCCTGCCCGGCTCAGGGGTGGCACGGGATGAACTTGAACGAGCCTCAGAGCCCAAAGCACTGCAGGCGCCGAGTGGAGGCAGAAAGCGCCGCATCCTGCTGGAGCGGCTGGATGGACCTGGAGCGCTCAGCAGGCTGCGCTTGTCTCCGCAGGTCCGGGCAGCGGGGACAGCGCGGGACTGAGCTGGCAGCGCCTTCCTGAGCCTCGGTGTGCCGCAGGGCCGGGACCAGCCGTGACCTGTCATCATGTCCCTTTCAATGGGTCATCCCCGTGGGTGTACAGCTGTTCCCGAGGCCGATCTCCGAAAGGCTTTTTCAGCACTCCTGATGTGTCCGGAGCAAGGGGCTCATTGTTCCGTACGGAGAGATTCTGGCTGTGAACTGGAGCAGAGTGAATTCTGCTCCATTCATGGGCCTGTGAAGGAGCTCCTGCATCTCCAGGAGGGACCAGCAGCCGGGCTGACACACTTGCCAGGGGCACAAGAAGCCACTTTTTAGAGTTTTGATGTTACTTTTTTTTTTTCCAACACGTTGAAAAGTGCGTTAAGTCTATTACCTGTGGTTTTAAAAATTGGCTTGATTTAATTGATTTGTTTTTAAAGTTGTTGTAAATTTTGTAAATTGTGGATATTCGTTTTGAGTTGTATTTTTTGTGGTTTGATTGTTTGTTTTTCAAGTATTTTTATGGTGAGACTGTGTTTTTGATGTCGAAATTTTTAGTTTTGCTTTCTGAAATTTTGGAATTGTTCTCTTATAAGGTTTTTGCTTTTTTTTTTTTGTTGGTGTTGAAATGAATAGATTATTTAAGTAATGAATGATTATTACTTGTGGATTTTTTTTGTGTTGGTGACAAGGTTTGTGTTACGATCTATAGCAAATTGTTGGTGAGTTTTTGAGGTAGGATTATTTAATGGTATTTTTGTAGAGGTTTTTTTTGTTGATATTTGTGACTGAGAAAGCAAATTGTTGAGTGTTATTTGGGTGAAGTGGGATGTGGAAGAAGCATCTTTTTAGATTAATGATTACAAATGGCTACTTTTTCGATGTTATTGAGAGAGATGGAAGTTGAAGAGGTTTGAATTTTTTAATGATTTTGTTGATTTTTTTGAGATTATGATATAATTTTTCTGAATTTGAAGTTTTTTGGTGTCTGACAAACTGGAGAATTTTAAGGATTGGCTTTTTTGTGTGTTTTTTTTGTAGCTTTTTTAAATTAATTTTTTGAGAGCACTTTTTTTAGGGACTCTTGTTTTATTTAGATAGCATTATTTGTTTTTTAAGTTAACTTTAGGGTGGTGCGTGTTTTAGTGGTTTTTATTAAAATTTTATTTTGATTTTGTTTTTTTATTGTGACAAGATTTTTTTTTTACACTGTGATTGGTTTTTGCACAATGAATGGATGGATAATTGTTATTTTGTTTTTGGTTTTGTGATAACGATTGAATGTGTATTTTGTAAATAGAGTGTAGATTTTATAATGTTTGACAGGGATTTTAAAGATGTGATTACATTTTACTTTTTAGGTTAAAAGATCTATGAAATTATTGTTACGTTTGCACGTGTGTTTAATATTTTTGTGCTTGTGATTGCTTTGTTGTTATATGTTAAGTTGTAAGTAATTTGTGGTTGTTTTTTGTTTATTTGTTTTATTTAGGAGACGAGGGGTTTTTTTAGATGGTGTTTGTTGATTTATGACCGGTATGACTTGAGGTTTATTTGTATTGGCTGGCAAGGCAATGGCTCTGATGATTGGGTGTTTTTTGGAATCATTAAAGGAGCATGTAAAGTTTGAGTCTGCACTGTTAGTTTTTTATTTCAGTTTGTTGAGATGATTGTTGGAAAAATTATGAGTTTTAAAATATTGGATTTGTTTTTATTTATGATTAGAAAGTTTAGGGGTTTTTTACGAAGTTTTAGTGACTTTTGTAGAAATTACTGCATGGAAGTTATTTATGAAGAAGGTTGATTTTGAAGTTGTTAATTTACATTGTGTGCTTGGGGTAGTAGGTTTGGGTTGTTGGGGAAGTATAGGGCATTTGATAGGGGTTTTTTACATACTGTATGTTTTGTTGTTGCTGGTTTATTGGTTGTTGTTTTGTTGTTATTATTTGTGTTGTGTTTTGGTGATTTTGTGGTTTTATTGGAGTTTTTTGGTAAGGGTAATGGATTTTTATTTACATTTGTTTTTGAATGACGTCGACTTGTGTATTGGTTTGAAAGTAAAACCAGTGCGAGACTCTAAGTCAGTAATACAATTTAATAGAAGAAAAGAGAAAAAATAAAATACATGCAATAATATAAAAGAAACAACCAACAACACAGTCAGAAATACAACCTGACACCCTGTCAGTCAGGGTGTTGGTAGCAGTCCGTATAAATGGTGGCTGCAGTCCTCCTGGATGACAGATGTGGTTCAGTTGAAGCAGTGCTCCTGTAGAAGGTGCAGTTTTCCTCCGAAGATCCAGCGATGATGTGGAAAAGGTCTGACTTTCCTCTGGGATCCAGTAGAAAGGTCTGCCCTCGTGTCCCAAACCCCAGTTTTTTATTTAGGTAGGAAAGGCTTGGCTCCTGCCCCTGGCTGGGGCATCTCCCAATGGGATGATGTAATCTTATCAGTCACACAATAGGACTTAATGGCCCATTAACGGAATATATCTTCTGGAGGAAGGATGGGTTGTGAAAAGATAACGATGATCATCCCCCGATCTTATCAGATGGCAAATCAGCAGAGGATATCTCCCACAGAGATAAGGATCACCACCCCTCCCACATTTCAACAGATGGTGATAGAATACACAAATGTTGCATTGTGCCCCAGGACAACTTGTGAAATGTTTTCTTAAATATATTTTGGATATTGATTTGGTGCTTTTGTATTTCTTTTTACTTTGGGTAATTTTTTTATGTGTTTGAATTATTTATATTTGAAGCATGGTTTCTTGGAAAGTTTTGTTGCTAATATTTTGGAGGAAGTTTTTTGTTTAGGAATTAAATGAAGAGTTTAAAGAGTTTTTTAAAAAAAAATTTGTTTGTAGTTTTTAAGACTTAATTTTTTTAAAGCATTTGTTTGAATTGATATATGCTGAGGTGTGTTTATTTTGTTGTATGCTTTTATTATTTGAGGCAGAGTTGCTTGTGGATTGGGTAAAGTATTGATTATAGGTTTACATTTATTGTTGGCATTTGTAAAAGAAGCTCTGAAGTAGATGTGGATGTGCAGTTTTATTACTGGGTTTTTTTATGTTTGTGTTAAGTGATTTAGAAAAGAACTGAAAGATTTTTGAGGCATTTTGTTCTACTTTTGTGTACATTTTTTTGGAACTTTGGTTGGTTGGATTTGAAGGATGGGGGTTACGAGAAGAAAAGTGATTTAAAATGAAGGGGAAATACTTCGGTAATTATGTTTGAGCTGAGGAGGACTCCCCTGCACCTACCATTCGAAGGGTCTCAATTGATGGAAAACACACGTTTTAAATGATTTTTGGTGTCTCACTAGGCGGGAAATCAGGATTTTCCATTAATTTCAGGTTTAAATGGAAGGAGAATACATTTATGGTGCTGTTCTATGGGATTGAATTGCGGGAAAGCGCTCAGTTTTACTGCTCTTAAGGGTTAAATGGAGACAGACTCCGAGCACCGCGGGACTCCCAGGAGAGTTCCTCTGTCTGCCCCTTCCGCCAGCCATGGATACAGCCGGGTGGCGAGAAATAAGCACATGACTGCGCTTTGGCCGTAGCTGCGCCACGAGGTTCCTCAGCCCCTCCTTAGTGGTTAAACAGGGACCGGAGCGACACTAGCCGGCTCCGCAGGCTCCATCCGCCTCGCTGAGAGTCAAAACTACCAAAAGCTGCTCAGTCACCACCTTATTGGGTCATTGCACCAGCACCGTTCGCCGTCTTTGTGCCTCTGGAGCTCTGGGCCGGAGCGCTTCTCCCTCCTGGTGCCTTCGGATTGTTCCGGGCAGGCGGCGGCCCCGGAGCTCGGAGCGGCTCCAGCACAGGTACGAGCCGCGCTCGGCTGTGCCCCAGCCCGGGGCTCGCTGCGGCCGGAGGGGCCGCGCTGAGGGGAACGGGGCGGTTCTGGCGAGTTCCTTGGGCCGGCTTCCCCCGTGTGCCCCGTGCCCTGAGACGGCGGAGGGAGCGGCTGCCCGCGGTGTCGTCCTTGGCGCCGATCCCTGGGGACGAGCCGGTGTCGCAGCAGCGATGGCTCATGCCGGTGTCTCTCGGTAGCTCGGAGGTGCCGCCTCCCCGGAGAGTTGGGGGCCCGCCGGGGCCGCCTTTGCTTCTTTTAGAATTTGAGGAGGCCTCAGCTGCCTCCCTATTTCCTCCCTCTCTCACCTTCCAGGTCCTGTTTCCCAGACCTTGCTCTTTCCTTATAAAAGCCCTGTTAATCCGTTCCCCATTTAAGGCTTTGTTGTGTCCTTGTTTTTCTTCCTTCTGGGTGCTGTGGCTGAAGGTGTAGCTTCGAGGAGCACACCCTGCTCCCTTTGCTCAAGAAACCAGCACTGCAGTTATCCCAGTCTCCTGCTGCTGAGGGCTTCCTTAGCCTCTTGCTGAAATGAGAAACACCCGGGAAGCTTTTCGTTTCCTGAGATTACAATGCTTTCTACAAGTCCTTGAGATGTGACCATGATGGTTAAAACCCCACAGTGCAAATGAAGGTTTCCTCCTTCTTTCCCCCACTCCATGCTCCGTCCTCTCCCTTACTTTGTCATCTCAACAACTGCTAAGGAATATTTCTCATCTTGCCAATTGGCAATGCAACTGCTTTTGAATTCCGTTTTAAACTCAGGCTCAGCCCATGCTATGGATTGGAAGTTTGATGAAGTTGTTGGTGCTTCACGAGCTCTGTGCTGCTTTAAAGCCTTTGTCCACGGGTCAAAGAATAACCCTGGCAGGGAATGAAGGAGCGTTGTCCACTAAGTTGTTTAGATATGGAGTGTATTAAACCAGGTTTCTCTAAAAGCCATTTTGGGTAGGTGACATTAAGGTACTTGAATTACTTTGGAAATTTTGGGTCCATTTAGGATAGATGCACACTGTCAGAAGTTGTTTATGTGAATGCTCAAGATATGCTCTGATCAGTGCAGGGCTATCCCCTCAAGAGATATGAGTCATACCCAGCAAGTAGAGGAAAAGAAACGAGTTGAGCTTAGAGAGCCATACAGATGAAATCCCATGGATGTGCCTGGAGCATGGCCCTCCCCAGCAGCTTTTCTTACAGTTCAATTGAAAAAAAAAACAACTAAAAGCTGATGCTCAGGACTTTGGATCTGGCTCAGAAGTGCAGAGGGGATGAGCTCCCTTTTTGGAACTCAGGCAACGCAACGCCACAAGTCTGCAGGCTGATTGCTCCTCGTTCAGCTTAAATTCAATGTTTGTTTTCTTTTAAGTATTCTTAGAGATGCTATAAGTGAAAGAAGAGAACAGAAGAAGAGTGGACCACCACTGGCACAGGAATTGATGATTTCCTCTTCCTCTTAAAAATATATCTAGATAACACGAGCTTTTTAACTTAGTGGTTTGGGAGAAATATTCTTCTTTTCCTTCCTTTGGAAGAGATGTGCTAGTCCTGAGGCGCTGGGCCAATGCCCAGTCGCTGCATTTCATTGACGTATCTACAACCGAACAAGGGGCTGATGAGGTTGGAGGCTGCTGCCAAATGAGCTCCTGAGTTGTGTCTTCCTTGTCAAACTCTTTAGGTGATGCAAAGAGCAGTTGGGGTATGAAGACTGTTTTCCAGTGTGAGATTAATCCATAATAACATGCTCACTGACATCCAAGTCACTTCTTACAAGCCACTCGTTATTTCCCGAAGTTCAGGAGCTGGAGTGTTTGACAAAGCGCGGGCAGAATGATGAAGAATATTCCTGTCAGATTTCTCCTTCTCTTCTTGTGCCTGCAAGAGCAACCCGTCCTCGATAAGGGTTTTGTTCCTCTGTGATTGCGTGTAGTTCAGGGAGAACACAGTACCCAGGAGCATTAATTATTGAATCTGCGCTGCCGCCCTCAGATGTGTGAGGTCTGAGTCTTGTGCTGGAAGTGGGGATAATAACGTTTCTGTCAGCCGGACTCGGAGCTGGAACGTTTTGGAGTTAACACTGGAGACTCAGCTCCCTCTAGGGTCAGAAGAAGGGGAGACCCCTTCCTCCAGGAGGTCTCTGCAGGGAATGCTTTTCCCAAGTCGGGATTTCTCTCGTACCAGCTCGAGTCTCGCCTCTTCAAGACCAGAGCACGCAGTGCCCCGCAGTGTTTTGCCGGCGGTGGGAGCACTGGAAGAGATACTGGGAACACTGGGAGGGAAGTGGGAGCACAGGGAATACTAGGAGGGAAGTGGGAGGGCTAGTGGAAGCAGCGGGAGTGAACAACAGGGAGCACCGGGAGGGGCATTAGGGGCACGGGGAAGGTGCAGTGCTGCCAGTTCCTTCCCAGTGCTCTCCCCATCGCTGCCGGTGCTTTTCAGGAAGAGGGATAGTGCGGGGGAACAGGGAGGAAACTCCCCCGCACTCGGCAAGGTGCAGCAGCCCCTGGTGAGAGCAGCGAGGAGGGAGAAGTGCCCCCAGACACTCCTCAGTGACACATCCAGCCTCCTCCCAAAAATGGGGGTTACGAGAAGAAAAGGGATTTAAAATGGAGAAAATCATGTTTTCGGTAACTGTATTTGAACCGGGGAGGACCCCACTTCACATACGCTTCGAAGGGTCTCAGTTGAAGGAAAGCACACATTTTTCATGAATTTTGGTGTCTCGGTAGGCGGGAAATCATTGTTTTCCATTACTTTCATGTTTAAATAGAAGGAGAATACCTTTATGGTGCTGTTCCATGTGTTTGAATTAAGGGAAAGATCTCCATTTTACTCATCTTAAGGGTAAAAGGCGGGCAACCACCGAGGTCGCTGGACGCCCGCCGGCTTTCTGCTGTTTTCTCCTAACCTTAGACTAGCCAGGCTGACACCCGCCTGTCGAAATGCGCAGAAGCAGCGACCGCGGGCTGGGTAATTAATGAACTCGTTGCTTTTATGAGCGGTTTTTTCGTAAAAGATTCGCTCCCGCCTCGCTCCGCCTCCCCTCCTGCCCCGCCCGCTGAATATTCCAAAGAGCCAAATGCCGGTCCGCCCCCAGCTCGGCTTTAAAGAGCGGCGGCCGCGTCCGGTTGGGCTTGCCGGGACGGGAGCGGCGGTGTCGGACGGCGATCCCCGGAGCTCGGAGCGGCTCCAGCACAGGTACGAGCCGCGCTCGGCTGTGCCCCAGCCCGGGGCTCGCTGCGGCCGGAGGGGCCGCGCTGAGGGGAACGGGGCGGTTCTGGCGAGTTCCTTGGGCCGGCTTCCCCCGTGTGCCCCGTGCCCTGAGACGGCGGAGGGAGCGGCTGCCCGCGGTCTCGTCCTTGTCGCCGATCGCTGGGGACGAGCCGGTGCCGCAGCAGCGATGGCTCATGCCGGTGTCTCTCGGTAGCTCGGAGGTGGCTGCTCCGTGCCCGGCAGAGTTTCCGGCCGTGGCGCCCCGGGCTCGGCGCCGCTGCTCAGGCGGGAGGTGTCCCTGCCCGGCTCAGGGGTGGCACGGGATGAACTTGAACGAGCCTCAGAGCCCAAAGCACTGCAGGCGCCGAGTGGAGGCAGAAAGCGCCGCATCCTGCTGGAGCGGCTGGATGGACCTGGAGCGCTCAGCAGGCTGCGCTTGTCTCCGCAGGTCCGGGCAGCGGGGACAGCGCGGGACTGAGCTGGCAGCGCCTTCCTGAGCCTCGGTGTGCCGCAGGGCCGGGACCAGCCGTGACCTGTCATCATGTCCCTTTCAATGGGCCATCCCCTTGGGTGTACAACTGTTCCCGAGGCCGATCTCCGAAAGGCTTTTTTGGTACTCCTGATGTGTTTGGAGCAAGGGGCTGATTGTTCCAAGCAGAGAGATTCCGGCTGTGAGCTGGAGCAGAGTGAATTCTGCTCCATTCATGGGCCTGTGAAGGAGCTCCTGCATCTCCAGGAGGGACCAGCAGCGTGGCTGACACACTTGCCTGGGGTGCAAGAAGTCACTTGTCATAAGCAGGGGGATGACACTTGTGAGCGTGCAGTGAGTGAAGATGTGGAGAATGGAATCTGCACCAGGGATGGCAGTGTGAGGGAGCCCCTGGATCCCCAGGGCACATCAGCACCCGGCCATGTACACAGAAACATCCTCAGAAGATTGCCAGGTGAGTGCAGGGCCACGCCTGTGGCCTCTAGGGAGGGGACAGTGTCATCTGTCAAGGCCAGGGCTGGCAGGTGTGTGGCTGTTTCCCGATGTGTGGAAGAGGCCTCGTGCTCCGCTCGGCGCCAGCAGTGGCTGGAAGCGGCAGCCGCAGCTGCCCCCAAGCGTGTGCAGCTCTCCTGCTGCAGCCTGTCCCCAGCGCGGTGTCCCTGGCTGTCCCCACAGCTGTGTCCCTGCCCGTGTCCAGGCTCTTGGCTCTCTGGCTGCCAGCTGAGGGAGGGAGGGAGGAGCAAACAGGCTGAGAGGTCCCTCCTGTGCTCGCCGGGCATTGGGGGAGCAGCTTGGAGGGCGGGCTGTGGTTGTGGCAGCCAGCAGCTCTTTCCTGCTGCAGGCGAGTGGTTCAGCTGCCATCCCGTGCTCACGTCGGCGCTGATTGTGCTCCTGGTGCTGGTGCTGGCGTTGGCGGTGGCCTTGGCTGTGCAGTCAGGTAAGGGAGGGGCAGCAGCCTGGGCCCAGCCCCTCGGGGCAGAGCGGGGTCCCTGCTCCCTGCACAGGGCAATCCTCACACCTTCTCCTCTTCCCCCTGCAGCACCACAGCTTCCAGTTCCACCTGCGACTCCGCCGTTGGTTCTGGGCTGTCCCTCCGACTGGGTTGGATACAATGGAGTGTGCTACTACTTGTCAAACGATTCCAGAAGCTGGGAGCAGAGTCAAGAGCGGTGCTCCGAGCTCGGGGCCTCGCTGGCCATTCTGAAGGATGAGGAAATGGTGAGTGAGGGGCTGCGGGCGCTGTGGGGTGTCTGAGGGGAGCCTGGGGGTGCTCGTGGTCCGGGCTGGGTGCTGGTGGGGCTGGGGCTGCAGCCCTGTGCCGGGGCCTTGCAGGGAAGGAGCCCCGGGGCCGTGTCCCCCCGAGGGGCCGGGGCAGCTCTCACTGCTCTCTCCTTGGCAGGATTTGTTCTTCCGCCTCCGCGGGAACGGCGATTACTGGCTCGGGCTGCGCAGACGGGGCGAGCAGCTGCAGTGGGAGGACGGCAGCAGCTTCAGCTCCTCGTGAGTGCCGGGGAGCCGGGCAGGGCATGGGGGGACAGGGGCACAACGTGTTCCCCTGGCATCCAGCGCTGTCTCTGCTCCTCCCTGCAGGGTTCCTGTCCTTGGCCATTCCGAGTGTTTGTGCCTGGCTGATGATAAATTCAGGAGTGTGAACTGCTCCAATCCGCAGCCGTATCTGTGCAGCAAGGCCCGAGCTCCCCTGTAACAGGGGGTGGAGAAAGGACCTTCTCCCCGCTGGGCAGTCCCAGCTTCCCCTCTTAGCCCGGCACAGGGCTGTCCTTTCTCAGCTGCACCCTGTGCCTTGCACTTGCTCTCAGGGTCACCTCAGTGCCTGTTCATCCCCACTGCCGGTGCTGGGCTGGCTGTTCCAAGGAAAAGTCTCTGCAATCCATCCTGTCAGCCATGCTAGCTGGAGTGAGCGGATTGCTCTCAGTGCACAACAAACTCGAATGGGAAATCCAAATCGCCCAGGGCTCTTGGAAATCCTCACGCAAGTGGCCTGAAGGTGAGACTTTTGGACTGTCCTTTGACGAAGAAGAACAGGTCATGTTCTGAGGAGGAATCCCACTTTTGGCATCAGGCACCTGAGCGTGAACAATTATCTGTCTGTCTGTCTGTGTGTTCTGCTTTGTGGGAGCCCTGGAGCCTTCCAGAGTGTCGCAGACCAAGCTGGCTTGTACTGGGCAGTTAATCTGACTACTGATTGGATAAGCAGCCTGGCTTAAAAGGCCCCAAAGAACAGAGATAGGACAGGATTGGAGACAGACAAGGATTTAATCCAATGAGTTCCCGCCCTGGCTGCAGCGAGCTGTTGGTCCGAGGGCTGGGCAGCCCGACCTGGGAACCAATCACAGACGCTTGCCTGGGAACATTGAAAGGGGTATAAAAAGCGAGGTCTGACCTGATTAAAGGCTTTTTGTCACATGGATCACAGAGTGTGGGGTTTTCTGTCTCGGATCCCACGCCATTCGAACTTGTGATAAATGTGATTCGTGCTAATTAAATTGTAACTATATTAGCAAAATTGTATTTAGATCAATAGAAGACAATTGTTACCGAGTGCAAGGGGGGGAGATGGGTGAGACAGGACAAAGGACATCTTCCAGATGTTGGGAGTCGAAGAAGAAGGTTGGAAGAAAGTCAAATAAGAATAGTAGAAGGATGTAGGTCTGATAAGCAGCATCTAGAAATAGAGCTTCAACCTTGAAATGGGCCAAAATGGGATGATTCCAAGCATGGGACTTAATTAGAGTCATGTTATGGAAAACATCTGCTCAGTCACACAGTGCGCCTGCGCTACCTGCGGGTCACACCTCGGTCACTGAGGAAGATGATGAGCCTTCATCGGAAATAAGACCCTCAAAAGGATGAGAGACCCCCTAACCCATTAGTAGAGCATGCGCCGTGCAGTATAGTTACGTAGTTTTTAGGAATAGAAACTAGGAGGAGCTTTCTAGAAACTTCTGTAGCCTACAGTATATAAGTGGGATTGTTAGCCCGAATGCTTTGGTACGAGAGGAAGGGCAGGCCCCTCCCCGTACCCCTGGTCGGTTTTGCTTATGCTTTATACGAACCTCAGTTATACTAAAACACTTACTCTCAAATTTTATCCATCCCAAATTATACAACTTTAATACTTTACTTGGATTGTATTCAGTTTCAATAATTTTTGTAATCATCTTTAATACTTTTGATTGTATTCATTTATAATTATTACTATTAAAAATTTGTTGTTACATTTAATCTTTGTTGTTTGATACGTTGGAAAAATAGAAAATCATTCATAACAAACTCAACACCAGAGAGGCTGAAATCCTTGATTGCAAGACCCTATGTAGTGAGAAGGACTCCAAGGACATGGAGAGGAAGGACTTCGTCCTCACAGTTCTTTGCAGTTTTATATTAATATACCCCAGTTCTCTGTCCCTCGTTGGACCACTTTCCTCTCCACCCCTTTTCCCCTTATATGTATGTTCTCTAGAATATTCTCCCTTCCCTGCTTACCCATTGCCCCATTTTGTCACAGTGTCCTATTTGCCCTATTGGTTGTCACCATCTGCCCCACCTTCACACTGCCCCTGAGCCCTGAACCCATTGGCCCTGATGCTCTGCTCTACCCCCCTGTTCCCCATATTTAAACCTGTGCCCTGCATTGATTCCAGTCTTTGTCCCTGCACCCTTTGCTTATCTTTGGGATAAACCTGCCCTACAGAACCCTATACAAAGACCCTTCTTGCCTCTCCTTCATTCGTTGCCAGAGTTATCTGGAGCGTGTGTTTTCTTCCCCTGTGAGTGAGCCTGTGCCACCAAAGTGACTCTTTCCTACTGGAGATGTGTTCTGGGCATTGCAACACCTCAGCCTCACTGTGCCTGCAGCAACCATGCATGCCCAGGAAAGAAATGATGACCAGGGCTAGAGGGAGCCTGCCTCTAGCCAGGGAGAGGCACGGGAAAACTGGGTCTTTTTGGACATTATGGATCCAATGGCCTGGAACATCAGAGCGACAAAAATATGAGGCCATAGGTGATAGTGGGGCACTGTGTGCTCTAAAGGACATGTGGGTGCAGAACGTGTTACCATGGCTGGGGGGAGAGGGGGATCACAGGAATTGGCACTGCTGAAAGCTGAGGTGAGCCTGGCTGGGAAGGAGTGGCAGAAGCATCCAGTTGTGACTGGCCCAGAGGCACCATGTATTCTAGGCATAGACTTCCTCTGGAATGGCTATTACAAAGACCCAAAAGGACTCAGGTGGGCTTTTGGAATAGCTTCTGTAGTGGCAGAGATCATTAAGCAATTGAACACCTTGCCTGGACTATCAGAACACCCATCTGCAGTGGGACTCCTGAAGGTGGAAGAGGAACAGGTTGAGGAACAATTGCCACCTCGACAGTGCACCGCGGGCAGTACTGGACGAATCAAGATGCCGTGATCCCCATCCACAAGATGATCCATGAGCTGGAGAGCCAAGGGGTGGTTAACAAAACCCAGTCACCCTTCAACAGCCCCATCTGGCCTGTGTGCAATTCTGATGGAGAATGGAGATTGACTGTGGACTATTGTGCATTGAATGAAGTGACTCCACCGCTGAGCGCTGCCGTGCCAGACATGCCGGAACTCCAGTATGAGCTGGAGTCCAAGGCAGCAGAGTGGAACGCCACCACTGACATTGCCAGTGCATTTTTCTCCATTCCTCTGGCAGCAGAGTGCAGGCCTCAGTTTGCTTTCACCTGGAGGGGTGTGCAGTACACCTGGAACCGACTGCCCCAGGGGTGGAAACACAGCCCCACCATCTGCCATGGACTGATCCAGGCTGCACTGGAAAAGGGTGAAGCTCCAGAACACGTGCAATACATCAATGACATCACTGTGTGGGGGAACATGGCAATGCAAGTATTTGAGAAAGGAGAGAGGATCATCCCGATTCTGCTGGGAGCCGGCTGTGCCATCAAGAAGAGCAAGGTCAAAGGACCTGCCCGAGAGATCCAGTTCCTGGGAGTAAAGTGCCAAGATGGATGGCACCAGATCCCCACTGAGGTCAGCAATAAGATCACTGCGATGTCTCCAACGACCAGCAAGAAGGAAACACAAGCTTTCCTGGGTGCCATAGGCTTTTGGAGAATGCACATTCCTGAGTACAGCCAGATTGTGAGCCCTCTTTACCTGGTCACCTGCAAGAAGAACAATTTCCACTGGGGCCCTAAGCAGCCCCAAGCCTTCACCCAGATCAAGCAGGAGATCGCTCATGCGGTAGCCCTTGGTCCCGTCAGGACAGGACCAGAGGTGAGGAATGTGTTTAGTCTGCAGACGGCAACAAGTGTTTGTCGTGAGGCCTTTGGCAGAAGTGCCTGGGGAGCCTCGAGGCCGACCTCTGGGATTCTGGAACTGAAGCTACAAAGGGTCCAAAGCCAACTACACTCCCACAGAGAAGGAGATCTTGTCCGCCTATGAAGGAGTTCAAGCTGCCTCAGAGGTTACTGGCACAGAAACACAACTCCTCCTGACACCCTGACTACCAGTGCTGGGGTGGATGTTTAAAGGAAAGGTTCCCTCAACCCACCACGCCACCGACGCCACATGGAGCAAATGGATTGCCCTCATCAAGCAACACGCCCGTACTGGGAACCCAGTTTGCCCTAGGATTTTGGAGATAATTACAAACTGGCCGGAAAGAGAAAACTTTGGTCTCAGTGAGGAAGAGGAGCAGGAACAAGTGACCCAGGCTGAAGACCAAAGTACCAACTGCCAGCAGATTAAACACGCTGCGCTCTTTTCATTGACAGCTCCTGTCGCATCGTGGGGATGAACTGGAAGTGGAAAGCAGCCGTATGGAGCCCCCCATGACAGGTTGCACAAGCTACCGAAGGAGAAGGTAAATTAAGTCAACATGCTGAACTCAAAGCCATTCAGCTGGCCCTGGACATTGCTGAAAGAGAGAAGTGGCCAAAACTCTACATTTACACTGACTCATCTGGGCTGCTGGTGAGTAGAAAGACATTGCCACTCGGGTAGAGAAGCTGCCTGTGAAAGTCTGTCACGTAGATGCCCATGTCCCCAAGAGACGGGCTAATGAGGTGCACGAAAACAACAAGGAGGTAGATCAGTCTGCAAAAATAGAGGTGTCACAGATAGACTTAGATTGGCAACACAAGGGAGAGTTGTTCCTGGCTCGATGGGCCCATGATGGGCTTCAGGTCATCAGGGCAGAGATGCCACCTATAAATGGGCACGAGACCGAGGGGTGGATCTAACCATGGACAGTATTTCTCAGGTTATCCATGACTGTGAGACGTGCGTGGCCATCAAACAGGCCAAGCCGGTGAAGCCCCTCTGGTATGGGGGGGTGATGGTCCAAATATGAGTATGGGGAGGCCTGGCAGATTGATTACATCACACTGCCTCAAACCTGCCAGGGCAAGCGCTATGTACTGACCACGGTGGAAGCCACCACTGGATGGTTGGAAACCCACCCTGTGCCCCATGCAACTGCTTGGAACACCATCTTGGGCCTGGAAAAGCAAGTCCTGTGGAGATACGGCACCCCTGAGAGAATCGAACCAGACAATGGGACCAATTTCAAGAGCAGCCTTATCAACACCTGGGCTAGAGCACATGGCATTGAATGGATAGATTATATCCCTGATCATGCGCTAGCTGCTGGGAAAGCTGAATGGACTACTAAAGACTACCCTGAAGGCACTTGGTAGAGGGACATTCAAGAATTAGGAAATGAACTTGGCAAAGGCCACCTGGATGGTCAACACGCGAGGGTCCATCAGTCGAGCTGGTCCTGCCCAGTCTGAAC